>WWET01000085.1:1010468-1022262 GCA_011038615.1 Limnodynastes dumerilii | reverse complement strand
ATATATAAACAGCCCGGTAGTGGCACTCCAATCTAATACCTTTGGTGCTGTGGTGCTCTTTCAAATGTAGCAATAGAATATCCCAGGAGGAAAGGCACTCATAGACTTGAACTTGATTATCAAAAGATTTAATCCAAGTAGCAAATAGACATACCAACATTTCAGTTAACAACAGTAACTTTCGTCAGGGTACTTGTCACGTACAATTTGAAGTTACAAATGACCAGAATAAATAGATAACTAGATAATTAACTTACCAGCAGCTGTGAACGCCGTCCGTCCTGCAAACACACGTGGACGCCATGTCGAGCCACCAGTGACTTCCGGGCACACACGCCGTCTCAACCTGATGACGCAACATTACCATGATAACTAGTATACCATAGTGACGCTGTCCAACTGAGTCCAAGCGAAAGATCCACTTTGATTCCAATTGTAATAAACGTTTGTGGCGATCACCGCCTCTTGCAGACTCAGGCACAAAGTCAATCATGCAATACTTCAGGCTTGATAAAGAATGACCTGCCTCTAAAAAATGTTTTGAAACCGGTTGATCTGCTTTCCCCTTCTGTAAAGCCAATCTGATTGTAGAACGGTGCACATTCATGCGTTCCTTAAAGGGGCACGTAGTCTTACCCACGCAGACTTTACTGCAGGGACAAATTAACATATAAATCACGTGTTGTACATATTAAAGAATGTCGAATTTTAAAAACCTTTCCCGATCTCGGATGGTGGAAAGTGTCGCCTGTAATCAGGTATCGACATGTGATACACTGTAGGCAACGATAACAACCTGCTGGTCTGGTGCAGTGGGTAGGGGTGGTCATGTTAGAAATGTCTGTCTTTACCAAGCTATCTCTCAAATTAAGACCACGTTTATAGCTTGGCATGATTCTTTTATCCTTCAAACTACTTAATTAAGAATATGTGGATACGAGAGGCCATAAAGCTTTAGTTGCATGATTGATTAAAGGGCTGCATCTATTGAAACAATTGACCCAATGGATCACTGTGTCTTTTTTAGGTTGGGCAATAGTTGCTGGTGTTTCCAAAGAAGTATTAGTTATTGCTCTAGACATTGCTGAATCTAATAATTGTACAGGGTATCCCCGGTGTAAAAATGTATCTTTCATGATATTCAGTTGTTGAGAGAGTGTAACAGGATTATTGTTTATGTGGCATACTCTCAGAAATTGTGAATATGGTAACCCCATTTTCAGACGTTTTGGATGATCAGAAGAATACAACAGTAAAGTATTACGATCAGTTGGCTTATTAAAATCGAAGTAGACAGAATACCATCACAAACTTCAATTGTAACATCAAGGTAATTAATGCTGGTATGATCGGAAACAAACGTAAATTTCATAAATTCATTCACATGATTGAGGTCAAACATTGTTTGTTCAAATTCCTGTTTGGTACCTTGCCAAAAAATTAGCAAATCATCAATGTACCGGGTGTAAAAAAATAATTTACCTTGACATGATGAATTTCGCAAGAATAATTCCATCTCAATTAGGTACATAAATGAGTTCGCCAACGAAGGTGCCAATTTTTTGTATGGTATTATTGTGAAAGAAGAGGTTAGGATCTGGCCATACATTCTCATGTGTTTCTTCCTTTTAACCTTCCTTTTAGACTGCATATACGCAATCTACGTATCGAAACGATATGCAGATTACGTACAATAGCTACTACGCATGCGCAGTAGCTATTTTTCATTGAATTACGTCCGTCTTCCATAGAGTTCTGGATCCAGCCCAATGGGCGTAGTTACGGCGGCCGTATGTGTAAGATCGCCATTTCTGCCAATCTGCGCATGCACCGGGCAGATGTTGCCCGGCATAATCCATGATTTTGTGTGCCCTGGATCTGGCGTCCGTAACTACAGCGTAGTTATGGAGGAAAGGGCGGGCAGCTCCATAACTACGCTGTAGTTTCAGAAGGTAGACGGGGGGAGGGAGGGAAATTAGGAAGGAAGGGCTGGGTTAGGGACTTACGAGCATGTGGCCGGCATAATTACCCACTGTTACGCTGGCTGAAGTTAAGGTAGCCTTAACTTCGGGGGAGTGCACCAGAGCTACGCTGGCCATACTTACGGACAGCGGACCAGCATAGCTCTGGATCAGGCCCAATGAAACTAAGGATATAAACAGGCAATGGGACTAAGGATATATAAAGAGGCCATGGATGATACCAATTATATATACATAGTAAATAAATGGGGAGCCATACTAAAATGTTAATAGAAATTGGTTGAAATAAAAGGTAGAAGCCACCCGGCTTCCCTCCCCTCCAAAACAACACTCCCTAACACACCATTTAAAATACCCCACATAAGATTAACCTATATATTAAAAACAAAATTGTATTAAAAAGAACAAAAATGATAACAATGACATACAAACAGTGGATATATGGGGGTGTGGGTCCCTGCATAGAAAATCTGATTTTTGGGTCCCAGCATAGAAAATCTGATTTTCCAAAAAATCAGATTCCTCCCAGCCAGTTGTGAACTGCTTGGGATTTCGATTGCATATGCCTTGATGAGACTTAGCAATCGCTCCACGGAGAACCGAAAGCTCCGTGGTGCGAAAAGTAGTAAAAAAAAAAAATAGTCCCCCCCTCCATTCCCTAATTTTTACCCTAACCCTCCCCTCTCACTACCCTAACCCTAACCCTCCCTTCCTGGCAGCCTGACCCTAACCCTCCCTTAATTGCAACCTGACCCTAACCCAACATCTCCCGCAGCCTCCCTCACTCCCCTGCAGCCTGACCCTAACCCTCGCTCCCCTGCAGCCTGACCCTAACCCTCCCTACCCCTACAGCCTGACCCTAACCCTCCATAACCAGTACAAATAATTTACTCACCTGTCCCTGGTCTGGCGAGCAGTGGCGAAGGTGCGGCGGAGGAATATTGCACATTGTGAAAGTGAATGGATGAAGTATGCCAAACGCCATACTCACCCATTCATTAAAAAAAAGTAGAAAAAGGTAAGCATTCAAAAATGGGACATCCAAAAAGGAACTTTAGGATGTCTCATTTTCGGCAATAAGAGTTTCTTAGTGGGGAGTGAAACAGGATTTATGCGGACCGATATTAAAATGATATATCGACAGGGCTAAATTAAAAGGTAGGAGCCATCTGGCATCCCTCTCCCCAAAAAAACACACCCCAACATACCATATAAAATACCGCAGATAAGACCTACTAATAATTTAATAATTAACAATGCTTTCAGAACATGCAGACAAAAAAAATCTAAAAATCTAATCTGTAGCTTGTAGATGCAGACCAGATAAAAAAAACATAAAAATTAAAAATTGATAAAAAATATTAAAAATAAATATATATATATATATATATATATATATATGCACCATATTGCTGTAATCTACCCGCACTCCTATACACGATGTAAGTATATTATCCGTCCATTGTGTGTACACTTACCTTTAGGAGATCAATATTTACCTATGACACCTGGTATACCATGGGGGTCTCCCACCAGGTACTGGCCAGGCCTACTCCTGTATAGCTTCCAAGATTGGCCGGAATTGATAGGTGAGTGATCTCTACAGAAAAGTGTCCCTCTAAAAGAGAGGATAAAAGTTAACTCTTATGACACTCACCAGATCTCATAAAAACCATTTTCATTCAAAATCTTGCTCCAAACCATATGGGTGCAGGGTATTGAGATCAAAGATATATTGCATTTCTGCTTTGGCTTGGTTGGATCCTTCATTGTATTTACGCCAATGGGAATCCACCTTTTACATGCCACAGAAGTTAACAATATCTGAAACCTTACACTTTTGGTGCTGTTTAAAATGTGATGACATAGGATGCACCTCCAGACCTTTCTTTATGTTGCGGAGGTGTTCTGCCAACCTCACCTTAAGAGGCCTGGTGGTGCGTCCAATGTATTGTAGTCCGCATCTGCATTCAATAATATATACACAATATATTCCTATATGATCTTTCAATTGAGTGTCTCCCTGAAGAATGTGCCATTGTTTGTTAATGATGCCCTCTATTTGTCTAAATTGATTGGGATATTGACAAATAAAAGGGACTTGAGGTGTCTCTGCATTGGTTTTTACTTTAGGAATAAGTAAAGTATCTTGTTCCATACCCTTAACCTCTTCAATAATTTTGTCCAATGTATCTGTATCCTCCTTATACCCCTTATGGAGAAACTGATTTTACATAAGTGATATATGTTTAAGATATGTAGATTTTTCTGAACAATTGCGCCTTAATCTCATGAACTGACTCTTTCCGGACAATTTTGAACCATAAATGATGTTGATTACTTGATGTCTGTATGTAGAAGTTTGTATATGTGGTATTGACATAATTCTGGGTTTTAATACTATTATTCTCTATATAAACATTTAAATCATACAGTTGACAGATGTCTCACTAATATTAAATGTGAGGAAGATGTTAGAATCGTTTTGATTAAGTACCTCACAAAACTCTTGAAGAGTTGAAGAGATTCCTTTATACCTACCCAGATGAAGATAGTATCGTCTATGTATGTGTGCCATGTGACCAGGTTTGCGCCTCCCTTAGGTACAACCCCTTGCTCCCAATATGCCAAAAATAAATTGGCATAACAAGGGGCAAACCTGGTCCCCAGGGCAGTACCACACATTTGCCAAGTAAAATTCTCTATCAAAGTTAAAATTATTATTACACAGGATAAAAGAAATGTCCTCAATGTTAAAATAAATTAAATTCTGATCAAAAGATGACAATTTAAGATAATATGCAACTGCTTCTAAACCCTTATTGTGATTGATAATCGTGTAGAGGGAGGAGACATCAATAGTGACTAATCTCCATCCTCTACTCCAAGATAATTTTTTTTAATTTCAGTAGCATATCTTTCACATAGGATGGAATAAAGTGCATTAATTTCTGGAGGTAAAAATCTATTTTATGTGATAGGTTAGAGGTAGATAGACCCAGTCACAGCCACAATGGGTCTCTCCAGGGGATGAAGCAGAGTTTTATGGATTTTGGAGAGAGCATATATGACCGGGACTATAGGCTCTGCCACCTGTATGAGATCCTTCTACTTTAAAGTAATGGTGCCATTATTTATATGTTTATCTATAAAAATGGAAAGATTATTCTGAAACTCCTACATACCCACATCAAGTAATCACCATCATTTATGGTTAAAAAATGTCCCGAAGAGACATGAAATAAAGGCACAATTGTTTAGAAGAATCTATGTATCTTAAACATACATCACTTATGAAAAATCAGTTTCTCCATAAAGGGTATAAGGAGGATACATTGGACAAAATTATTGAAAAGGTTAAGGGTATGGAACAAGATATTTTACTAATTCCTAAAGTAAAAACCAATGCAGAGACACCTTAAGTCCCTTTTATTTGTCAATATTCCAATCAATTTAGACAAATAGAGGGCATCATTTACAAACATTGGCACATTCTTCAAGGGGACACTGAATTGAAAGATCATATAGGAACTTGTTCGAAGTTTGTTTATAGAAAAGCCCATAATCTTAAAGACCATCTTGTTAGAAGTGCTTTTGAAGGTAAAAACAATAGTTTACCATCTCGCATTACATCAAAAGGATTTTTCAAATCTGGGGACTATAATATGTGCCTTAATGTTAAGGGCCCAAAGAAAGTGGATAAATATACATCTACCTCCAATCAAAAGGAGGTTCATATCAATGAATTCATAACGTGCAATACAAAGAATTGTGTATATATTATTGAATGCAGATGCGGACTACAATACATTGGACGCACCACCAGGCCTCTCAAGGTGAGGTGGGCAGAACACCTCCGCAACATAAAGAAGGGCCTGGAGGTGCATCCTATGTCATCACATTTAATGCAGCACCACAACTGTAAGGTTTTAGATATTGTTAACTTCTGTGGCATATAAAAGGTGGATTCCCATTGGTGTAAATACGATGAAGGATACAACCTAGCCAAAACAGAAATGCAATATATCTTTGATCTCAATATTTTGCACCCATATGGTTTGGACCAAGATTTCTAATGAAAATGTTTTTTATGAGATCTGGTTAGTGTCATAAGAGTTAACTTTTATCCTCTCTTTTAGAAGGACACTTTTCTGAAGAGATTACTTACTTACGATCATACCATCCTGGATGTGCCTGATTTCGGCCGATCTTGGAAGCTATACAGGAGTGGTCCTGGCCAGTACCTTTTCGGGTTAGACCCCCAGAGAATACCAGGTGTCGTAGGTGAATATTGATCTCCTAAAGGTAAGTGTATACACTCACACGGACGGATAATATACTTCCATCGTATATAGGAGTGCGGGTAGAATACATAAATATGGTGCATATATATATATATATGTATATATATATATATATAAAATATAAAGAGTCTTAATAGGTCCACGTAATCAAAAACCTTCTTATATGTCCAGTGAAAAAAATTGTCCAATATTCAGTAAGTAACGATATGGGCATCTATTGCAATTCCAATCTTCTTAATATAACTCCGTGAAATATGTGAAGAAAAAGAAGATATTTTCCAATGTGTAAATCCACATAAAACAAATTAATTGTACATAAATAACATAAAATCACACCACTAAAAAATAACGACACAAAAAATAAATAAATATCTACTAAAAAACAAAGAATAACATCTACTGAATACATAGAAAAAAAACCCAGGGCCCCGTACCAGATCGACATAAGGTTAGTGCACAGATGGAATTCCTGGGATAGCACTCTGACCGTCTTAAAGATGTGCTCCAAAGCTAACCACCGCTTGGCTAGAAGCAAATACCAACGAGTTTCAATCCAACGATCATTCTCAAGGTAGTCAATCTGTTATATATAAACATTATTATTGTATGCACTTCAAGCACCCACTGTGTAAACTTTTATTATATATTCGTTCCTTTAGTTAAGAGTTGGGGCTAGATTTAGTAACTGCAGAAAAGGAAAAGTCCCATTTTTTATTAATAAGAGGTGTATCTCTGTGCTGTATATTTGAAGTAGTATATCTATTGTTAAAGATATTAAGTAATAGTCAAGCATTGTGT
The DNA here is from genome assembly GCA_011038615.1 of Limnodynastes dumerilii. Lineage (NCBI taxonomy): Eukaryota > Metazoa > Chordata > Amphibia > Anura > Limnodynastidae > Limnodynastes > Limnodynastes dumerilii. Next base: position 1,015,178 of record WWET01000085.1, on the reverse strand, counting down.
GAAGCTATATCAAAATTTAATTGTTAAGTGGTATGCACTTCCATTAAGAACACAATACTCCGCAACAGTTTCATTTTTCTCCAGAGCCCTGATGATGGAGACTGACTAGGCTCCGAATCTATGGAAGGTTGCGGTTCCTTATAGCCCTCACACTGGAGATGGAGCGCAAGCTTTTAACTACAATCACTAGACTGGTGCAAACATCAGATAGATAACCTACACACTTACCAATAAACACCAATATGCAGCAGGTGGCACTCAAATCCAAAATTAAACATACAACACAAAAAGAGTGTATGATGCAAGAAGGCTAGAACCACCAAATGGTACTGGTACTGGTACCAAACTGATTAAACAGAGTAACCAAAATCAGTATTAGAGATCCCTGAAGTACACTGATACGAAAAAACAGAAAGAGAGCACAGGAAATCCCAGAATAAAGGAGAATAGGAGAGTGTAGCACAAAGGGGCAAGGAAAGTGACACCTGTACCTAGGGAGAGCAGTGAGAGTGAGTAGTGGAATGCAATGCAATGGAGAGAGATGAGAAAACATTTAGTCAGGAGAGTAAACTGCAGGACCCACAAGGAGGCAAAGAAAAACAGGAGCAGATGGAAGGTAACACCAACCAAACAGTGGATGGAGATTTTCATGCTAATTTCTGTGTTTTCCATATGCCTGTTTTCAATTGCAAAAGTCTAAATGGTGGAAGAAGATGAGTTAAGGAGAGTGGACATGGGGGGTGGACACACAGCAATGCAAATGAACAAGAAAACACATAGCAAGGAAAATGAGCACAATAAGGGAGCTGGAGACCAGGGAGTAAGTTTACTAAACCATGGAAATAGAAAACTGGAGATGTTGCCCATAGCAACCAGCATAGCAATCAGATTGTAGTTTACATTCTCTAGTATGTAATAGGAAAGAGCTACAATCCCATAGGTTGCTATGGGCAACATTTCCATTTTTCTTTTTCCGCAGTTTAGTGATTTACACCGCTATAACTGGCAGTGAGTAAACCATACTGGCAGTAATATAAAGGGTGGGAGACCAATCTGGAGGCTGCCCAGGACAAGCTTCCAGTGTGTGGCAGAGGCCAATCTCCTAAGAGTGCATGGAATCTATAAGCCAATATAAACATCGTTTTCCGGCTTCTAGGAAGCGGTTAAAGTGAAAGAATACTGAGAATGGGAGTGAGTGGGACGGCCTTCATATAATGAAATCTCCACGACTCTTGTTGATTATTCATGAAGTAAAAATAGTATTGTGTAATAATATAAACAATACATGGATAAGAAAAAAGTCAAATAAACTTTAATTGAATAAATAACCCCTCAAAAACATAGTTATCATAGTCAAGGGGGCAAAGTCAGGATTCCTGGAGGAGGCTTTTAGTGCATTATAGCATGTGTATGACCAGCATGCAATGCTATTTCATACTCCAGTCCCTTTCTTACCCCTCCTAATACAAAGGTGGCAAAGGTGGCTTCCAGACATCTGTAGCCCATCCTGAGTTATGCAGTTGTGCGGCTTTTTACATGACATTTAATAATAACATCATATTTTGTTGGCTATAAAAATAAAGGCATATGAATTGAAATAAATGATTAATAGGAAAAATATTGACAGACTTTAGTGGCATCTTAATGCAAATAATCACAAAGTTCTTTTTTTTTTTTACCAAATTATTGTCAATATTATAAATCATTACAGTTTATAAATATGTTTTTATGTATTATTTTACCTTATAGTGTTAAGATACTTTCTGTATGGAAATGAAACTAACAGTCATATCATTAACACATTCTGACAGGTTTTCTCAGTGTGTTTATTTTGACACATGAATCATGAACTCTATTACTTGGAAATTTGTGCTGATGCAGTTAATACACTTTTGTTCAGTTACCAATAGAGATATAAAAACAAAAGCTCATAAAATTGCAATAAAATATTTATTATTGTTCAGTGAAATGATTTATTTTATCACTTTAGATTTATGACCCAACAAAATATTTTCTGGATATTTAATATATCAAAATTAAAAAAACCAAAAGCCTTTGCTGGGTAACTAAAAAAACATTGTTGTGAAATCTGTGATTTACTAGAGAATGAAGATTTTGTTTTTGCTGAACTTAATAAAACAGTAGCAAAATTGAATTAGCCTAGCATGAAGTTAAATTGCCTGACAAAAATTGATACAGCTATTGTGTTACTGGTTATATACAACATCTATCAGATTTATCATGTTTTGGAGCCTGTCTAAGGGTGATCCTACTGCTTTACAAAACAAACGTTAAGTTATTTTTCAAGTAATCTCATCGCAGAAAAGGATATTGTTAACTTCGTTTTATGACCCATCCATTATATGCTTCACTGTCTATGGCCCTTTGGAACCAAGGAATGTTATTGCAAAGAGATTGTGATAATGTGCTTGTATGATGTTCTGAGCTATGCATCTGGGAGTTTTTTTTATGATTGAGGTAGCCTTATAGCAGAAAGCTATAAAAATAAGACAATAAATCTACATTTTTCAATTTCTCCTTGCTGTGAATTCTTACTGCAGCTATAAATTGTAGATTTTTTTCTTTTTTTTTTTTTTTAGAAACATAGATCAGAACTTTACTGTGGAAACCGAGAAATGATGAAACTTACTATTGCAGAGGATTTGAGCCTTGCAATATTTTCATCAGAGGTTACATAGCGTTATGCTCTATTGAGAATATGACCCTACAATAAATAATAATAATGACTTTTTATTCAATAACTTATCTCTAAACAAACAGTACGTGGGGGCATTTATATACATGTACTTTTATTTATTATAGTATTCTTCCAAGTTAAAAAAATATATACCGGTAATTTAGATTTTTTTTTTTAAATCTCACAAAATGTGTAACTGTTTATTTCTCAAAAAATATTTAACAATGTAACAATATTTAATAAATTACAAAATGTTTTATTTATTTTTCAGTGAGCATAAGACTAGTATTGGATTAATGCAAACTTTATTATATTTATAAACACAAGCTTTAATGCAGTGATTTTTGTGTAGGAGTTGCTCAATACTAACACCTTTTCAGGTGATTACCTGTTGTAGGACCTCTTTTTTCTGGCAATCACGTTGGAGATAAAAAAAATACAAATATAGTAAGAAGCCCTTAGAATATAGAAAAGATAACATTTATTGTACACAACAAATTATTCATGAGAGATATTTAATAAATCGGCAATAACAAAATATAACTGTAGCACAATAAACAAAAGAGATGTTAGGCCATATTGTTAATCCAGCATGTTTTTGAAATATCAAGAGTTCCAACAATGATTTAGCAGAAATTATAATCACAAGATCATGCTTATCTGATCCACAGAGTAGACTTGGGGCCAGATTTACTGAGCTGCACAAAAGGAAAAGTGGAGATGTTGCCAATAGCAATCAGAGTCTAGCTATCATCTTTCTATTGTCAGCTGGAATATGATTGGTTGCTATTGGCAACATCTCCACTTTCACTGTTCTGCAGTTTAGTAAATCTGCCCCTTGAGATTAACCCAGTTGATGGTTATAGACAACCAGTTCAAACTCTGTGATATAGCAAAGCTACAGGCAAAACTAGCTTTACAGATTGACATCCCCAAAGAGGATTCCAATTTTTTTTTGGAATAAGTGGAGATTTTTCAGCTGTATATTTGTTGATTAATGCCCATTTGTGGTGTCCAACAATTCCTTACCTTAGTGACCTATTCCACCAACCTCAATGAACACTCCAAAAATGCATTTTACTAAAATATTTAAATAAATTTATTAAACATAAATAACAATTAACAACAAGATCATTGCTTAAGATGTGGATAAGAAGTAAAGGGCCAGGCAGCTCCAATTATAACCATATTGCTGTGGTTCCCCTGAAGTGCTAGATTGGAGGCTGTGGGCTACAGATGAGGGCTGTTGCTAGGAAACAGCCAGCTAATGCGTGAGGGCTGTTACTAGGCAAACAGCCAGCCAATAGAGGCACGCTAGATGGCTTGTGAGGTTTCTAGAAGGATCTGTGAAAAAGTCAGTTGGATTTAGCAGTTGGTCTGAGGAGGGTTTGGAGAAGAAGTGTGTGTAGCAAAGATGGTGTAGCAGCATTGTTAGCAGGGGTATCGGTGAGTAAAAAAAGGTGTCGGAGGTACTGTCAGGAGAGTACGGCAGTGGTGTGGAGAGGAAAAGAAGCAGTAGTTGTTTAGCGGAGAAGCCGGGAGAGATTGCTGAAAGAGCTGACAGAAGGTGAGATAGCGGTAGAGATAGCTGAAGCAGCAGAGGAGACAGTGATAGCAGTGAGCAGAATAGACGGTGACAGCAGTGAGCAGAAGAGATCAGCAGAGACAGCCGAGGAGACGGTGGTGGCGGTGAGAAGTATAAAAGGAGAGATCAGCTGTGGTGGTGAGAGATTAGACAAGGGAGTTGGTAGCGATGAGCTGAAGTGTCAGAGGTGCTGGGAGAGAGAGAGCGGTGGAAAAGCAGCTGTGAAGTAGGCGTCAGTGGTAAAGATAGCAAGAATTGAATCGGAGAGGAGAAGAGAGTGAAGAGTGAACGAGAAGAAGAAGGTGAAGGGGAAACAGAGATAGAGGGGCAAACAGTGCAGCGTAAATGATTGAATTAGATCAACCACCCCGTAAGATTTATCCCAAATTGCCCTAAATTCTTCATAGTGAGACTGTGTATCATTTTA
>WWET01000085.1:968001-990104 GCA_011038615.1 Limnodynastes dumerilii | reverse complement strand
ATTACAGTATACTGTATGTGTTTGTGTGTGCATGTATGTATGTATGTATGTGGACCTCCAAAAAATACATAGAAATATAGCAACACATTTAATAACACTCACCAGTGCTCAGGTAAAATATAGAGAATGGCTGTTTTGAAATGCTTGCAATAACACATTTCTGATGCAAATAAAAAACACAGTAAAATTAAATATACACAAAGTGGATTGGGAGTATTTTTGGTTTGTGAACTCTAGAGTTATGTACTAAAAGCATATTATTGCTGGTGATTACTGTGCAGTTCAAGTCACTGCTATTTCACTCATGTGTATTTTATAACAAACCTTCTGCATAATACAGCTATATGTGAATTCATAATCATTATGAGAGTTGTAGGATGGTGTCTGGAATGATTAATATATATCCTAAATTAAGTAAAAATACATTAATTTCTTAATGCTTAAATTTTTTTAACAAAATACTATTTGTTACATATTAGGGATAGCTGAGGAAATTGGTGTAAGGATCACCCTAATAGCCCCAATACATCTTCTTACCCTATAATATGTTGTCTTCGGGCTGGATCCAGACTCCCACACGCTTTCCGTAAGTGTGGGAGTTTGTCCGCCTGGCAGAGAGAGAGTGCACTCCCCGTCACTCCTCTCTCTTGTGCGAGCTTTATGGCAGCTTACGCTGCCATAAGCCTGCCTTAACTAAAAAGTGAGGATCAGCGGTCCAACAACCGCTGATCCATATGAGTGTGGGATACCCCTCCCACACTGTACAATTACCAAACACAGCCCATATCTTCGTAATATCTGGAGGGCGCATGCACACCTTGTGTGCGCAATTGGCCTAACGTACCTATCTCTGGATCTGATCCTTTATGCTTGTGCTCTGTCCCTCCTTTACAACGTTTACCAAGGCCATAATTCTGGAAATATCACTGATCTCTTCAGAGTCTTCCAGCCCTATCACCATTGTTCTGTGAAAGTGTACAAGGAAGATTGCCTTGCAGGCACTCACAGGGTTGGCTCACTGAAATTGGCCCTGTGAAAAGTCCGCTGATGAACAGGTGGTGTTCACTTTCCCCAAGGATTGGTCAGTCAGTCTACAAGCCAGGAAAAAGAACTAATCAGTGCTCATAACCTGGACCGGTGAGCAGGGAATAATGTCTAAGCCCTTTCCTGGAGAAGGATCAGCTCTCTCGCGCTCCGCCGGGAAGGTCTTGAGTATGGTCTGGCCAACGAAACAGGGCTGAGCATGGATCCAACAGGCCTTACTGGGGATGCTGGTGCACCTTACCCACCACCGATGGGGGCTCATGAGGTCTAATGCACAAACACTTTATTACTCACCAGGTGTTTGGAACAACCCTTCTTGCGACCAGTTGGAAATTTTGCGACTGTGAAAGAACACAACAAATACCTCACTCCTCTGGATCTTCCAGTCAATCTCCTGCTGCACCTACATAGCCTTCCATAGTACCTATTAACAATGCTACTAAGGAAAATTGTTAACTCTAAGTACAATGCTGGTACTAACGGCTCTAATTACTCTAACCCAAAAGAATTAAAAGAAGAATAACAGTACACAATGCAATTTATCAGCACTTACAAGATAAGCTGAGCCTAAAAGCTGCTGAGGCGGACAACACAGGCTTGAGGCTGAAGAGCTAAGTCACCAGGGGCCATAGTAGTATTTCCCCAAGCGCTGCCAGATCAAATACAGGATTGTCCCACCGCCCACCGGATATTGCACTTCTAAAGTTGGTGACTACACGATTTAATGGGCACTGTGGTATTATTGCAGTTTAGAAGTTGGGGGGGGGTTTCATCAGCACCTTGCTGTTTTAATTAACTTCCGTGCCAAGTTAGTTGAGAAGCTACATGCAATATAACACTATCTGAACAAGTGTAACCTTATTCAGTTCTCACCAAACAGATGCTGCAAGTCTAATCCCAATTTGCTGTAAAAGTATGTAGGACTCAGATATGTAGGCATGAACAGCTCATCTTCTAGATACAGGTGTCACTTACTGCACACAGTAGTTATTAGTATAACAATAGATATTTAAATATAGGGTTCAAAAGCAAACCCCCACTAAATAAGGCCTAAACAGAGAAGTTATCTTTTATACCCCCTGCTTCTTATTTATGGTTTAGCCTTAACCTTGGTGGTAATGCATAACAAGAGATACGCAAAAAAAAAGGTTAAGGCAGGGTTCTGAAGTTGGTCTCAAAGTTGACCAACTTTGAGAAAGAGCTCAGGAGAGCTTGAAACGCGTAAGTCAGGAGCCGGTTTTCAGAGTGGGACGTCATTCTCCAGGGACCCGACAGCGAGGATGGTGAGAACGCCGCACCCGGGCAATACATCTGGCGGTGTACACCACTCGTGATCGCATCCTCCATTCTTCCCTGGTATGCTGTCCTGTTCTAATTGTTTTGATATTGTTATGGATTGTGTTTTATTAAAGATTGTTTGTTTTTACCTTTTCATGTCTTCATTTGGAGCCAAGGATTATTAATTGAAAATGGACTTGTAGGACCTATTAAAGATTTATCCTCTGGAATCCCTCCATTTTAATTTTAATATGGACTATATTTGTTTATGAACTATATTTATACTTGAGAGGAAGAACTTATGATTTTATTATTATTATTATTATTATTATTATTATTATTATTATTTTCTCTGAGGATAAACCATAGCGCCTGGAAACCCTCACCATTATATATTTCTATTTTGTACTTTTTTGGGAGATTTGAGACTTCTCCAGGGAGGGGTTCTGGCTGCCTATAGGTTTGCGCTTTACTAGTCAGGGGTCATATACTTTTATTAGGGTTCTGAACACGTCATCTAAGTGTTATGCACCACCAGCTGCCCTGCCGTTTTATCGCTTACCTGTGTCCTGGGGTCCGTCCTTGCTTACCGCCAGATGCTGTCTCCTCCACGCTGTCCGGGATCTCTGCTGTGCACGCGCACCGCCGCATCTCCCGGCGGGCGCACGCTGCACACGTGCTACTTGTAAATAATGCGGTCTCGCGCCGCTCAGCTCCCGGCCAGTCAGTTTGCAGCAGCTCAGCCTATCACAGGCATTCACTTCCTATTTAAGTCTGTTCCCCCATCCTTTACTTGCCGGTTATAGACTCTGCCTGTCAGAACTGTGACCTGCTACTCCTTGTGTGCCTAGTGTCTTGCTTTTCCAAGCTTGCCTAGTGATTTGACCATTGCCAGCCCTCCTGTCCTGCCTTCTTCCCAGCCCACCTTTTTACCTAGTGTGTTTCTTCTCCTTACTTCTCCCGCCATATTTTGTACTTACCTTCCCTGCTCCCCAGTTCTCTCCTGGTTGCGTGTGTTTGTATCTCTTTGAGATTCTGAGTGTCAGTTGTGCGGTAGCCCTAGTCAGTCTGTATTGTTTTGTGACCCGCTTCTAGTCCACAGTGCCTTGTTCATTGTTTTACGTTTGTTTGTCTCCGGTAGTCCCTTTCTACTGGTTCTACTCCCTCTTATCCGTTATTCTAGTCCTCTATTGGTTCACTGTGGGGTGTCTTTATCTTCCTTTCCGTCGAGTCCAAGTTCAACAGGGGCCGCTCCAGTCCATCCCTACCTTTAGGGGCTCTGGTGAAAACCACCTGAAAGGTAAGACTCCGGACCCTGGAAGCTTGCTCGCTCGCTTCTGTGGTTTCTTTCAAGGATCACTCCGGTACCTCGCGGGTAAAACCGGTGTATCCCGCATTTCCCTCCTGGACCACTCCGGTACTCCACAGGTAATCCCGGAGTGTCTTAACACTAAGTTACATAAGTGAGAGAAGACTGCCAAGCAAAGTGCATTATCCTTAGTTGTGCGCAACTTAGGTATACCTGAATACGTAAAATGATCTTAAGTCTGGATCAGACCCCAAGTCCCTAACCTCTCTACCGGGTCTTCTGAACATTATTAAGTACCGTGAAATGAAAATCCAGTGGTGTGGTGAACCCGATTGTTATACAGCCACACAAGTTTAGTCAAGTAATCGGATAAATGCCTCTCCTGTTCTTTTTCCATAGTCCATAACATCTAGATCAGCATTTTGTTGAATCTTTCGCACGCCCGATTTTCCTGTAGATGGTATGGGTTGATCCTTGAGTTTCGCATTCCATAAAGTCGGCATATTGCCTGCATCAGAACACCCTTAAAGCAGGCTTCCTGATCTGAATGAATCTGTTCTAGGCAGCCATATGATTCGATACAATGGTGAAAGCCTTAATCCAAAATCCATAAAAGGCCCGCTGGCCAGCTCTCCAATCAGGACATAATCGATCATAACCAACTCAAGATACTGACTGGTCTCGATGCTTTTAGATGTTGTTCCATGTGTTTCATGCAGCCACACCGAGGACTTTCCCAACACACCTATTCAATGATCTTTTGTAGACCAGGCAGAATGAAGCACCTTTGGAGCTAAGAGAAGGTTTTTGCCGATCCCAAGTGAGTTCCTTCATTGTGTATCTTCTTCACCAGGTCTCTTACTAAACCCACTGGCATTGCCACCTGTTGTACAGCCCAAAGCTCCTGTCCTAAGAAAGCTTGTTGGAACAGTACCTCTCCCTGGAAAGTCAACCTTTCCCAGCAATGCAAAACTTTTGCTCGGTTTTATATAACTGGGCCTGCTCCACCGCTGTCGGCCAATGCCATTCATGCTTCCAATTCTGAATCCTTTGTGAGTCAGAATCTTTGTCCTGCTTCAGAGCCTACTCCACCATAGTCTGTGGCATCCCTCTGTCAGCTGAACCAGTTGTTTCTCCTCTTTCTTCCCTGGTGGCAGCTCTATATGATTAAGGTCAGGGATTTCTTCCCCCTCCTTGTCCTTGTCCCCGGAGTAATCGGCTGAATGGTGAGGAACCAGTTTAGTGCATCTGCATTCCAGTTAGCCTTGCCAGGGTGGTACCAGATTATGTACAAGAATTTGGCTAGCCTTGTTAACCACCATTGCTCCAGGGCCCCCAACATAGACAACTCCAGGTGGGTTAAAGGGTTGTTGTTAGTGATAATTTCAAATTTCTCACCATACAACAGCCAACAGCTCTAGTTTGAAAGAGCTGTAATTGTCAGGGTTCTGTACAACTCTTGCAGACTAATGCTGGCAATTGCAATCACATGTTCCTGACACTCCCAGCCCCTTGTGATATTCATATGTATACAAGATGAATGGCATTTCAAAATCTGGCCAACACTGGGGCCTGGATGATAAAAGCATCCTACTGTGGCATACCCCATGTCACGACTCGCTTCTTTACCTTGGTGGGCATTCCATAAAGCAAATCCCTCAGTGGTTTGGCCAGCTTGGCAAAATCTTGAACAAACCTTCTATAGTAGCTCACTAGTCCAAGAACTCAATGACATCTTCAGGTATCATCCACTCCTGTACCACGGTTACACCCTATCCTGGGAGACAATATGCTCCAGGTACTACAAGTTAGGCTTCAACAAGTGACATTTCTGACACTTACTGGTCTCGATGCCTTGAGATGTTGGTCCGTGGGTTTCATGCAGCCGCACCAAGGACATAAGCTTTAAGCCGTATTGGCCCAGTCTCTGCAACGCCATCTCTAAACAGTCTAAGTGTTCCTACAGGGTAGGGGGTGAACACTATAATATCATCCAATTAAATGATTATGACTTACAAATTCAGATCCCCAAAACTCCTCTCCATTAACCGCTGGAATGTGGAGGGTGCATTCGATATACCAAACGGCATCCTGCAGAATTTGCACAGGCCCATCAGAGTGACAATTTTCTCACGATCTTTCTCTGCCACTGGCAGTTGCCTGTAGCTGCTTGCCAGATCCAGCGTAGAAAAGTATTTGGCCCGTCCCAAGGCTGTCTGAGACTCCTCCACATGGGACAGTGGATAGGAATCCTGCACCATACAACTGTTTAACCAACAATAGTCCACACAGAAATGGGTAGTTCTATCCTTCTTTCTCACTAAGACAATCAGAGATGCCCAAGGCGCCTTGAGAAAGACTTATATGTTGAAACGCGTAGGTTGTGGGTCAGTAGCGTTCCGTTCAGTCAGATCTTCTAGCATATGTGAGTATTGTGTGAGGTTTAGCAACATTGTATCGGGCCTGTCAGTGCTGCAATTATAGACCTGTCACACTTGAGCTCCAGCAGAGATTGATGGCTGAAGTGTAAACACGAAGATTTTTTAAGTTTTAGAAGTTTTACTTGCCGCTTTTGATTATTAAATTGTATTTTGAATAAATACCACTTTAAGAAGCAATCCGGATTGTGGACAGTAATTCCTGTGGAAAATACCGTATATATGCTTTTAATCCAAGAGAGGTAAAAGGTGAGGAGACTATATAACGGGAGATAGAGGCTGGGACCTTTTTATTGGTTGGCTGCACTAGGGCCGCTGTGCCCGCTCTCTCTGCTCTCTCCCAGGCTCTGCTTACTGGCGAGGAGGGAGACACGACGGAGAAGGGAACCACCATTGCAGATAGGACCAAAGTAAAATTGACCAGGCACAATAGCAAGAGAATAAGATTGTGAGTTACTCACTCTGGAGAAACATTCAATTTGTACTGAACATACTACACCATATTTTGTGTCTATTTTTTCCTTTCATGTGATCCGTGATCTGGTCAAAAGAAGGAAGATAAATTGTAGGAAGGAGAATATACGGCTGGAACATAACAAAAAGAAAGGAGACAACTCATTGTGGACAATAACTGCTTTATTGTGGACAGAACAATTTCCTTACCAACCTCCATACAGTGAGTTTGATTGAAGAAAGTATCACTTAGATTAGATTTGGAATATCAACGCTGTATTTTCATGTGTGCGCTTTTGCTGACTCTATGGTATTTTACTGATTTATATTTTAGTATCAAGGGTTCCTTGGTACATTTAGGGGTGAAGTGTTAAACATCCCCTTATTTATAGAGTTTTTTAGCTGCCCGTGTTTTAGGCTCGCAAGAAGTATTATCCCTATCATTAGATAATTGGCTATGTTGCGTGTAAAAATAAGTAACAGCGTCAAAAATTAAACATTCTACGGCATACCGCCTCTAGGCTGTATGACTTACATGTGGCAAACCCAACTGATGACACCCTCAGAGATTATCGAGAAGCGTGGCAGGTTTTGGAGAGCTTCGTAACACTGCAGGCACACACACAAATTGATTTTACCAAGCATAAGTTTTACAGGTGGGGGGGCAAGGCAGGTAGGCTGTTGGCGAACTTATCTAAGAGGGATCACATCAGATTCTAGCTCTTACTTTCCTATTACATACCAGAGAATGGCAGCTAGAATCTGATTGGTTGCTATTGGCAACATCTCCACTTTTCCAAATCCGCAGCTTAGTAAATCTGGTCCCTGGAGCCCGCATGGAAGAGGGGAGTACACTCCCCTGTCACTCCCTTCTCTCATGCAAAGTTTTGGACACTTAACACTGCCTTAACTTTTCCGTGCAGATCTTCATCCGTCCGAATACAGATCTGTGCTGAACTTCTGATCGACAAAGTTCCGTACGCTAGGAGATCCGTAGTGTAATATCTCATGCATGCACCGATGTTACTCTTCAGAGGACTTACACAAAAGGCTTTTGTAAGTCCCCTGTCTTTCTTAAATGTGGTACTTAAAGTTTATCAGCATTCACTTAACCACAACTAAACACTAAATCAACATTTGATCAACAACTCCAAACTTCTTTGTATTTATCTCTACACTGTTGAATTTTACAATAGTTTTTTTTGCTAATATAATAATGCCAGATTGTAAGTTTAACCCTTATTTTGCCTTGGAGAAACGATTTCCCTGTGGAAAGTATGCTAATTGCTATTTCTAAACTTTTATACAATTATGTTTTTTTTTAATTATATTGTTATTTCTAACAAAAACTTCATTGTAATCAACTTTTTATATAATGCATTATTTTTATGTTTTACTTAATGTAAATAGAAATGTTTTCTATAGTGGTAAAGGTCTAATGTAATTAAAACATATATATAAAACTTATAGGCTAGCCCCAAACCATATGTAAATCAAATTTAGAGTGGTAGAGGGCTTCCTTATCTGTTTCCATGCGTATGTATACTTCTGCAAGGCACTCGCACTTGTAAATCAGTTCTAACTTAAGAGGAATGCCCATACTGTACATTAGTAGCCTATGTGCAACTTATTTGCATTAAGAGTTTTGCCTCTCTAGCCAGCATGCAGGACTCATTCCGTGCTAATACGTGAATCAGTCCTAAGACAGCCGTTCGTCTCTGTGAATCAGTCAGCCATGGTTTCTGTGCGTATGTTTGTATTCTGGGCATGCGCAGTATATCCCTTCATAAAAATACGCACTGAGATTCTGCAATTACTTAAGACTGAATCAGGTTCAATACCACCTGAAGAAGGGCTAAATATTCAATGGACAGGCTTCTTTGGAGTTGCATGATTAAAAAGAAGTCTATTAACCTACTGACCAAAACAATCCTTTTATTGTGGTAGATGTACAGCTGAAATTGTGAATATATGCAAATCAACAAGAAATTTGACAAGTTTGGGAGAAAATGAACAATTGATGGTTTCATGAACTGTAATATTCCTAACCTGATATATTGCCTTGCATGCTCTTGCAATTTCAAATATATTGGTATGACCAGAAGATTATTTAAAAGGAGTTTACCAGAACAGGTCAATGACATAAAAAATGCTTCTGAATATAAGTCAAACTTAAAACCACTTTACATCAGTAGCATGACATTTTTATAATCAACATAAAAGTATCCCAAAGGATGGGAAAAATAAATGTAGGTATCGACAGGAAGATATAATCCCAAAACAGCTAAAAATGTATTTTTTTTGAGGGTCATGTCATTGCAAAACCTCTGTATGAATACAACAGATATTTATGTTAACTTGTCATTAACCATTATTTTATTGGGAGCTTTCAAGAAGTTCATCAACTGAATTTCCTCCTTTTATTCTCTTTTTTTTATTCCCATTACATAGAATTTAGTTCAATGATTTTTATAGGTGCATTATCTTACTCTTTTCTCAGAACTAATTTAGGTATACAATAGGAAGAATATGAACATGAGATTATTAATAATGACAATAACGACAAGTTGATTACCTTCTTTATGACAGAAAACTCTCCCTTTTAGTAAGTGGCACATGCATGAGCACTGCATTACCAGGACAGGTCTGGATCAATAATTCTGTCCTAGTAAATATTCTGATGGCAGGGCGTAACAGGACAGGAAGCTGAAGTGCTTCTGATCTGTGGGATGGGAGAACCAAGGTAATTGTGTAGTAAGGCCTGGTTTCCAGCTTTTTAAAAAGCATAAAACACAGTGCTATCAATAGTGTGCAGCTAAATGTCTCAGCATTATTCACAAGTTTGGCAATAAGAAGAAAACCGAGCAGTAGATGAGAGCTATAAACTTTTATTATACAATAATATAAAAAAACATTAAAAACATTCAGACTAACACAAATAACTTCACCACAGATGACTTTAAGAGGTGGTTGCTGACATAAATGTTGTTAAATTATCCACGGGACATGCTATTTAGTCTCTGGTAGAAGTAATACCCAGCTATAGGATCCAAAAAAATGTTCTTAGCCATATATAAGTCCCATTTATGTATGAAGGATAAGGCAATGTTTGTATGTTCTGTAACATATGAGCCAAAAATACCTGGTAACACAGGCTGATATTGTGTGCTACCAACATGGATAACTAAAGCGGCATATGTTACAGTCTCCAGGAAGGGTTCTCACCAGAATCTAAACCAAGGTCAGGTATTCACTAGAGCCACTGATGGTGGGTTTAGTCTTGCCTGATGGGAACTGATAGGGCGCGTCCCCCAGTGATAGCCTCAAAAAAAACCCTGTAGCGTAAGTCCCTGGACTGGAACTGGTACATGATCTTAAACCCTTGTATACAATAGAGAATGCAGGAACCCTTGCTCACAAGAGATAGGCAGGAACCTGAGCACACAGAGATGCAGGCAGGAACCCTAGCACACAGAAGGATAACAGGTACCAGGAGGCAGTAGAAACGGGACAAGATGGAGATGAAATACAGCCTATATAAAGTCCACTCCTCCAGTCAGCTGCAAAGATCAGTCACACCTTAATTGATTATCCAGCATCTGAGGTAAACCAGGCACATAGAACCCAAACAAGGGAACTTCACATGCTACTTTGTTTACCTCTGTAGTGTGTAACAGCAGAAATGGTGGTAAACCATGGAAGCTGATGGTAAATGCTTTAGGAGTATGCAGTAAATAGCCTACTGGAGCCATGATCCACAGTTCCCATGTGTGTACAAGATAATGGTCATAAATTACTGTGCAAGACTTTAAAAGATGTCCAACTGATGGGATTCATGTTGGATCTGTGGGATGGGAGAGCTGGGGTAATTTTGTAGTATGGTCTGGTTTCAGGTCTTACATGTAATCCAGATTTCCCTACTGTCCCATTTTATGTGTGGCAGAGTCTGACTGTTGTAACTCCATATGAGTGAGGGAAGTGACCTCTTCTTGCTCATATGGTAGTTAGGCTGTAGCCGGGATCCAGAATCAAATCTCTGCTGACGCTGTGGTCAGTGCTACATCCATAGCAGCAGTGGAGGTCTGGATCCAGTCCAAATCCTGGAAAACAAGCATGAATTTCTTTATTCATCACTACTTAAAAAAAACAATATTAATTTCATATTATGTCCATTAAGTGTGATGAACTGAACAAGGATTAAACTAAATCTCGTGGCATAGTAAAAATATTCCAGAAGTACTACTCCAAATTATATCCCCCAGGATCAATTCAATCCAGCCTTTTCTCACCAAGTCAAGCATTATCTCCACCAGGCCCTCTGTTATTACAGTTGTTACAAGTTCAGCATATACCCTGTTTCCCCAAAAATATGACCTAGTCATAAAATAAGCCCTACCTTGAATTTTCATATTTCCAGAAATATAAGCCCTACCCCGAAAATAAGCCCTAGTCACGTGAGTGCGTCCTGACTCCGCTGAGCAACGAGGCTTCCCGGCCTGTGAGTGTCCGCGCGCCTAGCCCACTGTTACTGCGAGCCTCCCTCTTCGATCCTTCAGTGAGTGAGCCCTGCTTCTACAGCTGTGGTATACTGCTGACAAATACTTTGGGTGGACTGGTGGTGCTTAGCGCACCGGGCTCTGAGCAAGTGAACCACAATGTGCACAGTAAAGGTGAGTGTCCAGTTCCTGCTCAATAGGCGCCATTTTATGTGTCTAGCTGGTACTGAACCCCAGCTTTAGCTGTCTAACTCAACCACAGACCCACCACCACCAAGCTTCATCTCCCTTATACCAACATAAAAAAAAAACCTACAGTGTGCTTCACTACTAACCTAAATACAAGAGGGGATAAATAAACCAAAAAAAAATAAAAGAAATAAGCCCTACCCCAAAAATAAGCCCTAGTGCCTTTTTTGAAGGAAAAAAAATATAATACCCTGTCTTATTTTCGGGGAAAGACGGTACTTGCAGCAGTTGCAAAATTATTTTTAAATCACAGCAGTTTAAAATAAAAGTAAAATAGGTGGAAATTGGCCAAAACCATGTTGATATAAAAATTATATAAAATATATAAACGTATCAAGGGCAGTGAAATTATAATTTTTTTTCTTTGCACGCAGCGATAGTAATTAGAATTTACTTATTGAACTCAAAACTTACCAGCTTTACTTTTAAACTGTTATTTAGACATGGGCTAGGAAGCATCACCCTTACATCATCTCCTTATAGCAATTACAATGGATGAAAATATAATACAGCATGATTTTGCCAAGTTGTAAATTTTCGCCTATTTTTTTATTTTTATTTTAAACACTGGTCTGGTCACATCACATCACAATATATACTGGCTCTGAATTGTATAGGATAAGGATAAGTGACCCGGTAGGATTGGATATAACATATATGCAATGGACTGAAGGCATCTAGGTATATGGAGATAATGTTAAACATATGAACGCTCATTGAAATGGTACTGTGTGACTGTTTAGTGACCTAAGCATATATTTGGCAGAGGAAAGGATGTCCTCTTACGTTTCATATACTTTTTTCTTATTTTTGCACTTTTTCTGTTATTCTGTTATCTTGCATATCTTATGGAGAAAAGCCCTTGCGGATCACCAAAAAGATATAATTATTATTATATATGGAAGCTGCATAGACAAAGACTCCTGCAATCCTAGATATTGCATCACTTCAGATCCTGTCCATAGTTCCTGAATAACAATGCTTGATAATGCAGTTGCTGTTATATTTATTCAGGTGCAATGGTATAAAATGTTATATGTTGTCTCTGTGGGCCCGGATCCAGACCTATGTTCCCATTACGTTTCATCGCGTAGCGTATTTACGCTAGTGTATTTTCTATGCACTCCCCTTGTGCGTACGTACTTTTACGCTTGCCAAACCCTACCTTAACTTTTCAAAGCGTAACTACTGACGTATGTATAGGCCTCACGTACGTAACTGCCTAAACACGCCCATACTGTATGATTTAAATGCCTCACCCCGCCTCCGAAGCGTAAGTACAGGTGTCATATGGCTGTCACGCCCCTTTGTTCATAGTTACGCTGTTGATACCAGGCTGGTACGTACGTTCAGAGTTACGTGGCGTAACTTCTGCCGCACATGCGCAGTACATACAAAATAGCGTTTTTACATCATCGGCTAGCGTAAATATGCTAGCGTGCTTAGTTCTGGATCTACCCCCGTGTCTGTATCTTTTGATGTTATTAATTGTTCCTTAAAAATAAAGTCATTCAAAAATATGTGCTTCTTACAGACCTTGTTTAATTTATAGATGCAAATACTCTGACTATTAAATGATCTATGTAAATGTTATGCAGTTTCTATTTACACATTTGGAAATGCAGCTGGTATCTGGAGATGTGTGAAACATTTCAGCAAGATTGTATAACCAGCAGATGGACCTTTCCTACTTATGAAACTGGTGTAAAGTTGTCACCACGCACACATTTGCCAGTTTTACAACTTATTAAGCACCTCAATTTTTGTTGAAAACTTTCAACATTGTATAAATTGTGCAGTTGTTTTATCGCAAAAAGTTTGGACACGAGTCACTTTTGATGAACATGAAGTACAACTGTAACGCGAAAAACATTAATATATCTGCTGCATAAAAAGTAATAGCTTAACATATGGAACTGTAACGCAACTTCCTCCTTATTTCTTCAGATCTTTTTTTGGCCACTGAAGTGATCAACATTATAAATCCACCTTCTGCTCAGTCAATCAAAATCTTATATATAATTCCTGTTACAAGTAATATTTGTACAGTTACAGAAATATGCAGTTTTCCATCACAATGGTGCATTTTGTTTAAGACATGTCGTGTATAATTCTGCACATATGGCCAATCCTTCCACCATAGCCTTTTAAATAGATGTAATAAATATTGTAAATTGAGTTTCTGCTTCCTTTTCCTGCTCCTCCCTTTATGTGATAACAGAGTTCAATTCAAAGATGGTAGAGATAGTCAAAAAGATAGTTTTTACTTAAAAATGAAAAGGGGTTAAAATAAAAGCTTTCACTCTTTATAACTCTTCCTCCTAATATCTCTGGTTCCAAGATTTGATGTTTAAGTGATTGGATCACTGAGCAACTGATACATAGGGATCCACAATCACGGGTTAGCGATATCTACTCTTCAGTGCAATCACTCTGCTAACCACTCCACTCCCAGAAACAAGCTTGTAATAGACAGAAAATAGTAATGTGTGTATACTGTGCACTGAAAAACCATGGCATGCCTACTTTAAAAATAGAGCAACTATGGGATCTATGGGCCTGATCTAGACTTATGGTCATTTTAAGAACGCAATCGTACATGAGTTACACACTACTAAATATAATGCACGTGTTCAAAACCCTACCTTAACTTTTCCTTGCGTATCTCTGGTCATACGTATCGCCTTGTCGTACATAAGTGCCTATTCCGACCCACACTGTACAATTTAAATGCCTTCCCCCAACCACAATGCGTATTTTCGGCTTGCGTAGGGATGTCACACCTTTTGTACGAAGCTACGTAGAAGTTAACTGTGATCACAGTTATGATGCGTAACATCTGCCGTGCGCATGCACAGTTTATTCCCATAGCTAGATTTACGAATGCAGCATGCGTAAATTAGCTGTTGTTATTAAGTCTGGATCAGGCCCTATGACACTAAGCAAGTCTGCTCCTTCAAGCTGCAGATAGAATCTAGTTAGTTTCGTGCCCTCAAAAGTCAAGCAGCTGACGTAAACATGTCTGATATATCATTTTTCTGATGGGCTTTTAAAATATTTATAAAATGTTTTTGCTTTTCAGTTTCACTTGTGGGAAATGAAATATGGCAAAGTGCATCTAAGTGAAGGCAAGTTGAATCCGAGGGTTTGAAGCCGTCTTTAATAAGCCACAGAAGAGCAAAACAATTAAAAATATGTCACTTTGGCTCCATATTTATTTTTATGTTTATAGTGTTCACTTTTTTTCTCAAATATTGTTGTATTTTTATAGAATTATAGCTGTTACTCACCTCTCCGATGTCCGGATGGTGCAACGAGTCCGATGTTTTTCCTGTGACATTCACAAAAAATTAGTGGCTAAGTATGCCAATTGGCATACTTCCCCATTTGAAAAACAATTGTAAAGTGGCTATGTTTTCGAAGTAGAGACAGACGTAAAATTAGCTTTAACAGCCATTTTTCAGTGGTGACTCTCGCAAAGATGCAATCTTAGATTTGGATCTTACAAATAGTATCAGAATCTCAAAAGTAAGAGAGAAAAAAACAGAAGCCAATATGGTTTACAAAAGAGGTAACCATAAAGTGAAAGTTAAAAAAGATGACCTATGATTAGGAATTAAAAGCAAACTGATGACAGAGACATGTATCTTGCAAAGCATTAAAAGGCTATAGTAAGACTAAAAAACAGAGTGGGAGTCTTGTCAAGGCATACCTCCCAACATTTGAGAATTTGAAAGAGGGACAAAATTTTGCGGCCTAGTAGAGGGGGTGTGTCTTGAACCACCTAGTGGGCGTGTCTGGAGAAGTGGGTGTGTCTTGCAGCGGGTCTAGTGCCTTCCCCTATTATCAACCATCCATATGTCTGGCCCTTATTATTTGTCCAGGATTCATATGTCCAGCCTCCATATTTGCCTTTTTATTTGTCCTACCTCCATATCTGCCTCTTATTATTATTATGTACAGCCTCCATATGTATCCCCCTGTTTATTTGTCTAGTCCCCATGTCTGCCTCTTTATTATTGGTCAAGCCTCCATGTCTTCCCCTAATTATGTCCAGCCTCCATATCCACCTCTTTATTATTTGTCCAGCCTCCATATTTGCCCCTTATAATGTCCAGCCTCCATGTCTGCCCCTTTTAAGGTCCAGCCTCTATGTCTGCCCCTTGTTATGTCCAACCTCCATCTCTGCCCTCTTTAATGTCCAGCCTCCATGTCTGCCCCTTTTAGGGTCTAGCCTCCATGTTTGCCCCTTGTAATGTCCAACCTCCATCTCTGCCCCTTGTAATGTCCAGCCTCCATGTCTGCCCCTTGTAATGAGCCTCAATGTCTGCCCCTTGTAATGTCCAGCCTCCATGTCTGCCCCTTGTAATGTCCAGCCACCATGTCTGCCCCTTGTAATGCCCAGCCTCCATGTCTGCCCCTTGTAATGTTCATCTACCATATCTGCCCCTTTTAATGTCCAGCCTCAATGTCTGCCCCTTATTGCCAATGCCAGCCTCCATTTGCCCCCTTATTGCCAGTACCAGCCTCCATCTGCCCCCTTATTGCCAGTGGCAGCCTCCATCTGCCCCCATAATACCAGTGCTTGCCTCCAATGTCTGCCCCTTAATGCCAATACCAGCATCCATCTGCCCCATAATGTCAGTGTCTGCCTCCAATATCTGCCCCATCTGCCCCCATGCCAGTGCCTGCCTCCAATGTCTGCCCCCATCTGCCCCTTAATGCCAGCACCTGCCTCCAATATCTGCCCCATCTGCCCCCTAATGCCAGTGCCAACCTCCATCTGCCCCATAATGCCAGTGCCTACCTCCAATGTCTGCCCCCTATTGTCTGCCCCCATCTGCCCCCATAAGGCCAGTGCCTGCCTCCAATGTCTGCCCCCTAATGCCAGTGCCAGCTTTTTAATCTCTTTATTGGTGACATTACACATGATAGTGAGGGGAAAGTATGCCTTTTTGTAGATGACACAAATATATGTAACAGTATCACACCAGGAGGGGTAAACAGAAAGATTGATGATCTAGGTTAGAGATGAACAGTCCAGATTCTGTGAAATCTGACAGATCTGAATTTTGGGATTCCGAGGTGAACCAAGGCGCGGCTCGGATCTTCCCAGCAACTTCGCATTCCTAAACTAGGCAAAATGCCATTTTCCTGGAATTGTCGGATCTTGCAGTTTTGGATTATGCAGCATGAATTCTGAAGTTATTTTTAGCTCCTTTGTGACTGGCCGGTACAGTAGCACTGTTCTCGTGTGTTTTTGAGGGTTTATAGTCATTCCTTTGTGATACTGGAGTCATTTTAGATTGGAGATTGGTGGTGCAAGAATTACACATTACACAGTGCACCTGGCCACCTGGTGCACATTAGCCATTTTAGTGTATTACTAGGCTAGCCATTTTTGTTCAAGTAGTGGACATATTAAGAAGAACTTTATTTGTTCCTGCATTGTTTTTAAGCATAATATTTACCTGTAGTGTGACTGCTCACAACTCAGTTACACACTCTAGAAATTCTGTAATGTAAAGTTGTGTACACAATACTATTTTCCAAAAACAAAATTTTTCCTGTATTTTAGTTGTGGGAAATTTTTCACACAAATACTATTGTGAATTCTATATTAAAATACACAATATTATATCAATGTATCCAATTGACACACCTTATTTTGGTACGGAGACAGTTTGCTAAAGCTTGCCCTAGTTGTAAAAGAAAGCCTAGTTTGTTATTTAATTACATCCATTCTGTCCCTGCTATTGGTGCAGATTCATTTTGCTAAAACTTTGCTGCTGGTGCTAAAGCCACGTTTTGGTATTTAATTACAATCTTGTGTATGATCCTTCTATCTTTAATAGGCAAACTAAAATATAAATATATCCATTCTGTCACAGTTTTTGGTGCAGGGTCCTTTTGATAAAACTTTTCCACAGCTTACTTAAAACAAAGCCACGTTTGGTATTTAATTTAAATCTTATATAGCATGTACCGACCATATATTGTCTATTGGTGGTCCAGTGTGCAGACTGGGTACTATGGCCAATTGTCACATGACTGAAGTATAGTATCTGTTCCCGTGTGGTCATCAGATCATAAATTATAGGAGTAACTCTAACTTACATTTTCTTATAAATGTTTTAAAAAGGTAATTCAAAACATAGGCCATTTCATTAGAAGAAGTAGTATTGATTAACAGCCTTGCAATCCCAGGACTCGTGAAATTAAAATAAATATTTTAATGCATGTTTTCCATTTTAAAAAATATCCTTTATTAAAGAACAGTCCAGTCAAAGCAGAGAGCAGATTTTTACATGGGGAATCCATCTACTGGTCTTTCATTTCCTTTAGTCTTCTGCTGGCAGATATTACAGTAATATCATATCACTATCAAGTGATGCTGTGTCCTTGACTCTTTTCATACCTAAACCGCAAATTGAAATATGACATTATTAAGACCAACAAAATGGTGACAATTTTTATCCCACTTCTAGCATGGCAACCAATCCCCTCCCAGTTACAACCATTAGGGGGGACCAGGAATTGATAATGGCAATCCACATCTGCTATGTCTTCTACTTCCAAAGCATGCATTCTGAACCTTAAGTCCTAAAACAGTGCTCCTCAACCAGTGTGCCATGGCACACCAATGTGCCACGGGATGTTGCCAAGTGTGCCGCGGTGCAATGCCTCCAACAGGAGAAAAGGCACTGGAAGACCTTGCAGATACATGATGCCGCGGTGCAATGCCTCCAACAGGAGAAAAAGCACTGAAGGACCTTGCCTTAAAGAAAATAAGGGGATACTGGGGAGGTTGGAGACACATGAATGGGGACTACAGGAGAGGCTGCAGACACATGATCGGGGCTACTGGGGAGGCTGCAGACACCTGATAGGGGGCTAACATAGGTAAAATAGTTATAAGAAAAAAAAGCTATTAGCTGCGCTTTTTTTTTAATCAAATAAAAAAATAATGTAATATCTGTGTATGTACTTTGTAATACCTGCTTTTTTTTTGTATATTTTGCTTTTGGTGTGCTGCAGAATTCTGGGAAGGGCTTAGGTGTGCCGCGGAATTCTGGGATGGGCTTAGGTGTACCGAGGATGAGAAAAGCTTGAGGAGCACTGCCCATAAAGACTGACCCAAACTAAAAAGAAATAGCTGGATGTCCCTGAGGACATTTTGAAACAGCAAAGAAATTTAATAGTTTTGTTAACAGTTGCTATTATTTTGTTGATAGTTGTAGTAGTTCTGTTGATAGTTGTAATTGATTTGTTGATAGTTGTCATTGTTTTGTTGATATAATCCAATAAATATTTTGTTGTTAAAAAAAATCTAAGTGGTTTTACTTAAATTTTTACAGATTACGGCTTTGTTTGGAAACTGCTTTTGCAGTGGGGATTCTAGAGTGTGTGACAACACTACTTGGACCAGCAAGTGCAAGTAACGGATATGGTCTGAGCCTTACCTTTCCATGTGGTATAGTATATGGTATGTTGTCACTGTGACATTTGTCTGCAGTCGCTTTCCACTCAGTCTTTGTGATGAGGAACACATTTGGGCTTAGAGTGCGGTCTGTTATGCTTTCTTATTACACATTTACAATTTTTAGTAGTAAAGGTTGAAGAACTGCTAGGAGGACTGGCAGTTCCAGCACTATTATTACAATGCACCTGTTGTGTAGACTGATCCATTATGGAACTTGAATAAATAAAATAATGAAACCAGGAGGTTTCACAATAATTTAGGGCTGTGTTCACAGATGTGTGTATATAGTATGCAAATATACGCACATATGTTGCAAAGCAACACCCATGACACTCCACTCGTGCGGACGGGTATTCGGTGACTTACGCCTCCATAGCGCAACCTTAAGTCTACATGTGTACTTACGCACATGTTATTTACGCATGTGCGGATTTATCTAACCGCACCCTCAAATACTCATGTAAATGCTTCCCCTGTTCACTTACACGTAATTTCTAACGTCCGGAAAAAAAAACACGCCCATCCATACATATGTCCCTAAGTGCGATTCACAAGTCCATGTCGAAAGTACTTACGTCCGTAAATACTACATAATGTACATGGAAAAAGTTACTATACATGCGCAGTTCATCCGATCCTAAAAATACGCATGCAACCATGCGCAAAAATGGACCTGTGAACATGGTCCTTACAATTAAAAAAAATTCAGATTTATTTTAAAGTGAAGGAAAAAGAAGTGTAGAATGAATTATACTTCTGCACTATACAGTTTAAGCTTAAAAAATATATATAGTGTGACTAATAGATTGAATGGATCACTCACAAGAATTTTAAATAATTATCAAACTTGGCTTTTTAATAAAAGCCGGGGCAAAGTTTTAGCAAACTGACTCCATACCAAAAAAAAGGTATAGAATGGATATATTATTTTAGTGCATCTAATAGAGATGGAAGGATCACACACAACATTTTCATTATATACCAAACTGGGCTTTGTTTTAAGGTAGCTGTAGTACCATTTTACTAAACTGACTCCGTACCAAAAGAGGTATAGAATGCATATATTGATTATAGTGTGCCTAATAGAGATGGAAGGATTGCACACAAGATTTTACCAGCCAGAGCTTTGAGGTGGTCCAATTTGACTAGGAATGACTGGAAATTAATGTTGTTCATATTAATAATGCTTTTGGAGCAAAAATAAAATAAAAATAACATGATTTTAGCATTTTTCAGAAATGTAAAAAAAATACAGATCCAAAATCAAAACCATAACATTTGTATTTTTTCCTTTGAAAATACCAAAACATGAAAGTGAATACAGATCCAAAACCAAAACCAAAACACGGGGGTCGGCACTCGTTTCTAATCCAGGTAGACTGGAGGTGTGGCAATTACATTTTAATGCTGAAAAGCACCCAAATGTTCAATATAGCATTAACAGCACTGCAGATGAATATAATTTATTTATTAATTTATGGGAATTTAACTCATGACCTTGCGCTGTGAGAAACAAGTGCTAATCACCGAGCTACTATTCTGCACTTAATGAGGGGTAAGTAATGTAACCAAGCAGTGAGAAACGCAAGTCAGATGCTTACAATTCATGGACCCTATCTTATGATCCATGGATCCTCTTACAAACTACACAAAGGGACAAACAAAGTGCACTAGGGCTTACACACACACACACACAAACAGAGGGAGTACCAGAGAGGCGCCACACAATCACAGCAAGAGAGAGAGAGGATGCTAGGCAGGGACAAGAGGAGACATTAGGATGATAAGGCTGGAAAGAGGCAAGGGTAACTGGAGCTGGGGCACTCAGAAATCACAAGAAAGCAAAAAGCAAAAGCACAAGGCAGGAACTGGACACAGAGTGAGACCAAACTCTATAACCAGCAGTGAGGATTCACCACTGCCAGATATTTAATGACCCACCGATAAACTGAATGTCGGTATAGAAAAGATGTCTAAATTATGTGTTAACTTATCAGATTCTTACTACAAAATATCTCACATGACAGTGCAAATAAAGACAAGTGGTTACAATTAAGACATTTGAGTGAGATCCAGTTCAATTTCACAGCATAAGGTTTGTTAACAAAACAGGCAAAGTAAAGCAGGTCTCTGCTTTCCCACTTACACAGAAAACAGCAGTATATTTTTGTAACCAAGTTGTACTCCCAGCAGGATTGAAATGACTTTTAAGTCACCACAGACATTTCCATCATAGAAGCAGCATGACTAGTGGTACTTGTCTGGATCCTGACCTTGTTAAGTGCATGAACTTAGTTACTCAAGGGCTAAACCATGTTGAATGCAGAGGAGTCATATTTCATCTGTTGCAAACAGTGTTAGAGTTGAGAGGTGATGTTTCCTATCCCAAGTCTAAATAACAGTGTGATAGTAACGCTGGTCAGTATCTGTGTGCAGTAAGCAATTCAAAGATATGTCCCTGCATGCAAAGGATACAATTAACATGGCTCCCCCTGAAATCAACATGGTTTAGCCCTTGAGTAACTAAGTTCATGCACTTAACAAGGTCAGGATCCAGACAAGTGATTCATATTCTCTACTACATTGTGTGAATCACCCCTCATGCTGATTAACCGTTTTCTCCCCTAATCTCTAGACTCCCTTTCTTCTGGCCCCACAAGCTAGCTTTGGACATATGGGGCCAAGAAGCCTCCCACCTACCTCCCCAAAAAGAATATTAGCCCTAGAATGGGTCACAATGATGCCCTATCTCCTAACTACTATCTTCACCCATTTTGGTTCCTCCGCTCTTTTCACACAAGTGTCACTGTGGTAAGTCAACTCTTAGCCAATGCCCATTAAAATAGTGACACTTAATACTAAGTGTCTGAACTGCCCTCAAAAATGCTTCTTTTTTCTCCTTACTCTTAAACGCCTCAGGAGCTATGTGGTGTTTCTGCAGGAAACACACTTCATGCAGGTCCACCACCCAGATCTTAGATCTAAGCTGGATCCTCATATCTACCATGTCTGCAATTTTCTCTGTAAGAGGAAGGGTTTTTCTGTTTTTTTTTTCTAAACATGTACAGTTTGTCTCCTCCTATATCCACGCAGATTCCACAATTACTGATTCCTGAATCAGGTAGGTGAACTAGACAATTTCTCCTACACCGTTGCTAATGTCTATGCTCCCAACTAGGGTCAATCTTTTTTTTTTGATCCTTTGAAGACACGCTCTCGCTCCACAGAAGAGTTAGAGTAGTATTAGCATAAGAATTAAACACAGTTCCTAATTGGCATCTGAACAAGTGAGCCCCATCGCCATCATCCTCACAAGCCCAAACACTTAGAAACTCGAAAGTACTTCAAAACTC
>WWET01000085.1:953250-966972 GCA_011038615.1 Limnodynastes dumerilii | reverse complement strand
TTCGCCCGGCGTAAGGAAGGGGCCATACGCTCACACAGGAGCGTATGGCCTCTTAGCACGCCCCCCCAGCCTGATTTACTTACCTCCCCCGCCCACCAGGAGTAACGTGAGCGTTGGGACGCTGGAGGACGTCCCCTCCTGCGTCCCAACGGCGCTACTATGGACGCCCGATCTACGATCGGGCGTTTCCATAGTAACGACGGGCAACATTTGCCCGGCGCATGCGCATTAGAGCTACGGCCGCCGTACTAGCGACGGCGGCCGTAGCTCTGGATCAGGCCCATAGTCTCCAGAAAAGGATCCCGAAGGAAAGGAAGGACCCCTTCAATTCTGGAAATCTCTGACAACCACTAGCAATTTTTTTAAATCTCCACCCTATATTCCGTCTTGCTCTCTTTTGCGCATGCCCCCTTATACAAACATGAATTAGCCTGGGACAGGGACCTAAGTGAACCCTAAACTGAGAATGCATGGAACCAGATACATAAGAGGCTTCCCAAAGTTTCCCTCTCCACTCTCTTACATGAAAGCATGTTTAAGGTCTATTGTTGATGGTATTTGGTCCCCCAAACACCTGTATGTATGGAACCACCTCCTTTGCATGCTGGCACTGTTGTTGGTAGGAGGGCTCCTCCCTGCACATTTGGAGGTTTTCCCCAAAATCTCGGAATATTAGCTAAGAGTTGCAACTGTCCTTTCATAAGTATTACACATGCCAATCTCCAAATACCCCTGCTCCTTCCTGTTGGGTCTGCCCATCAAGGGATTTGACATGCTTTTCTGATTGACTGGCCATAAAAATTCTAAATGCTGTTCACTGCTTGATAGCAAATTATTGGAAGGACCCTGATCCACCCTTTTCCATGCAGCTCTTATAAAAAAATTGTGGCACCTGATGTAAATGGTAAAGATGTCAGCTTAGCTAAGCAACAAGACACATGTCTTCTTGTATACCTTGGTTCCTTGGTTCTCCTTCCACTCCAGATATCACAGATGACACAAGCTTGGCAGACCTTTTTTTCAAGCCTGACTATCCGAATAGGTTTCCCTGGGCAAATATGACCCACAAATCAAATGTGTAAATGATATTTTATCTTGTGTAGAATACCCTTGAATAGCAGTTAGTTACTTTTTAACTTAAAAAAAAAATGTGTCAGATTGTTGGGATTTACCAGACAATATGATTCATAACATTTTTATCTTTACAAAATAGTAAACGTGAAAGTCTATCTATTGAGCTGTAAATAGATGTGTTGCTTAGGCTCTCCTAAATATACACTTTAGCTGTGCTGAGGAAATGTAGAGATGAGGGGAAAGGGGTATTTTGTATCTGGAATCCAAAGATATATTTGCTTAAATGGCTGTACAACTATTTCTGGCCCTCATGTTGCATAGTTGTAGGAGATATTGACCAACTGGATCACCATCATTATGGAAATTGACATAAAATAACTTTAATTATCAATAATGATTAATAATAAACAATTACCAATAAACTGTTCTTTTCTCCCTTTCAATACATTTATTAACTACTTATTGCCAATTTCACAAAGCAAACAGAGACACAACGCAGTAAGCAATAACAACTGTGTATCAATATGTTTGATGTGCAATCTACAATTAGACATTCTGAGAAAGTGAAATGAGACCTATGAAAGAGTCACTTGTCCTGGCATACAGACAGCTGGCAAACCCTGGAGTCATCTGTTTATCAGCTCTCTTTTACATTATGACACTAATGAAACATATTACTAAGTATGCATAAGGTGTAAAGCATGTCCATACAGCTTGTGTAGTCATAATGTCAAACCCCAATTCATTAGAAGGATAAAACATTTCCAGTTGTACCCCATTCACATCTTTATAAAGCAGATAAAACTATACAGTCATTGAGAATTTTGACAGCACACTATACTTTATTGCAGAGCCCATAAATCAAACATCACATTGTGCCAATGGACTGAATCCAGACTTGGAGCACCCTTTGCTTTTATGGCCTTTCAAGCCCTGCATAAAATTATTTTAATATAATGAACAAAAAAAACTTATATAACATTTATTTAAAGGAATTAAGCCTCCTCCTCCACCACAATAAAAAAAAATTCTGGGAAAACCCGGAGGGAAGCCATAGATTTCTGCAAGGGGACGGGGCTTAATGACATGATTTATGCAAATCGCATCATTAAGCCCTGTCCCTTGTCAATCACTCCTGTAATCTCTAGTGTTTCAGGGGATGGGCGGGTCTTGATGACATTATCAAGCCCTTGCACATCCTTAGTAACGCTAGGGATTACAGTAGTAATTGATGGCTGGTGGGGCTTGCGGGAGCTTTGCCGGCACTCCCGGGATACCAGGAGAACTGCCCAAATTTCAGGAGTCTCCCAGATATTCTGGGAGAGTGGGCAACCCTCACTTTAATCTGGATCCACTCTATGCATTCCCAATGCATAAGTACCCTGTCTTTTGGACTTCTGAATCCAGTCCAATGTAGAAAACTTTAAGGACCCAAAAGGGATATTTTTCAAGCATGCCAAAGCCACTATTTTACTTGCTGTAAATTAAAACAACAGTGTAATTCTTTTACTGTAAACATTTTGTGTTGCTGTGCATCTATGGTTTTTACTGTCAACTATACCAGTAGTCAGTAGTCAAGAAACTTGGTACATGGGTGGTAACTTAAGTCTGTCAAAACATATCTTGTCATAGCATTTAGGGTTATTAGGCTTTCAGAACTTAGGGCTGGATCCAGACCTTGTTAAGTGCATGAACTTAGTTACACCTGGGCTAAACCATGTTTATTTCAGGGGGAGTCAAGTTAATTGTATTCTTTGCATGCAGGGATATACCTGTGAATTGCTTACTGCACACAGATACTGACCAGCGTTACTATCACACCGTTATTTAGACTTGGGATAGGAAACATCACCTCTCAACTCTAATACTGTTTGCAGCAGATGAAATATGACTCCCCTGCAATCAATATGGTTTAGCCCAGGTGTGACTAAGTTCATGCACTTAACTAGGTCTGGATCCAGCCCTTAATCCCTAAATGATATATAATTTGGCAACATAAGTCTTATCATAACTATGTTTGGAATCAGAATAGAATGACACATGCATATGTATAGTACATACCAATGTCATCTTTTTATCCTCATATTGGGGTAAATCCAGAGTGCTTAGTGCTTAGTGAAGCAAATTGGCAGGGTGTTTGCCTTCCCGTACGTTTTTAACAACTTTCAATGAGATCAACACAACGGAGATCACTATCAACACAACCAGTAACCAATCCAACAATGATTCCTTTACATCACTACCCTCTCCTGTCTTTTCAGTAACATTCATATTACAGCAGAGAAGCAAGCATGTAAGAAAACAACAATACCTGGACACCTTAATGAGTGTCTAGTGCCAGAGTCGGGATCCCCGTCAATCAGACTGAGGTACCCTCGAACAGGGACACTCCCTCCTTCCACAGAGACAGCACTAAGAGTAAAAATAAAGCTTTTTACTCACCAGCTGGATTTTGATGTCTGCCTGGGTGGAGAAGAGGGGGTCCCGATGTCGGGGGGTCCGATATATTGGGGATCCCGGACGAAGCCCCCACTGAAGCTGTCAGAGATGACACTAAAGTTGTTCTTCCCTGGACTCTGGCTTCTAAGGTGTACCTGTGGGTATCGATCGATAGAGACAGAGAAAAGACTCAGATGGTAAAGGCTGAAGCTTGTTCTGATCTGACCAGCCCACAGCCAGAGTAGCTTTATTTGTACAAAGATAAGAAATGAGAAAACAGAAAAACTACAAGTCGTCTAGTTTGCGCGTGAGAAGCTCGTTCTCGTGAGTTGTCTTGTCCTTGATAAGGATGGCGTGATGATTGTTGAGGCACCGTCCCAGACATGTACTCAAAACATGGAAAAGAACAGAAAAACAACAAGGCATGAGTAGGTGTCCTTGTAACGCCTTAAAGCTGCAGTAAGCACTAATACATGATTATACAAAATGCATCACTCAGACACCAGAGGCCTTAATATCTCTCACACTACGTACATGAGTGAATTTACTCGACCCGCTAGCGTAAAATCACCCATTAGTACTTAGAGCGCATGCGTGCGGCAGATGTTACGCAATGTAACTCAGAGCATACAGGGCAATCACGTATCAGCAGCGTAACAACGTGCCAGCCATACAAAACCTGTAATTACATTTCAAGGGCGGGGTGAGGCATTTAAATCTTACAGTATGGGCGTGCTTAGGCGCGTAAGGAGGTGAGAGCTATAAGTACGTCGGTACTTACGCTGTGTAAAGTTAAGGTAGGGTTTTTGAATCGTAAGGCGGCCAAAGTACGTACATGCGAGGGTAATGCATAGTAAATACGCCAGCATAAATACGCTACACAATGAGACGTAATGGAAACATAT
Organism: Limnodynastes dumerilii; assembly: GCA_011038615.1. Taxonomy (NCBI): domain Eukaryota; kingdom Metazoa; phylum Chordata; class Amphibia; order Anura; family Limnodynastidae; genus Limnodynastes; species Limnodynastes dumerilii. Next base: position 962,554 of record WWET01000085.1, on the reverse strand, counting down.
TTCTGGATCTGGCCCATCATTATCATCATTATTTATTATTTATATACAGAAACTATTTCTTCAACTCTGTAAAGACAATATATTTTGTCATTCATATCATATGATAAAGGTCAAATATTTTCATGCTTCTAGATACTATTATGGCTTAAATAAGTCCTTTTTTTTCTTTTAATGAAGACATTTTATGCCCTTCTTACAAGATTTATATCTATCATTTCACTACATTTTTCCTTTTGATCTGCATTTCAAATGGGAAATGTGTGTGTGTGCTGATTGTTCAGTACATTTTTTGGATTAACAAAATAGGGTCAGAATTGTTCATTTAAAAAGCATTTGGGTTTGGCTGGCAGTTTCTTTTTAATAAATAATTATCACAGGCCTCTGGAGAGTTTTGCTAATTAACAATTTCCTGCTCAAAATTCCCAATTTCATCATCATGGTAGCTATACAATAACATGCTAAAGGAGATACTGCAAAAAGTAATTTACAACCAACTTTTAAAAGCACATAGTCAAAGATTATATTTTAAGGCTCAGTAAACTAAATAAAATATTTTTTCAATTATTATTTTCCAAAATGATCCCACAATTTGACCTAAAACAAATTTTCCAGATCCCCTGCACCAGCCTATGGTTAGTAACTGCCATAGTGGCCCGGATTCAGAGTTTTAGCGTATCCGTAAGGCGTATCCGCTAAAACGTGTTATGCAGAGGTGTGTGTTTCTTTAGACCCATGAATTGACCGTAACAAAAATGGGCATTAATTGGTAAACCAGCAGCCGGAGCCATAATGTTTTTTGTTTTTTTTAATTAAAATTAAATATAAAAAATTAACCACTGCTATAAATAAATGAAACAAATAAAATCATCCCAACAGGGCATGCTTATGCTTGTAGTGCTACAAGCACCAGCATGCCCATTGATACCAGGACATGCTGGAGCTTCGACAACCACCCGCTACACCATATAAATGCCCCCCATACAGCTGTAAGTTAAATGTGTAAAAAACAAAAATACATCAACTGTAAAAATAAAAAAAACACACACACACAAAGAAATAAATATATAATAAATAAATAAATAATACAATTAATAATAGTATTGGATATCAAGGCATGCTGGTGCTTGTGGTTCTTCAAGCGCCAGCATGCCCTGGTATCAACGGGCATGCTGGTGCTTGTAGCACTACAACCATCAGTATGCCCTACTGGGAAGATATTTTTTTTGTTTTAGGAGGGGGGAGGGGTTTATTTATGTGAAATGTATATGTTTTTTTACACTGTGTACTGGTTTTTTTTATACTAACTTTTTTTTTTTTTTTGACAGCTTCAGTGAGCTGCTCCTTACGCTTACCCCATCCATTGGGATGACAGCACTGCACGTAATGCTATTTGAAATGATAATTTTTTTAAATAATATATGATAATAACAGTAAACTGCTACAAATATTAGAATGTCACTTAGGCATTTTAAATACCCAAAAATAGTTTATTTTTTATTTTTATTTTTGTTTCATTTTTTTGTAAGTTGTTTTTTATTTAGTTAGTTATTATTAAACATAGAAAAATAAACATTACATTAAAAAGTCAAATTAAATGGTTTAAAAAAACAAAAACCTAGATATTTTGAAACAGTAAACTACTGTATAATTACATATACAAAAGAACACAAAAGGGGGGTTGCCAACCAATAAAGTCAACTCCCACGTGGGGACTCTCAAGGATGCACACACAATATAACATAGAGTCAGCACTACATATATGATATTAAAACATACATCTTTAATAGAAAGTCATTAAAAACAAAAAAGGGTGAAAATGACATCAGAATACATAATGGTTGAAAAGTCCAGCAGCCAGTAATATACAATATTCAATAAGATAAAGGCCACAATAAGGTATAGAAATCAAGCATATATTATGAGCTGTACAAGACCGTATACAGATACCATCAGAGGAACGCCGCCTGCTACCTCAGGAGAACAGGGAAACCTTGATGGAACAGTTAGTGCCCGCAAGGACAAGCTTCACGCTTCCACACCGTATCTCTCCTTACTCTACCTCTGTATATGAACAGTGTCCACTGGCAGAAGAAAACAAACACCGTCTGGCGGCTAGGGCAATTGCCGTTCAATGGACCTCCGATGCACGTGGAATGGAAAGTGGGAGGAGCTGCCAAGACACACCACAAGTAATTACATATACTTGTGGAGAGCGCTGCATTATACCTCTTAGCATATTTCCATATACTGTACATTATTGTTTGCATGTTGCAAAAGTGTACTAATTCCCAATACTAGAAATACGGAGTGCCCATGCGGACTTATATTAAGATATCATTTTTCACTGCGAATAGTCTGCTTTGAGTATTTGGAAACACTTGATCGGGTCCCTGATGTTTCTTTTCACTTCTGTGCAGGTTTAAATGAAGAGAGTACTAATTATAGTTCAATAAACCACTTGCACACAGTTTAACACAGCTCTAACTAGATTTGAATCATGCTTTACAACAAAGGCCGTGATTCAGAGTTTTAGCGGTTCATTTAGAAACACACACCTCTGAATAGCCCATATCAAAAACGGGCATTAACTGGCAAGTCGGAACCATAATGGCACCAGATGCGTGTTACTGTGGCGTAGTCTAAACTAGGCCTCTTTTTTTTTATTTTAAAGCTCCAAGCACCAGCATGCCCTGTAGGGCCGATATTATTTATTTATTTATTTATAGCCCCAGGAAAGGGGGATTATTTAATCTGAAGTGTGTGTTTTTGGGTTTTTTTTGTTTTTACTTTTACACCACCGTGACCTACACCCTTTTTTTCATTTAAATATCGTGCTACTCCCAGTTCCACAGGCACAGTGCTGTCAGATGCAGACACAGACGAATGGGCACACTTGCACCCGTCTTTTTGTGCTCGCTCCTGATTTGAGCATGTGCAATGCTAATTTTGGCTGCGCTTACGTCTGAAGAAAAGACAGAAGCACAGCTCTGAATCAGGGCCAAAAGTTTCAGTGAAGAACAGCTTATTCTTGGCAGCCAACTCTAGAGATCAGGCAGCCTTTCTAGGAGGGGAGGGAGTGGGGAGGAGCAAAAAAAATATATAGTAGGCTCCAATTGTGTGGGCCCTGGCCCTGATATAAAATACCAGCCCCTCCTTCTCAGCTTCCCTGGGAAAGATAACTACATAGTTTAGCTGGTAGGTACCTGTCTATTAATTAGTCCAAGCTAAAAGAAAAACAGTAATCAAATGTAATAATTTGAGGATATTGCTATACAGTTGTTAATTTAACATTGCATTAAAATAGGAATCTGCACTTTCTTATTATGAATAATCCATGAGGGGGAAGAACGCTAGTAGGCCAATAGTTTATCATTTTACTAGTCCTTGGTGGGTTTTAAAAACACACATCTGCACTGATATCAATACACAAACATGTAGTCTTTACATCTGGGTGTTGCATTCCTATATTAGTGAAGTCAGACATGGCTTTGTTTTAAAATTTGTAACATCTATCATTTTTAACATTCTTTATCAAGAAACATATTTATGGGTTTGGGATTAGGTCCATGTGTTAAATTTACACCTAGGGATTTTTTTTTTTTTTCATTTTTCATTTATTTTCATAACTGCTTATTTACTATGAAATGTATAAGCCTTTAGAGCAAGCTGTGATGAATCCCAATACACCTATTAGCAATATGTTTTATTTTAATCAGCAAAGTGTGGCAGGATTTTGTGTCTGTCAAAGGCAGGGAAGCGGTTGCCAGGGATGCGATTGCCAGTCAGAGAGGTTGTATTTCAAAAAAGATACAGCCGCCAGGTGAAAGGCAGTCGCCATTGTTTGAAATAGGTTGAAAATAGAAATTTGCTATTGGGAATGGAAACCTATTTCCCCGTTCCTAATAGCAAGAGGCTGCGGCGGTAGCGGCAGGTAAATTAGGGTCTGGCTGTGGTGGTTGTGGCAGGTAAAAGGTTAGGGTAAGATTAGACTGCGGGGCATGGAGGCTTAGACTACTAAGCATGAAGGGTTAGGTTTAGGCCACTGGGCATGGAGGGTTAGTGTCATACAGCAGAGCATGAAGGGTTAGGGTTAGGCCACTGGGCATGGAGGGTTAGTGTTATATAGCAGAGCATGAAGGGTTAGGGTAAGGGTTAGCGTTAGGCCACTGGGCATGGAGGGTTAGGCTGCTGGGCATGGAGGGTTAGTGTCTACTTCAGGGTATGGAGAGTTAGGGTAATGGCTGAAGAAGTAGAAGGTTAGGGTTAGGCTGCAGAAAAGGAAGAAGTTAGGGTTAAGAAAGAATTAAGGGTAGGGTTAGGTAAGATTACTTACCTTTCAGGGAATAATTCTTCAAGACTCCAGGAGTCGCATCACCACTGCTTTCTAAAATGCAAACTGCCAGCAGTCTGCATTCAGCTGAACACATTCCGTATCTCCTTGACACGTTGTCTTGCTATGAGAATTTATTTGTAACTTGCAGATTGGCAATGACGATTGTTTAATTGGGCCGGATCCAGAACTAAGTCCATCAGGGGACTTATATAAGTCATTTGCGTAAATCCCCTGACTCGCAACATCTTCGCATGCGCATGCCAGATGTTCTGACAAGTATTAAAGTATGACCCTTCAGTTACGATGGCCGTATCCCCACCATACAGGCGAGGATAGCCATGCAAATGAGGGAGCAGGGGAAGCCACGCATGGCCACAGACCTAGGGCCAGATTTATTAAGCTGCAGGTTTGGTAAAATGGAGATGTTGCCCATAGCAACCAATCAGATTCTCACTCTCACTTCTCCACTTTTCCAAACCCGCACCTTAGTAAATCTGGCCCCTAGTCGTAAAAATTAAGGTAGGAATCTTGACACGTAAGTGCGTTCCATACTATGGGAGCGTAACTACAGATCCCCGCACGTATGTAAAGCATACGGAGGGCTGAATCTGGCCCATTGTTCTTAAGTCTTATAACATCATAATGTTTTTTTGATTGACAAATTTTCTTACAGCACAAATTCTCACTGCAGTTTTCTTTGTAACTGTTTTATGTTAAGTATGCAGAGCAATCTTTACATGTTCCCGTCTTCCTATTCTGCTACTATTTGCAGTTATATTCATCAATGATTTTGTCTTTCATAAACTCTGAAGTGAGATCTTATTCAGGCTAACTTTAATGGTGTTAATTAAAGTGTCATTTTATTCTTCTTTACAATCTGCTATATCGCATTCACACATTTTCATATCTATTTTTTTTGCATGATCGTTCATTTCATTTAATGAAGGAATAGTTTATTATTCAGATTTGTTCTTTCATGCCATTTTGTGACTTCTGTCTAGAAAAGAACCAGCTGGATTCCTTCTATTAGTAATCTGATTACAACCTTGACCTATTTATTATATCCCCATCTAACAGATTTTTCTCTGGTGTTTCATTTTCATTTTCTACTTCAACAGTTCGTTATTACTTCTGCTAATGGTCTTTCCCTGGCTTGAGTCATTTACTGCTGATATCTTCCCAGGTTTTAAAACAACAAGGACCTAAAGCCAGTACATAAGAGGTTCCATATGAGTGAATCAGCCTGGATTTTCCAAAAATATCATTAAAGTTAAACAATGAAAAAGACTACTAAATTACAGAAAATAACTTTCAAATGACATGGTCACTAGCTAGTTAGTTGCTTCAAAACAGTTTCAAAGGACCTTCAACCAAACCTACAATGTAATTCTAGTTTATCAATCTTAGATCCTAGTCACCTGATATATTTTTAGACAGTTTTCACCATCATATACCTAACCTCCTATCAGGAAGACCATTAAAGCTTAACTGAACCTAAAATTACAAATATCAAAAAGAAATGGTAGGTTATTAAGGGAAATAGCGAACTCAGAGACCAACAACATCAGAAGATACAAGTCTTGTGTTTATTGTATATATTTTGATGTGCTGGGCACAATTAATAGGACAAATTGGAGTTCCAGTTAGTTTAAATTAGTTAAAAATATAGAATATTGTTTACTGAAAAATCTTGAGTGGCAAGTTTGATGGGTGGCTACAAATAATTGATCTAAATCACATAGTTAAAAACATTACAGGAACAGAAAGCAGAAGCACAATAGCTGCAAATGACACATTTTTGTAACAATTAACACTTACTTTGCAAGGACAATTTTATTTAGCTATTCCGTATATAACATCAACGAGAAAGACATGGTACAAGCTGGAGGTCATCTAGTGTGCAGAACGGTACAATACTCATGTAGAGTTGTGTGAATGCAGCGAGGTGGAGTATTTGCACATGTTTTTTTAGCACTGCACATGACAATGACGCACACGTGCGGGGTGGGGGTTCAGTAGCCAATGTTAATGTCTTATGTATTGATTTATTTGACAAAGAGTTATCTCATACACATGAAAAGAAATATTATAGAGAAATTTAACTTTTTAGGAGACAATGAAGTTTTCAAGTCATCAGCTATTTATTGTTTTAAATTTCTCTAGTGTACTTGATAAAGGGTCTCTGATCCCTACCTCTGACCCTAACCCTCCCTACCCCGCATGGCGACTTTACTCACCTTTCTCTCGGTCCGGTGATAGCAGTGGCGGATAGCAGTCAGCGGAGAAGGGATATCGGCTGCGGCGGAATTTTCTGAATAAGAATGGGTGAAGTATGCCAATCGGCATACTCATCCATTTTGAAAAAAAAAAGTATAAACTGGTAAGTATTCGAAATAGGGACATCCGAAAAGGGACTTTCAGATGTCCTTATTTCGGAAATAGGCACTTCTGACCGGGAACTGCAATTGTATTTTTTGCCAGATAACTGTAGCAAATAGGCCCCAGATTGAGAAATATGGAGCCATAATTCTTTCCCATAGGCCACATCTTGAGAAATATGGAGAAAAAATTATTTCCCAATGGCTCATTTAAAAAAAATTACAAAACAAATTTTTCTGTGCATATACTGCTATTTTTTCTGTGTCTAAATTTATAAACTGTCATTTTAACTGTGCATACAGATCTGGAGTTCTTATTGTATAGTTAAGAAAATATTTTAATGGAATGACTTTTGACTTGTGTACATATTTAAATAAATCTGATGCCATTTAAGTACCAGTAGAGCTAGTAATGTTCTGAACACTACAATATGCCCAAGACTGTTAAATAAGTCCAGGTTGTTAGAGCCTAGTACTGGTATAGGTAAAATTTCCACAATTTCTATTTGAAATACAGACGCCCCTATATTTTTTTATTAATATTATTTAAGAGTTTGTTTTTAATATGCAGCTAAAGTTCATAGACACTATACACCCTTTAATTATATTTAATTATAACAGAACTACTGTAGCATTATACAAGCCTGGTGCTGGTATTGTAAAACTAGAGGAACCAGCAGCATGGGGTCCCTCCTCCAATTCTCCATTAACAGCCTGGGCTGTTGGAACCTTAGAGGGCAGTGGCAAACACAAGATAGCAATATACAATGCATAAGTAGAGCACATTACACAATGGGCCAGAGCTTGCATAAGCACTGATGAAATTGTTGTGACTCATTCAGCATCCCCCATCTGCTTCCCTATTGCAGCACAGGCCAGTACCATCTTCCTCTATGCCAGTCTGTCCCACATGGCCACAAAGCCACGCCTTTTTTGCAGGACCCATGAAGCCATACCCCTTTTTTCACATTTTTTCAAATGTTTTCAAATTTTTAAAATGTTCTATGTGGGGGGCTTCTGGGCAACTGAGAGGGGGTACCCAGGGCCTTCTTTTCCTCTGGGCAGTTTGGGCTAATGTTCAAGGGCCCCCACACATCAAGGGGCCCTTCAGCAAAGCCCAGCACTAGCCCAAACTGCCCAGTGGAAAAAACAGGTCTGTGTATTGTCTCTCCCCTCCTTCAGCTTCTGTTTAGATCATTCTGCTGGAAGCTGCAGAGGAGAGAGGCGGGACTAAGACACTCAGATCCCTGAATCATTCATTCGCTCTGCTTGCTGTCTGTCAAGTGAGTGAATGAGTCAGAGCAACGTCAGACAGGATCTCCCAGACAGCCTCCATGCTGCAGCCTCGAGGAGCAGGGGAAAGTGAAAGGAAAATGAAGAAGAGCCTGAACTGGAGCAGAGAAGAGAGAATAGAAAAAAAAGCATCAAGGTAAGTTATAAATAAGTTCAACAGTCCAGAATATCTGGTGTAATAAATCTGTATTACAGTCAGAGTAATAATTGTATTGTTTGAGAACAGATCTATGGTTAATGATTGCTGTGATTGCTCTTAGGATCACTGTATTGACAGCAGTGTGACATCTATTTCTGGTAGCTTTATTAGGGACAGTGTTTTACTATTTGTCTTTTCTTGGTCAGTAATCACTACTGCACCTGTGTATCCTGCTACAAATGGTATCTCTTTTCAGACTTTACTGTGACAGTGATATTGCGTGGAATACGGCATAGGAGCTCCTTCCTGTGACATCAGCGTCACTAGGAATGAGGGGAAGGAGCAGCAGCATTCCACGGAGGGAAGACTTCTAAAGGTAACTGAAATGAATAAATACAAACAGGCTGGAGTGGTTACATATGGGTAATATGGAGGGGCTGGTGAGACATGATGGGGAACTGGAGGGACATGCTATGGAATACTGGTGGGACTGGAAAAACATAGTGGGGAGCTGGAGAGATATAGGTAACTGGGGCGCTGGAGAGACGTGATAGGGAACTGGGGAGGGGGGGGGCTAGAGAGACATGATAGGGAACTGGGGAGCTGGAATGATATGTTGTGCAATATTGGGGGTCTGGAAATACATAATGGGGATTGGGAGCTGGACACACATGGTTGGGGAATAAAGACATGTGATGGGGGCCTGGAGTGACATGATTTGGGAATACTGGGGGGCCTGGAGACACATAGTGGGAGGCTGGAGAGACATGATGATGAACTGGGGGGCTAGAGACATGTGATGGGGGGTTGGAGTGACATGATATGGGAATACTGGGGGACTAGAGACACATTATAGGGATACTGGGAGCTAGAGAGACACGATGGGGGGCTGGAGTGACATGATTTGGGAATACTGGGGGACATTTTTATTCCTGTGAATGGGTGGGTAGGGGCACCTGTGTATTGCTTTGTCCAGGGCCTACAATTCTGTTAAAACGGCCCTGGGGGTGGGCAGTACATGGGGGGGGGTGAGATCTGTGGGGGCAGTACATGTGGGGGGGTGATATCTGGGGGGCAGCACATGTGGAGGGATGAGATCTGGGAAGTAGTACGTGTGGAGGGGCAAGATCTGGGGGGCAGCACATGTGGAGGGGCGACATC
>WWET01000085.1:934909-950542 GCA_011038615.1 Limnodynastes dumerilii | reverse complement strand
GTGTGCAAGTATATATATAAATGGAGAGGTGCAGCCAAGGACCAAAGTGACCACTGTGTATCTACAAGGAACAAAAGAGAGGTCCAGCGCTCCAAACAAGCTTAACCCAATATAGCTATATTGCAGGGTTGCCGACTCTACTGGAATGTCCGGGAGACTCCAGAAATTCATACAGTTCTCCCGGTATCTCGGGAGAGCCGGCAAATCTCCCACAAGGGACTTGAGGCCCGTTGTTTCATGGAAACCACGGCCTCAAGTCCTGCCCCCTGCCTAGCAACACTAGTATACTAGTGTTGCTAGAGCCAGGGAGCGACTTGATGACGCAATTTGCACCATTAAGCCCCGTCCCGATGCCTATTTAAGCTAAAACTGGGTAAGTATGATGCAGAGGGCGGGGCTTAATGACTCAATTTGCATAAATCACATCATTAAGCCCCGCCCCTGCATGCGTCACTAGCTTCCCTCTGGGATCTCCCGGAGGGAAGCTGGCAAAAGTCGGCAACCCTGCTATATTGTGAACTAAACCATTTTTAAACCAACCTTTTTATGTATGTGCTGACATATAGTGTTATATAATGCTTGTTTGGAGCGCCGGACCTCTCTTTTGTTCCTAATATGTGGTTCTGTCAAGCCATGTGCCAAAGTACAAGATACTTAATGTATATCCTATTTGGAGAATGGAGGCTTTATTTAGAACCTTGAATAGTAAAATGAGCTTTTTATTTGGCTGTAAAGAAAATAATACCTTAGAGGCCTACATCCAGAGTTATCTATTGACAAATCTTCAGGCTGGCAAAAGAAATCTGACCATTCGAAATGCTATAGTATTAGAGAATTTAGGAATTGTTAAAAAAAAAAGTGACTATCATTTTATAACAACCAGTGAATGCTGATCAAATTTACATTTTGTATTTTTACTTCTAAATGTATATTAGTACATTTACATACAAAGGTATCATATGTTTCAGATGCTGTAATAAACAAGGACCTGATTCCTACTTAAGAACGCGATATGTTCCTAAATATACGCAACTAATAGCAATGAAACTCCCTCAGCACGCCCCTGGTTTTTAGGTTCTTATGTGACTTACGAGTGCCATAGGGCTCCCTTAACTGTAGTTTCTCATTTCAATGCGTAGGGCATCTATTAAGGATCGCAAGTGCATAACCGCGCCTTCGTTGTGTGATTTAAATGCATCCCTCCACCCATTTCTGCGTATCTTCCCATTTACTTATTCATAGAACGCCCATCTCTGCGTATGTTACTACGAACCTACAGATTTTAAGTTCGTAGTGTATAAGCACGGAATTTGCGAACATAAGTCCAATGCAAATAGCGTATAAAAGTTACTACGCATGTGCATTGCATCCGTTCTTAAGGATACGCACCTAAAATCGGAAGCATTCTTAAGTGTGAATCAGGTCCCAAATGTTTATCTTGTGCCACATTTATATCTTTCTGTTTTTATATCCAAATCTATTTTGTTTGTACCAGTATATCATGGAAATAGGGCAGTGAGAATATTATGTTGCAAACAGTGACATCTATTGGTCACATTATGCAGATTATGTAGCTGCTGTAACTGTTATTATTCTCAACATCTGCTTAGTTCGTTAAAGATCTTTTTCATTTTTCCTGCTACTTATTTCCATACATTGCTTGTTTTAATGGTTGTCAATGATTTTTAGCTTTCTTTTAATGTTTGTCTATCAATAAAAAAAATCACCTGTCACCTTGAATGAATGTGAAAAGGACCATAATTACATTGTGGAGTAAGTGATAATTAGCTCTTAGCTGATGTTCTTTAACGCTGGAGATGTGCTTAGTATTAAGTGATTCATTCATTATAATACAGTAACACAAAAAGCAATTCAATCTGTCTTTTATTTCACTGTTTACAAATAGCCCAATAAAACGCTTTACATTCCAGTCACTTTTTATGTTAAATTGTTCAAGGACATTTGTGAGAATGTTGTAATGAAGAATAATTTCCTGATTTTCATGTTATTATGGTTGAAGATATTCCATACTATACATTCTGAATTTCATTGTAAAACTCTCTTTATATTAAACTGAACATGATAAATAATTTTTGAACACTGCATTATGCATAAGAATATTAAAAATGTACCTAATGTTGACTAAGGGATATATGTAGATTACAAAATCGTTGTTTATTGCAAGCAGTAAATTTAAAACCACTCTCTTCTTAAAGGGGAAATATGAAAATTGTGTTAACTGTCAGACACACAATATAATTCAGGCATATAGGGGCCTATGGAAACACACCCTAAAAATTAAAGTTAAGAACCTACTGCTGCTAATAATGGCCCTGATTCCCACTTAAGAAGCTTGTGCTTTTTAAGTGCATATTTTGCAGAAATGACCTACTATGCATGCGTTTTAGGTAATTTACTCAATTTACGTACCAGTTAGGTACGTAGATTGCCTCTGTGTAGTAGTTTAAGTAGAAAGAGGTTGCAAAATGCCGCCTCGGGGTGTGTTTAGGTAGGCATTTAGATAAGTCAAGGAGGGTGGGGGGATGGGCAATTGCACTGTCAGATAAGGTAGCACTATGGCACTCGTAAGTGCCATGAGGTACCTAAAAATGAGGGGAGGGTTAGGGTCTGAAAGAGTGAGTTAGATGCGGATCTGTGTGCACCTAACTCACTCTTAACTCTTACAGTTCAATGTGCCAAGTGCCAGCCAGAATTAAGGACCCGTTCCTACACTAAGAATGTAAGACAACTTACATACGTAAGTCAACTGTGAAATGGTACTGCGTGTGCACAGAACTAAACACGATGCTGTGTTTTTCTTGCAGAATTCAGTCTCCGTATGGGGGACTGGCACATGCACAATGCTTCAAGAAATGCATGATGGGTGCGCATAGGTTTTTAGATTATACAGTAAGGGCTTGTGGGAAGCGCCCTGTTTTCCTACATGTGGAAGTGAGAATTCCATAAGATGACTTCCAGAATATGCACATAGTTCAGGATCAAGTCCAAAGTTATTAACTGCTAACAGAATGAAGCCTTAAATGGATTGCATGTGTGTATGTTACGTATTTTCAGGTTCTGCAGTCAATATATTTTACAGGAGGTGCTACAGTATGCAATATATTTTATATATTTTCCAGCGGACTTTAGGTGACTTACACTGCCATAAGGCAGCCTTAAGTCACACGTACAGATCAGAAGTCTGTCCAACTGCTGATACACATGTAACCCCTTTATCCCACCCAGACTGTACAATTGTAATGCTTACAGAGTTCAGGTGGGCGGAGAGAATGCACTGCACTGTTGCATGGATCTCCAGATGTATCTGTTTATCTATCTATCTATCTATCTATCTATCTATCTATCTATCTATCTATCTATCTATCTTATTGCTAGTTTAAAAATGTGCATTAATATTTTGCTTCTAAAGGTTCGGTTTAGTTCCTATACTACACATACACAAAAACATCTACATATCTGTGAGTTATTATTAATGGAAAACGTTATTAATAATAATGCACAATAGTTTTATCTAGTACTAAAAATTACATACAATAGTTTTCCACAATATTAATTATAGTTATTATTTATAATAAGTAAAACAAATGTAATTCTATACTATGTCAATTTTTTTAACCGGATAAAACTGCTGTGGGAAGTTTGACCCTTAGCATTTTTACCCAGTATTACTACATATAATAGTTACCTCATTGTTCATAATAAGGGACCAGATTTATAGCTCCAATGCCACTGCGGTCAGAGCTCCAATGCCATATCCCCACTGCATCCTAAACTGCATCCAGGTGAGGGGAAGTCACTTCTCTTGCTCGTAGAGAGTTAAGCTCCAGGGACCCTACCTTAACATTAATGTACTGCCTCCACATAAAATGGGGGCAGTATGGAAATGTGGATTGTACTTAAGGGCTGAAGGCAATCCTTAGTGTACAATCTGCATACCATTCCCCCACACAGAGCAGATTTGCTTCCACTTCCAGCCCTGCTCTACCCTACCGTCAGATTCCCTACTTGGAGAAATCTGGATCCTCTTTTTCCAGAATTCCTAATGATCGGAAAATACTTACTTTAAATTAGGGTCCAATCCAAGGTTATTATTAAAATTCATTGAAACTACTATAAAACTATTGCTTTAGTGAAGCAATTGCAAGATTAAACATTGGTTTCATATAAATAGTGGAGACTTGGCTACCATCATCATTGTGGCCATAGACATACTCTATAGCTAGTGTAAATGATATGGATTAAAATGTGCATACATCTGCTAACGTTCGAGTCTGGATTGGGATCATTTATGGGATCATGGCCTTACAGTGCTTGTCCACTCCTGTAACATTGCAATTTTTTAAATCTTAAAGTCCAAGCCCACAAAAAATGTGATCACCAACATCAACACTGTCAACCTTAACTTACATTTCATAAAGAAGTAAAAGAAAATTCTAAGGGAGGTTACATATAAAACGTTTCTTTGGAAATAAAACACAAACTTAATCAGACTTAATCTTAAGGAATGAAAAACATATTTTAAAGTAATGTAAATCATAACAATAAGCTGCATTTGTAATAAATGAAACTTTTAAAAATGTCCTCTGATGCTTGAATATTTCAAAGCAAAGCCTCATTTATGAACAATTGGAAGTTATTTATTTTTTATTTAAAGTCAATTATGTTAAGTGCTTAATGATTCACTTACTAAAAATAAAAAAAACTAAATCAAAAGCCTTCATTTTTATTAAGGAAAAAGAGTTGCATAGAGTTGCTGTTACATGCCGCCACAGGAAGCCAGCGGGCATGTAATAGACTCACCCACTCACCACCACCAGGGGAATCAGCTGTTCGCTGGCCCGCTTCTTCTCCACATGTAAACAAATCCACGTGGGACGCCGCCACAGTATCGGCCAGGCACGCGTCCCACCTCTCTCTCCTATCATTGGATGTTCCCCTATGTCTGGGGAATGTCCTAATCTAGTTCTGAGTCTGGAAGGCTGCTAGCCTATTAGGAACTAGTAGCCTCTATATCAAACCGATGCTGACAGTCTATATAGAGTTATAGAGTCTGTTTGTTCAGTTCTGTGCTCTGCCCTTTCTTGTGTGCCTAGTGCCTTGTGCCTAGTGAATTACGTTTTGAGTGCCCTGCTTCTCTCCAGCCCAGTTCCTTGTCTTATTACTAGAGTGTCACCTGTCCTCCCTCTCTTGCTCCCTCTCTTCCTGCGTTCCTTGCCTCTCCTGTGTGATTGCTCCAATCTCCCCCTCCGGGGGTGGTCCCCTCTCTTACCCCGATTGTGAGTAGTGATAGCCCTAGTCAGTCCCATCTGTCTAGTCTAATCCTGGTTCTCCCACCTCTGTCCGGTTTGGTGTTCATTGTGGTTTGTCACGGGTCAGCCTCTGTTGACCTTGTCTCTAACCGCTTCTCTGCTCTGCCTACATCTCCCGCTTCACCTCCATCTTGGTTTTCCGTTTCTTCTGCTATGAGTTTGGTTCCAGGGATTGCGACCTGTTATTGGGGTGCAGCCACTTCCATCCCCACCATCAAGGGCCCTGGTGAAATCCACCTGATAGCAAAGACTCTGCACCGGATTTGTAACTTTATAACCAGCCCACATACCTATGGAGGCCAATACAGCGGAAGCTATTAACCTCCTGATCACCCAGGTCTCCTGTCTGAACCAAGTGGTGGATAACCTATCCTCTCTGATGAGGTCCCAGGAACAGACCATCGCTAGTCTTTGCTCTGCTGCCAGTGGCGCTGTGGCTGCACCAACTCAACCCACTTAACCCAGCATATGACGACCCCGTTCGCACCTCTTCTGCGGAAGCTAAGATTCATTCACTTACCCAAGGGCAATGGTCAGACGATGAATTCTGTACTTCTTGCCGTTACACCATGGACTGTCAGTGGAACAACCCAGCATTATGAAGTCAATTTCGTATCGGTCTTGCTGACCATGTCAAGGACGCACTGATCCAGTTTCCACCTCCAGAATCACTGGATGACTTAATGCCCTTGGCCATCAAGATTGACTGGCGGTTCTGAGAAAGAAATATGGAGAAAGACGCTTGGAAATACTTTTCTCCGGCTCCTAGAACCGATGCAAATTGGGTCGTTCAGGCTAACTCAGCAAGAAAAGTCCCAATGACGGAATCTAAGCTTATGCCTATACTGCGGAGGATAAGGTCATCGGGCAGATAGTTGCCCAAAGAAATCACCGTCACCGAGAAAAGCATAAACCAGGTGGATTGGGAAGAGGTCCACCTGGGCATGCAATTATTCTCTTCCAAAAATTTGTACATAGTGCCGGTCTGTCTGCAGAAGGATGACCAAACACTCCACCTTACCACATTTGTGGATAGTGGGGCCACGGGCAACTTTTTGGACCTCATAGTAGCCCAGTCTTTAGGGATCCATAGCAGATTCTTGGAGTCCCCCATTTTGGCATGCAGCTTGGACAGTAACCCACTAGAGGGAGGTCTCATTAAAGAAATCCCAACCTGTTCGCATTTCTATTAGAGCCTGTCATTCGGAAATAATTGAATTCTTTCTTATCCATTGCCCTTCTGTTCAACTCATCCTGTGGCATCCTTGGCTTCAGAAACACAATCCTGGTATTGACTGGCTTTCAGGAGAAATCATCAGATGGGGAAAAGACTGCTCAACCTCATGCATTACCATCCCCATTTATAAGGTGCAGATTGTCGACCAGAACCTTCCTCCACAGTATGCAGATTTCCCTGATGTATTTTCTAAAAAATCAGCGGACATCCTTCCCCCGCACAGGTCTTATGACTGTGCCATTGACCTGATTCCTGATGCCAAACTTCCCAAGGGAAGGCTATTTTCATTATCATGTCCTGAAGCAGAAGCCATGGACTCGTATATCAAGGAAAACCTGGCCAAGGGGTTTATCAGGCCATCCAAATCTCCGGTCGGTGCAGGCTTCTTTTTTGTCAAGAAGAAGGATGGTTCGCTTAGACCCTATATTGATTATCGTGGTCTTAACCGCATTACCATGAGGAACACCTATCCGTTACCACTCATTTCTGATCTCTTTGATCAGTTAAAATAAATGCTGGTATTCACTAAGATAGATCTTCATGGAGCCTACAATCTCATCCGAATAAAAGAAGGCGATGAATGGAAGACGGCATTCAACACCTGGTCAGGGCACTATGAATATCTTGTGATGCCATTCGGACTTTGCCATCTTCCAAGATCTTATTAATGTCCTCTGGGAATTTTTAGGGAGATTTATCGTAGTCTATATAGATGATATCTTGATCTATTCTCCCTCTCTGACTTCTCATCAGGATCACGTCTGACAAGTCTTAACTAAACTTCGTGAGAATCATCTCTATGCTAAGCTTGAGAAATGTGAGTTTGAAGTGGTTTTTGTGATCTTCCTGGGCTATGTTATTTCTCCCAAAGGCTTCTCAATGGATCCAGATAAAGTTAAGGCCATCCTTGAGTGGGTTCAACCAGCTAACCTTAAAGCCATCCAGAGATTCCAGGGGTTAGCAAATTACTACCGTAGATTCATTCAAAAATTTTCAATGGTAATGGCACCCATCAAAAAAGGAGCTGACAACGTTAATTGGCCTCCACAAGCTGTTGAAGCCTTCAAAGCCCTTAAACAGTGATTCACCACTGCTCAATACTAAGGCATCCCAATCCTGAACTTCTGTTTGTGGTTGAAGTAGATGCTTCTGACGTAGGGGCCAAAACAGTCCTTTCTCAAAGAGATTCTTTGGATCAGGAGCTTTATCCTTGTGCCTTTCTGTCCAAGAAATTCTCCAGTGCCGAACGCAACTATGACATTGGAAACTGGGAATTATTAGCCATCAAACACTGGAATAATGGAGGCACTGGCTGGAAGGAGCTAAACATTAGATCATGATTCTTACTGATCACAAAAATCTTGCGTTTATTGAAGCTGCAAAAAGAATCAACCCCAGACAAGTGAGATGGGCAATTTCAATATTACTTATCGTCTTGGATCTCTGAATCGTAGAGCAGACGCATTATCTCGCTCCTTTCTTCCTGAACATCCATCATGTAATCCTCCGTTACACATTGTTCCAAGATCCGTCATTATTGCCAGGCTTTCTCAAGATCTGTTTTGTCGTGTTCGTCAGGCACGCGGTGAGGCTCCTCCTTTTACACCTACTGGTCATCTCTTCATTCCGCAAGAACTCTGTAAAGCGGTCCTTCTAGAATTTCATGCCAACAAATCTGCAGGCCATCCGGGGATTCAGAAAACTGTGGATCTGTTGTCCCGAAAAGTTTGGTGGCCCTTTATGTCAAGAGACATGAAAGAGTTTGTCAATACCTGTTCCATGTGTGCCCAAAGCAAGACTCCCAGAACTCTTCACTTAGGTCCACTCCACCCTTTACCCATTCCAAGGTGTTCATGGACACACCTTTCCATGGACTTTATTACAGACTTACCAAACTCTGATGGTAATTCCGTTATTTGGGTGGTAGTGGACCACTTTAGTAAAATGGCACACTTTGTTCCCCTGCCAGGTTTACCCACTGCTGAAAATCTAGCCAAACTTATTATTAAGAATATAATCAAACTTCATTGCCTTCCTGAAGATATTATTTCCGATAGAAGCTCTCAGTTTTTCGCTAAATTCTGGAGGTCGTTCTGTCAGCAATTTCAAGTCAATGTGAGTCTTTCTTCGGGATATCATCCGAAGACCAATGGTCAAACGGAGAGGGTAAACCAAATATTGAAACAGTTCCTCAGATGCATTTCCTCCAAACACCAAGACAGCTGCTCTAACGACTTACCTTGGGCAGAATTTGCCTACAATAATGCCACACATTCTATGACCAAGACCTCTCCTTTTTTCTGTGTACTGGGATACCATCCCAGATCGAATTCCATTCTCCAACCAGTAAGCTCTTCCTGTCCCGAAGTCCAGAGCTCTGTCCGGAAAATTACGGCTATTTGGAAAAGAGTGAGATTATCTCTCAAGCTAGTTTCTTCACGGGTAAAATTCCAAAAAGATAAACACAGGTGTACCTGCAATTTCAAAGTAGGAGACAAGGTCTGGTTGTCTACCAAAAACATACGAATAAAACAACCTTGCAAGAAGTTGGGGCCTCAATTTATTGGTCCTTTTTCCATTATTCAAAGGATCAATCCGGTAGACTCAAACTTCCTCAAAGTTCACACATCCCCAACACTTTTTATGCCTCTCTTCTGAAACCTTTGAAAACCTTTGGAATTTTCCAAGAAATTCTTTGACACTTTACCTAAACCTCCAGCGGTCCTTGTTGAAGGACAAGAAGAGTATGAGATTGAGTCTATCTTAGATTCCAAGTTTGTGAAAGGACATCTCTATTACCTCATCCATTGGAAGGGTCATGGACCCAAGGAACGAGAATGGGTACCAGCCAAAAACATGCACGCCAAAAAAATGGTTACCCAATTCCATCAAAAGTTTTCATCCAGACCTGGGGCTAGATTTACTAAACGTGAGATTGTCAAAATTGCCACTGTTTACAATTTTTTTGTGGCGATTTTAAAATCTCAGGGTTACTAAAGGCGTTTTTTCTATTAAATCACCAGAGATGAGTTTTTTTTAAATCGCCGTTGTTGAGCTATCTGTGGCGATTTTTCCCATTCATGAGATCAAAATCTCAGATTTACTAAGGTGCGAGTTGTAAACTCGCTATAGAATGGGTTAAAAAATCGGCACAGATAAAAGAGGTGGGGGTGATTGTCGATTTCATTAAAATCGGCACTCACCCCCTGAAAAAAACTCCTCTGCCTAGTTTAAAAATAGTTATTTTCTACTTTACAGTGTTGCCGCGGCTGCAAATTAACCCTTAGCATGCTGTGCCATATAGTCCCATATGCAGCAGCATGGCAAGGGTTAACAGCATGAGACGGTATACCAAATCACCCAGAACCTAAATGACATGAAGCACTGTCCCTCGATCTTAAAATAAATGTTAAAATGTCCCTCTTTACTACAATAAATAACTAACTGTCCTCCGTGCACTATATAATTAAATATATGTCTTCCGGCTATTACATAACTAAATAAGTGTCCTCCGTCTATTAAATAAATAAATAAGTGTCCTCCGCCTATTAAATAAATAAATTAGTGTCCTCCGTCTATTACTGCAGCGAGTCAGCGGGCATGTAAAGGACTCACCCGCTCACCACCGCCAGGGGAATCAGCTGTTCGCCGGCCTGCTCCTTCTCCACATGCCGTGATCGGCTTGTAAACAAACCCACGTGGGACGCCGCCGCAATATCGGCCAGGCGCACCTCCCACCTCTCTCTCCTATCATTGGACATCCCCCCATGCCTGGGGGACATCCTAATCTAGTTCTGAGTCTGGAAGGCTGCTAGCCTATCAGGGGCTAGCTGCCTCTATATCAGACCGGCGCTGATAGTCTTTCAGCACCGGTTATAGAGTCTGTTTGTTCAGTTCTGTGATCTGCCCTTCCTTGTGTGCCTAGTGCCTTGTGCCTAGTGAATTGCATTTTGAGTGCCCTGCTTCTCTCCAGCCCAGTTGCTTATTGTATTACTCCAGTGTCACCTGTCCTCCCTCTCTTGCTCCCTGGTGTTTGTTCCTTCCTGGTTTGTCACAGGTCAGCCTCTGTTGACCTTGTCTCTTCCCGCTTCTCTGCTCTGCTTCACCTCCATCTTGGTTTTCCGTTTCTTCTCCTACGAGTTCGGTTCCTGTTATCGCGACCTGTTATTGAGACACAGCCAATTCCATCCCCACCATCAGGGGCCCTGGTGAAATCCACCTGATAGCAAAGACTCCACACCCTGGTAACCGGATTCGTAACAGTTGCATGCGGAATATTGAAGGTTACAGATCCACTATTTGCACATAGTGCTCTCCTGTGTGTGGTATTGTGAATCAGAAATTCCATACATTAGCCTTAGAGACTACATGGGATTTCTTACAGTTCTTAATTTTGTAAATCTGGATCAGGCCCTAGCTTTCTTACTTATTTGAATCCTTCTCCACAGGAATCTGATGTCTCTGACAGTAAAAATATCTCCTGTCTCCTGAGTATAAATTCTTTAGTTCTACAAAGAAAACAATATAATACAGAGAACAGGCTGCATATACAGAGCAAGTAACCAACACAGAACAGTCATAGGCAACAAGCAAACCAAAAATTATCACAAGTATACCCAGATGTATCATATTGTAGTGAATTAGATATTACAATATAAACAGCAAAGATATAATAAGAAAAGGGAAATATAAAGAGGGGGAGATGGGGGGAAGAGTTAGGGAGATGAGAGGGGGAGAAGGTTAACCAGGTCTATACAGTACAGGCTCAAGGTGGTGTCATAGGTAGAATCTTCGGGGGACTCCAGGAATTGGAGCCACGGGTACCAGATGGTATATTCTGAGACTTTGACGGTAGCTGGGAGGATCAGTTCATCCATTGAACAATAAAATTCTGTTTGATTAAACCACACAAAGACTGTAGTGATAGTGGAGGGGGAGATAAGGGCCCAGATTTAGACCCCTGCACGCTTTACATTCGTGCGGGGGACCGTAGTTGCGCACCCATAGCAGGGAATGCAAACCCCCTGCACTCCACACTGTCAGTAGTAAATCTGGACACTTACGTGTTCAGATAGCTATCTAGTCATAACAGAACTTTCCTGCCCCCTGCCCTTTCATTTACATGGCTATCCCCACCTATATGGCCATACAACTATTGTAAATGAAGGGTCTGTCCCTTCTGGTTACTTCCTGTCGTACATAACTTAGTTACGTACGTTAGTAAGTACGCATGCAGAACATCTGGCGTGCACATGCGTAGATGTTCTAAGACAGGGGACCTATGCAAATAACTTGTGTAAGTTGCCTGTCGTACTTAGGTCAGGATCTGGGCCAAGATGCAGAGTTCTTCAAAGGCAGTGGGGTAATGCTTGATGTGCTATACTTGGTTGTGGTTAGGTAGTGGCAGAGTTGGGTGTAGAACCATACTGGGGATAGAAAGTGTTTAACCTGGAGTTCAGAGAAAGGGGGAAAAGTACCATTGTGTAATAGCTAGTGCACTCTGTGCAGTAGCACAGCTGACCAAGCTGCTAGGTTATGTAGGTCCAGTGCCAGGGGGAAGTCTGGGTTGTAGTACATAGATGTTAGGGGGGAAGGCTGGAATGATATGGTGCCTCTCATATTCACACATGTCCAGATTTCCAGTGTTGGTGTAATAGTGGGGTGAGAAATGTTGAGTAGTGTTGATAGCCAAGGGAGTCAGAGCAAAGCTGTTCTCAAGAGCTATTCATTGTTTTGAGAATATAGGTCACGTTTAATCACCGTAAGTAGTGGGAGAAAGTTCTATGGATAGAGTTGAGCACATTCTTTAGTTAAGTTAACCCCTAGAAATCGAATATGGGAGGGGTACCATGAAAATTTGAACTGATGTCCAAGGGCAACTTTATTATTATCAAGGACATGAATCCCAAGGACTACTGAATTAGAACAATTAATTTAAAAATTTGAGAGTTCACTTCACTAACATTGGGATTGTAGAGATTGGGTTTGTAGCGGATCCTAATACATCATCAGCAAAAAGTGCCTCGCCCCCATTAATCGTGACCCCATAAATAGCAGGATTAGCATGGCAAGTGACTCAATACAAAGAAAAACACTAGTGGGGACAGGGGGCATCCTTGCCATGTGCCATTGGAGACAGGGAGAGGATTTGAGAGCGTACCATTACTCCTAAACCTCACACTTGCTACAGTATAAAGAGATGCTTCAAGACCTCTCCCATAAAATCCAAAGCCACCCAATCAAATGACTTTTCAGCATCTTTTGAGAGAAGAGTTAGTGGAAGCCTCTGATGACAGCCCAGCATTTAATATTGATGGCTTTGGTAGTGCAGTCCCTGGTCTTGCGGCCAAGCAAAAACCCCATATGGTCATTGTGGACGATAGAAGCAAGTATATGTTGGAGCCTGTTTGCCATAAGCTTTGCAAAGAGCTTTAAATCTATATTGACGAGTGAAATGGGGAAATAGCTCTTACACCTGGTTGGGTCCTTCCCCTCCTTTGGGATAAGTGATAAGTGGGCCTCTAAGAACTGGGATGAGAAGGGGACAGACTTCGTGACAGCATTAAAGGCCTGTAACAAAACCAGAAAGGAGTTTGTCCTGGGAGGTTATGTAGAACACTGAGGTGAACCCGTCAACAACAGGGCTCTTCCCTATAAGTGACGTCTTTGAGTTTTAATAGTATGAATTCAGGAGTTACATTACCCAGATGAAACAAATTGATATTAAAATGCAAATACTATTTAGATTGAAAGAAGAAGGGAAAAAAAATGACTTTTTAACCCTTTCATTTGTTCCCTAGTCATTGTGACAGGTGTAATACATTTTCACCATTTGGCACCATATGGCAACACATCCTCTCTACAGTCTGTGGCTTTTTTAATTCAACGGAATGGGGATAATTTGAGCACAATCAAGGTGTAATAATGAGCTTTATTATGAGGTGTTGACTCCGTATTTCCCAAACAAACCATTTTTCAGAATGGTTGAGTATGCCGATCGGCATACTCACCCAGTCAGTTTCGGAAATGCTGCTGCTGCTGCTGCCGCTACTGCAGGACCATGGGAAAGATGAGTAACCTCTCCAGGGTTAGGGTCAGGCTGTGGGGAAGGGAGGGTTAAGGTCAGGCTGCAGGGGAGGGGGCTTAGGGTCAGGCTGT
This sequence comes from Limnodynastes dumerilii, assembly GCA_011038615.1. Lineage (NCBI taxonomy): Eukaryota > Metazoa > Chordata > Amphibia > Anura > Limnodynastidae > Limnodynastes > Limnodynastes dumerilii. The sequence continues at coordinate 936,817 of WWET01000085.1, read as the reverse complement.
GGAAGATGGTGGGTTAGGATCAGGCGGCGGGAAGGGAGGGTTAGGGTAATGGAAAGAAGGGTTAGGGTTAGAATTAGGGAAATAGGTGGGGTAGTACGAAACTTTGGTGTTCCGTGGATCGATTGCTGTGCCTTATCGAGGAATATGCAATCGAAATAGGGCTGTTCTTTCTGGGTACCCACACCCCTACTACAAATACCACTAATACTGTTACTGCTACCATAATACTACTACTACTACTATTACTACTACTACTACTACTACTACTACTATTACTACTACTACTACTAATAATTATAATAATAATAATAATATAGATTATAATAAGTTACATATTTTACTGATTTTCTTTCCACTGAAGTTCTTATTTAAATTGTTTTCAATAATTGAGCTATGTTGACACGTACACGTGAGCATGTGTTATCACAAGTGAGACACAGTGACATGCAGATGAATTGAATATTTATGCTGGGTTTTTTTTGTCTGTGAAGTGTTATGTATTTTTTGCCTTTGTGAGGAGGATGCAAAATACAAACTGCCAAAAAATCCTTACACCTCCAAACCATATAATTATAGCATGGAAAACTCTACAGTGCTGACAGTGCTGAGCTATTGACTTTTGACAGAGCTTAATTATCTTTTCACTTCCGACCCCTTTCATCCCTGTCAAATTCTCTGCATTGTTTATTTGAAAAAGTTAGAACAATAAAAGTTTTGCAGAAGGTGCAAAGATGCTTTCTCTAAAGCTTTTATTTGTACAAAATACAATACATAATTAACCTGCATGCAAGGAGGACAATGTAAGCCATTGTCAGTGTAATCAGACAAATGTAATAGGTAAACACTGGTAAAGGAAATATAGCAATATTGAACTGGAGTCAGACTAACTTTGGTGCAGTGCTTGGAGCTCGGAAACAGCGCCAGTGGGGATTTGATAACCAATCCTCCCTTACCCATACATTGGGCTGGATCCAGACTTAAGTTATTCCTAGAAATGTGTTACTCCTGGGCTAAACAATGTTGATTGCAGGGGAGTCATATATCATCTGTTGCAAACAGTATTAGAGTTGAGAGTTGATGTTTCCTGTCCCAAGTCTAAATAACAGTGTGATAGTAAAGCTGGTCAGTATCTGTGTGCAGTAAGCAATTCAAAAATATATCCCTGCATGCAAAGTATACAATTAACTTGACTCCCCCTGCAATCAACATGGTTTAGCCCAGGAGTAACTAATTTCAAGCACTTACTTAAGTCTGGATCCAGCCCATTGTGTGCAAATACTGGGGAAGCCACTCCCCTCAATAAACATGGAGTTCCGTTCTGAGACCCCCTACTTTTAAATTTCCATTCACTTAAAATGAAGATGGATCAGAAACTTGAATCGGGTGATGTGCATCAGTAACAGAAAAGTTTTATTATCCCTAACCATAACCAACCCCTTCCTACAACCTAACCGTAACCCTTCCCTAACCCTAACCTTAGCCCTACCCTTTTTACAGCCTAACCCAACTCCAACCACCATCATCCTCCAGCCTAAACTTAACCCTCACCAGAAAGGGTACTTTGTTGCAATAAGATCATTAAACATGCTACCTATTAGGGAATTTATATTTTCACTATAAAAAGACACTGGCAATAGTACAACCGAAATGAACCTTCCGGCTGTATGATTGTCTGAAACGGGTCATGAGCACTGGCAACTGCAGTGTAGTGAGCATTTACTGGCAGTGCCAAATGTGGGTGACTGTCTAAATTAGACAGGACTTAAAGGACAGTCGACAGTAATTACAGCATGGACCTAACCTAATACCTATTGGCTGAATCCAGACTTAAGAAGGAGCTTGAAATTAAGGACCTAATTCATTTATTTCACTGTGCAATGTTCGTATGGACTTTGCCTCTCCACCCCC
>WWET01000085.1:898015-921781 GCA_011038615.1 Limnodynastes dumerilii | reverse complement strand
ATCGCTGTTTTGTACGCACTGTGCATGCGCACCATAGAAAATACGCACATTAACGTAGCGTAATTGTGAACGTATGGGCCATTCATGTATGTGACACGTAAATACTTACGTGTGGGCGTGCCAAATTTACGTTACTCCAAAATACGCCTGAAATACGTGAAGTAGGCGGGGGGTGGTATTTAAAGTGTACAGTATGGGCGTGCTTAGCTGCGTAAATTCGTGTAGCCCATACGTACGTGTGCGTATGACAGCGGTTACGTGTGAAAAAGTTAAGGTAGGGTTTGGGAAGCGTATCTTGACAAAATACTTCCGTGCAAGGGGTGTGCCGAGGGGGGTGTAGCGAACTTACGTGCAGGAAAATACGCACCGTGAATAAACGTACGGCACACGTAGTTCTGGATCTACTCCATTGTGTATATGTCATGTGGGTCATGATTTCTACGCTGAACGCTTCAAGTTTTATAAAATGATCTGGTTACCGCTAGAGAAAAACAATGATAGCTCCCCCACAGGGCCGTTTCTAGGGGTGGACGAGTCCAACCAACCTTATAGCCCCTCCTTTTGTGTGCCCAGCCAGCCTTATTGCACTTTCCTTCTGTGTGTCCAACCAGCCTTAATGTACCTTCCTTCTGTGTGTCAAACCAACCTTATTGTCCCTTCCTTGTTTGTGGCCAGCCAGTCTTATTTCCCCCTCTTTGTCCAGTCAATCTTATAGCCCCCTCTTTATGAGTGTCCACCCAGCCTTATTGCCCTTCCTTCTGTGTCCAGCCAGCCTTATTGCCCCCCTTTATTTGTGTCAAGCCAGCCTTATTGACTCTTCCTTCTGTTTGTTCAACCAACATTATTGCCCCTCCTTTTGTGTGCCCAGCCATGCTTTTTCCCCCTCCTTTTATGTCCAGCCAGCCTTTTTGCCCCTTCTTTATTTGTGTCCAGTCAAACTTGTTGTTCAAACCTTCTGTTTGTCCAAACAGTCTTATTGCCCCCTCATTGTGTCCAGCCAGTCTTATAGTCCCTTTTTTATGTGTGTCCACCCAGCCTTATTGTCCGTACTCCTTTGTCCAGTCAGCCATATTGCCCCCTCTTTATTTGTGTCCAGTCAGCCTCATTGTCCCCACTTCTGTTTGTCCATCCAACCTTATTACCCCTCCTTTTGTGTGCCCAGCCAGTCTTATTGCACCTTCCTTCTGTGTTTCCAATTGTGCCTCCTTTTGTGTGTCCAGCCAGCCTTATTGCCCCCTTTTTATTTGTGTCCAGTCAATGTTATTGTCCCCTTCAGTTATTGCCCCCTCGCTATGTTCAGTCAGTCTTATAGACCCTCTTTATGAGTGACCTAATTGTCTCTCCTGTGTCCAGCCAGCCTTATTGCCCCAACTTTGTGGTCAGCCAGCCTTATTATCCTCTCCTTCAGTTTGCCCAGCCTTATTGCCCCTCCTGTGTCCAGACAGCCTTATTACCTCCCACTTTATTTGTGTGCAGTCAGCCTTATTGTCCCCTCCTTCAGTTTACCCAGTCTTTTTCCCCCCTCTTTGTGCCCAGCCAGTCTTATAGCGCCTCTTTATGACTGTCCAGCCAGTCTTATTGCCCCTCTTGTGTCCAGCAAGCCTTATTGGCCCAACTTTGTGGTCAGCCAGCCTTACTGTCCTCTCCTTCAGTTTGCCTAGCCTTATTGCTTCCCACCTTAGTTTTGTCCACCCAGCCTTATTGCCCCTCCTTCTGTCTCCAGACAGAATTATTGCTCCTTTATATGTGTCCATTCTGCCCTATTGCCCTTTTCATGTCCAGCTTCCCACTCTCCCATTCCAAATCCCCATGCCCAAACTACTTTCTAAACCAACACTAATAAACTTACCTTTCCTGTGTCTCTTCTGGCTCTCTCCTCCGTGGCACGCGCTCTGCAGGCTAATGATGCTCGTGTGACCTTAAGTCACACTTGCGTCCTCTGCTCTGATTAGAGCTGCGGCTGTGCACAGCACAGCCCGCTCTGTCAATGGGAGCAAAGCTCCTGATGGCAGTGTGGCAGTGAGAAGTGAGCAGGTATACTATACGGAGTAAAAATACAGACGCTCATAGAATCTTAAAATTCTATATGAATTTCTATGTGAGCTGACTCACAGAATACCACTGTATACTGGCCCACTTCGAGCACTTTTATACAGATGAGGTACTCCCACATTGGGGCTCAAAACTACCTATTAAAGCGCTATTATGGACTTACCTGGATATATATATTTACACAAATGGAAAATAAGAAAGTAATATCCTGCTCTAGAAAACCTTACTCCTTTATTGATTATTAGTAAAATAAGTAATTGATTTCAATACTATAATACAAAAACATACATACACTAATGAAGAGGGAAAAAACTGTATATATTTGGGCAAACAGTGTGCAGCGGCCATATTGGGGAGGGGTCAGGCTCCCAAATTAAACTAACAGTAACAAAAAGAAACACACAAGGCCACACTTCAATTCAAATACATGAAATGTGTGCAAGTGTATATATAAATGGAGAGGTGTAGCCAAGGACCAAAGGTCCGACACTCCAAACAAACATTAAATAACACTATGTGTCAGCACATAAATAAAAAGGAGGTTTAGTTCACAATATAGCTATATTGGGTTAAGCTCACCTGCCCAGCGTCAAGGCTCCTCCTGTAGGTGAGTTCCTATCCTTTTGCACACATTTCATATATTAGACAGCATTAGAGAGTTGGTACTTGGCAAAAATGAAGATATACACAATTTTGAAATTACGATTTTGTTTTGTTAATTTTTTAAACAGAAACCATTATTCAGTAAAAAAAAAACACACATGGATTTTGTTTATTTAACTTGCTATGCCATGCATTAGACAGTCACACATATATTGCCAAAATTGTTTTTAAAAACTTTAATACACATAATGCACTTAATCCTTAGAATGACAATTTTAGAGCATGATAAATTGTAATGTCAATTTAATTATATTTAGTAGTTACTTAATTTTCAGTTGTTAGGATTGAAATGCTTGTAAATCTGCTTTATTGTGATTGTAGCAAAGGTTGTAAGAACTAAGTTTCTAAATTTGGTTTATTATGTCGGATACAGAAAATGATATAACCCAGAACTTGTCATCTGCTTTCTTCATTTATTTCCTTGAAATGACAGTGTTATAACAGGTAGACCTGCTTCTCCGATATCTGGATAACACAGTAGCTATGGAAACAGGTGTTAAAGTGCTATGAATTTTAAGTTTAGTCATACACTGTGCATCACATCTGCTGTTATGTTATTTTATATGGTGACCAATGCCAAAACATTAATTTATGAGATTTGTATTGCTTTATCATGTGAATTGACAAAGACAAAAGAACATTTTTCTCTGCATACTCTGTTGGGATTATAGTTTTGCACTCTTTTAAAATTATTTAATTTATCAGAGCATACTGCTTATTAGTTAGGGAACATGAATTTAATAATATAATATAAAACTGAGTATAGTATGCATCTTCAACACATGAGTCTTATGTATTTGTAGTTTTTTGGTAGCACATTAAAATATATGAAAATATATGATAAACAGCATTGAATACACATTTTATATGCATTAGAAATGCAGTAAATTTGTAACAAACGGGTGTGGGTCCCCGCTTAGAGTGGCCCTATTTCGATAGGACCGTTTCCTCCCAGCCAGTTTCGAACTGGCTGGAATTTTGATTGCATATGCCTCAAGGAGACATTGCAATCGATCCACGGAGCACCAAGCTTTCGGTTCTCCAAAAAACTATTTAAAAAAAATGTCCCCCACTCCTTTCCCTAGCACTACCCTAACCCTCCTTTCCTGGCAGCCTGACCCTAACCCTCCCTTCCTGGCAGCCTGACCCTAGCCCACCATCTCCCGCAGCCTGACCCTAATTGTCCCTTCCCTGCAGCTTGACCTTAACCCTCCATCTCGCGCAGCCTGACCCTAACCCTCCCTCCCCTACAGCCTGACCCTAACCCTCCCTACCCCGCATGGAGAGGTTACTCACCTTTCCTTGGTCCAGCGATAGCAGCAGCAGAAGGATATCAGCAGCAGCAGCGGAATCTCCGAAAGTGAATGGGTGAAGTATGCCAATCGGCCTACTCACCCATTCTTTAAAAAAAAGTATGAACTGGTAAGTATTCGAAATAGGGACATCCGAAAAGGAACTTTCGGATGTCCCTATTTTGGAATTAGAAACTTTTAGCTGGGGACTGCAACCGGTAACAAATATATGTACTATTTCATTTTTATTGACCCGTGCTTTACTTTAACACCATTTTAAGAAATGAATGGGTCTGTGTGCAAGATTGGTATTTGGGCCCCACAACCCTTTCCGTCCGAAAAGTTTTGCCACCATGCCCCTCAAACAACTCCATTCCTGGCAGGAGTGTTGCAAATGTGCACAAATCCAAAATATGAAGCAGGTACAAGACCTTCTACATACAACAAATATTTTATTTACTATGTGCCCAAGAATTTGATTTAAGTATAGTTAAAAAAGGATATTTTCTTAATTAAGTAAAATTTTACACCTTCTTAATTTTACCCTTTCTTAAAAATAAGAACCACTGCACCTATAAAAAAATATATATACACTTTCTTTAAAAATAAGACTCCATATCAGATCGGCCAGAATCTTCATAAAATTAGACTGCAGATCAGACTCTGAAAAAGCAGACTTCATATCATACACTTTACCTCCTTATTAAACATCAGTAGCATAGCAGAGAGCAGCAGGGATTGGGGAGAGTTCATGGGGAGAACAGAACTGGGACCATAATGGAGAGGGAGCAGCTCACAGCTGGGAATGACTTGGAAGAAATTGAGAAGCACAGCAGAGCGCTACATGGACTGGGAAGTGATCAGGGGGAGAGCAAGGAGCAGGGACAAGGTAAAGAATGCAGTATTAATATTTTCAAATTTTTTATTTTTATAACACAGGTATAGCATATTAAAATTGACCGATCACAATGCAGACACAACATTTTTTTGTGTAAATACCCTTTCGACAAAGATCCAACTGACATTAGGATGTTGGTGGTATCATTGTCAACATATGCAGTGCACTGCATCCCACCCAATAAAGCTTAATTTAAAAAGGCTCAATGTGCCACTGTAATAATGTAATTATTACAAAAACTTTATATATAAATCTTCTTCCCATGTTTTTCCCAAACCTATACTCTCTACCCTATTTCTCTACAATACCTTTACTTACATTATGAAACTTTACCACTCAAACACCAAAAGCAATGACATTATTACATTAAGTCTGGAGCCCTAATGGATGTGTAGCTTAAGCTATACAGAAATTATATACAATCAAATCCTGTGGTTAGCTGCAGATGCAGCACTAATCAAGAAGTGAGATTACTGTCACTTACAAAATGTTGCAGCTACTAATTCACAAATGTGTGTGTTCGGTTATTTTTGTACAGGAACTGTGACCTGGTGGGGTCAGTGTACTAAACCTTAAAAAGACATGTTAAGTTCCAAGATTTTTGCCTATGGAATATATAGTTGGATTAGTGAAATTTAAGTGTATGATATAGCATATTTTGTGATTTATTTATTTTTTTGCTGTGCATGTACACAAAGAGCAGGCAACCACAACTGGGCGAGATTCACAGTCATAAACATACACCTAAACATACTCCATCTAGCAAATTGTGGGGCAACTGTATTATAAGTCGGACGACTTAAGAAGCATTGGATGAGTCTAATCTTTGACATAACAACTGATGATGGTATTGCTAATAATGATGAGGAGATGAAGGAGACTAGATGGTTTTTCAAAAAAATATGCATATGACTGTGAATAGAGATGTAATTTAGTTATTTTCATGTGTGTCTGATTTTACCACAAATTGCAACAGAACTGCTACAACATAGAATCAGTATATTCATTAAACTTAACTATCCTGCATTATATATGTAAATAAATGGAGCTGGAGTGGAATACAGTCACGTGATTTAATGATGCAGTAGGGACTCAGGACACAAATTCCACCTGCAAAATGTCTAAAATATATAATTGGAATATTAAGATTTTTGAAAATCTCTTGTATGAGTAGGTTTAGGTGTTGCTATCTGTGATAAAAAAAAGTAAATCCTAGTTGTGTTTATAAGTTTATAAATATGTCTTTATTTGTGGAGTTTATAGCGTTAAAATGAATTGCTGTTTTTTTTTAAGGATGGAAAGGCAGTTGCTAAGCATTTCTAAATGACAGCCCCAGGGTTCATTAAAAATATGGCAAACATTTGCAAAGCTCATTAAGTGCAGTTTTTTTCTTCCATGTGTATCAGATTCCTCCTCTGCATGTTATGCGTGGCCAAACATCTATTAACCTTAATCCCACGAGTTTCATACATTCAAACCGGCAATTACAGAAAACAAAAGAGATATTTATTGAGATAATCACATAAGAAGATTCATATTGCTCTTGGCTTCTGTAAAATGACAGATTAATTTCCCCTTGTTAATCTATATTTGCTAGTGAGTGCCTGCTTTGTTCTATTATATATTGTCATTTTTATTGAAATTTGGGCACTATTAAGAATTATATCATTTATGTTTCTAGAGTATGAGGCATATATGTTTGCAGAGAAAAATGGGCTTATACGCTACTGATAGAAAGGAATGGTCTGAGACGGATGTAGTCATTCCCAATGTAGAGAGAAAGGGGTCCTCATTATGCTGAGCAATGCAGAAGTGCAATTTTGCAGAACACAATGAGTGCAAGAAAGGATTATATTTCTGAGGCATGCCTTGCAGGGCTGCATTGCTTTTTATTAAAGTTTTTATCCTTCAGATCATGAAGGATAAAAATAATACGTGATAATAAGGCACATTATGCATACAATCAATCATTTACACAACATATATTTTCATCATATGTTTTATAAGTCTTTAGGGCTCCATTTACTAAATGGTGAAAACTTTGTTTTCAGTAGATAGAGGCCACTTTCCCCTGAAAACAGCTTATATCTCCTGAAAGTGAATTCTTCACCATTTACAAAGCTATGATTCATGGAAAACATTGCGATCATCAGCCTCTGCACTCCCGATTGCCAGCCCACTCTAATGAATGTGGTCCAGCTGATCACTATATTTACACACTGTTGATGCGTATTTTAACAATCCGCGTCAATACTTTATATAAAGCTATTTTGGTATGGTTTTGGCATAAGTGTTCCAGTGATCTCCCCACCTTTTTCTTCCCCAATAGCTGTTATTAGGGGGAGGAAAGAGGGGTTGGTATAGGGAGACAGATTGTGTGTATTAATAAAAATTCATAAATAAAAAATATTTACTGTTATTTATTTTTATATTTATAATTAAAATAAATAAGTAAATATATAAATTCTTTTGTAAATTTAAATGAAAAGAAAAAAAGTAAGGAAAGGATTAAACTCACATGTCCTCGTGCATACTCAGTGTATTTAACTTTTTGGACTTGAAAATATTCAAGTCCCAAAAGTTAGCCACTGCACATATGCTGGGACTTAATCTCCGATCACGGAACGTCTTTGGCGAAAGTCCCTCAGACCATCATAGGACCTCGCTGAAGGGGTAAGTATTAGTAAATACTACCCGCATTATTGGCAAGCTCACAGTGATGTGTAGCGAGCCTGGATGCTAACATTAGTGCTCGCTGCGTTAATGATAGTAAATGGAGCCCTTAGTCTTTTTTGGTGTAATGAGTATCTTCATGTTGTGAACACTGGAGGTGGTAAAAAATTTTGGTGTCTCAATTATATTAATTATCAAAGCCTCAGTGTTTGAATAAGGTCTAAGGCCTGTGTAGGGTTGGGGGCTACAGGCTAGGGCCCCTGCCATTATGGGCCACCAAAATCAGGACCCAGCACTGCGGTAAATTAATTCTCTGGTGTAGCCTCGTGGCTACTGTGGAACACCAATTGTCTCCTTTCATCTAGAAGCTTAACAGAAACACATGTTAATCTAACCTGACATTGTCATGTGATGTCACACATCAGAGGTCAGCAGCAACTGAAGGGAAAAGAGAGCAGCAGGGCCGGATTGAGAGCCATGTGGGCCTGGGGCTGAAAATGATCAAGAGTCCACACTATGCTTTGGAGGAGGATGTCATACTTATGCACTGCAGTGGGAGGTCTAGAGAACTGCAGTTTGTGGGGGACCTATTTTCAAATGGAGTCCTGTGGCTGCATTCCCATTAGCCCCATTGTAAATCTGGCCCTCGCGGGGAGAACAACAAGGCCTGACAAAAGATAAAAAGAAAAGAGATCCAAGCTAAGGTAAGGATAGATGAGGGAGTTTCTAAATGTAAAGAAATAAATAAATAATGGAGAAGACTGAATTATGTGAGAAAATCTGTTCCAACCATAAAAATAGTCAAGCATCTTGTTAACATATTAAGCTGCACTTTGTCAATGACATGGCATACCACCAGACTGTATATAACTTATCATGCAGGCATCTGTTTACTTGGAATGCACAGTGCTAAAACCTGCAAAAGGAACTAAAAAAATATGCACAATTTTACGAGGCCAACAATGTTTTCTGCATGGGACTGATGACAGAATGGGAGTAAAATAGTTTTTGTACCTCTAGAGGTAGTTCAATTTAGCGCACTTTTGCTCAATTGCAACATTCTCATGCTTGTGCCCCTTTATATTGTATTGCCATTTGTATTTGGAGTCAAATACATTTAAGTAAGATGGTTTTCAGAGCAAAGATCGATTAGTTATCATCCTCATCAATAGCTCCATTACATATACCTTGGTCCAGTAGGGTCAATTCACATGTTATAAAATATGCATAGCTAAAGTAAACCGGAGCCCTTAATGTCGGTGATCAAGCAGCAGAATTATGCATAACAGCCAACTTACACATTCCGAAAGCATCAGAACACACTACAAAACGGTTCTAGATTATGTACTACAATAATAATAACAGTTATGGCATACACATGGTGGACGGGGGGAGGTATTTAAATCATACATTAAGGGTTTTGTTAAGCCCTTACGTCTGATCCTTCAATACACACCAGCTCTATATTATGTGGAGCGGGGGCATAAAAGTTAAAGTAGGGTCCAGGTTACAGAGGTGAACTACCTTTGCACGTATGGACTTGCATAATTTTGCTTCCGCTGTGGAGGACTTACAAGTGCAGTGAGTATTAAAATCTGGATATGGCCCAGTATGTGAAAGTGTCTTCTAGTTGCAATCTCCTGCAATCGGCTAGTCTGGCTAGATTCAAAAATCGGCCATTCGGACCGAAGACCCACACCCAGTGTCTTCCTGCCCCTGATACTGTCTAAATAATCTGTTGTACAGCTGTAAAAAGGTCTGACACAATGTGTCATGATTACAAAATTTAGACAAAAATGTTAATTTCTAAAATACCTGTGCGACATTTGTTTATTGTTCCAATACAGAAATGTTAAAATTGCAGAATCTTATTTGTAACTTATAATAGATACATATTTAACCAACAGATCAACATTATGATCCAGAAAGAAAATCCTCTAGTATTGCACTCTGGGTCTCTTATATGTATAATACCAATGACACAGAGAATAAATAGAGAAACAATATAAAATCACAAACTCTATTATGTATGAATTAATAATAACAAAAGGTGGTGAAATATAAAAAAAACAATTGTCGACTAACAGTGTAAACACACCGATTAGAAAGGGTTAAAAAAATATAGAGTGGCAAAGACTGACCCAGATTATTATATAATGTACAAATAAATCATCTCCCAACCCAAGTATATCATAATAAACATTAAATTAAATAGAAAACAACCATTTGACTAAACAGTAATTCCTATGGTTGGGTATCAGTCTATAAATCACAAGTAGTATACAGATCAACTTTGGAATAGGACAGAAAATAGTTCAAAGCATTATTTGAAAAGGTTAAACATATATCAAATTGAATATATAAAAAGTTGCAACAAATATAAATGTTATAACAAATATGTATAGCTGGATGGAAAATAGCTATATTGTTGCCTTGCATAATCCTCACTAGTAGTATCTTATGAGGATCTTAATAGGTGGATAGGTTTCCCCTGAAACTCTTTAAGTGGCACACAAAATAGTATTAGCTGAATGTATTTTTTTTTTTTTTTTTTTAGATCTTTAGATTATAATTTAAAAAACAGTTAATCGTTAGTTTAATAAACAGTTAATCAGTTATGTGATCATCATTGCTTCAGTTCTCAAGAGCAATTTTATTATAATAGCGAAACTTCCCATACAGGCTGAAAATCGTTAGTACATAAATCATAGTCTGCTATCAGCAAATAGTGAGCTAAGAATCTCTCCCATTACGTAAGTGACCGGAGCTGACTGCTACCGATCCATGCTACTATACCACTGATGTACTCATAGGAGGGATGGTGATTAAGACAAGAATATTTAGAAATTACTTTGAGGCTATGCTAGATCTACATGTGGAGGAGGCTTGTGCACAGCCACCCTCCTGTCCTGACAGGTGTTTCTTCGGAAGCTTAATCTTAGGACATTAAGATACTGCACAGGTATTTATAGTCTCAGCTGAAAAACAATTGGTAGAAAGAAGATGGACAGAATATTTAACCAAACCCAAAATTGTATAGGTTATCAACACTGGGTAAGTTAACAAAAATATATGCCAAAGAAACAAAAAATATTTCAAAATATATCAGAAATAATTATGTATTATTTTACCTTTACCCCATATATACTAAGATGAATCTAACTGCATTGGAGTACATCATATATTTAATTACAAGTAAATAATAAAGTGCTAAGGATAGTGCCAAACTAATTAAAAAAAATCCAAAATAAATAAAATAAAAAATCTAAATACATCCAATTAATCTCTTTTATAGAAAATCCACTTCAGTTCATACACAGTAAAATAATGTAGGTGAAATTAAAAATAGAAAATAATAAATAAATAGTAAAAAATAAAATAAAAAATAAAATATACTAGTGTTGTATATAGTGCTACCTAAATCTACAATTTATTATGTCTGGAAATATGTGCTACACTACATATACACAAACACAAATATAAGATATGCAAAGGGTGCAAATAATTGTGCAAAATATATGAAGATATTAATAAAAGTGAATATGTGTACTAGAGGAGTAGCTGTTATTTACAGAAAGTACATAAATAAGTGCATAAAAAATATGCATATAGTATATATACTTGGTGATCTGATTAAAAGGTAAGTAGAAATAAAATTAATATAATGGTAAACCTTGAAACAGCTTTTAAACATATCTTTTAAATTATGGAAAGAAGACCATAGCGACCACTATTAACCTTGTCTAATAAACATTAATGAAAAGCTGAAAAGTTCACTTCTTCATTCATCCCTCCCGGATGGAGGGTATTAAGCCTAAAGATCCGTTTCCTTCTGGAGGAGTCTTTGTGTCAAATCAGCCCCTCTGATACCCAATGTAATATGTTGTAGGCCAAAAGCATGGAGAATTTTACAATTGTCCTCAGGTTTATTGTGAAAATGTCTGGCCACTGAAAATAGTTTTTTTTATTTTCAAAATGTCTTTGCCCGCATTATGTATGGAACCAATGTGGTCCAGAATTCTCTGGTTAAGGTCAATAAACATCATAGGGCAAGGACATTTCAAACAATAAATCACAATTTTGGTATTACAATTGAAATAATCTGTGACTTCAAAAAATTTCCCCTTCTTATACACAAATTTCTTGGTGGGTTTGATTTAGCTACATGCCCTACATTTCCCACAGGGGTAGGATCTAGACACATTGGGTTTCGATCTCTGTTGTCTTGTGAAATTACTGTGAGTTAATTGGTCCCTGAAATTGGGGCTCCTCCTCCAGCTCATCTAAACTTTCTCCCCCAGGCTCATTGTCAATGACTTATCAGATAACGGAATGGGCCAAAGCTTTTGATAATTGATTGTATTTCCCACCATTCATGGCAACAGTCTCCAACAAATCTAATTAAATTGTTTTTTTCTAGATTCGTCTTGCTTTCAACCATAGATCAAAATGGAATGGTTGCTTCGCCATAATTCCGCCCTGGCCTTTTAATCAATCTTTTACTATAATCACATTCTAAAAGTCTAATAGTGAGTTCTTCAGCTCTCTTTTTAAAGCATCTATTGTCAGAGCATTTCCTCTGTAATCTGATAAATTCTGCTTTAGAAATTCCCCTAGCACCAGAAAAAAGTGTGAACTATTAAAGTGTAGTAGATTATTGGTTGCCATAGATTTTTTAAATAAATTATAAGTTAGAGTATCATCCTCATTAATCATAATAGATATATCCAAAAACATTGCCATTTCCTGACTGATCTCAGTTGTTAATTTAAGATTCAAATCATTCATATTAAGGCACTGTATAAAGTCAAGAAATTGTTCTTTTGTACCATCCCAAACAATGAACGTCATTAATATAATGTACCCATAAAGTGACAGACAGGAATATGCCGTTTATAATTGGTTATGCATGCCACTTAAATGTCAGAGAAGGTGCTGCTAATATGAGTTCAAAAATATGTAAAATACACAATAACACAAGAGCAAACTCATCCATGGAACAGGGATGGTAAATAGAACTTTTTGTAGTGCACTCTTATAAATAGAAAAAGCCAGTTGCAGTTAAAAATCACACATTTTAATTAAACATTAAATAATTGAACATTTCATATAATGGCGAAATATAAAGCTCTCATATCAGCATATATCCAAATTCATAAGTATACAATAGTAAACAGTCAAATTATCAACAAGGCCTCAAATTCCACAGCTTGGTTATCGGAGCATAACAACAAGATCTTGGAACTGAGTCCTCCAGTTCACTTGGTACGGAACTTGCTCAGCAATCCAGCCACCTGACGCGCATTTAGCCAGCAGATTTGGCTTTGTCAAAGGCTTTCAGTGTCTTCCAGGTGAGGGAATAAATGAAAGTGATTATCCAATCAAAACAAAGTATCATTTTAAAATTAACTGGAATATCTGAGGAAAAGTTAAATACAAGAGAGAAACAAAGAAAATTAGTAACACATAAGATTACAATACATCTGGAGGAACTTAAAACTATAAACAAAATACAGAAATTCCAATGTTGTTTTCAAAGAAATGGGCTAAACAAGAGGTGTTAATTTAACCCTTTGGGGGCTACACAATCTAATGCAAAAATTTACAAACACAAAAACTTTCAAGTTTTTCGGTATGGCATTATGATACTTATAAAAATGTTTAGCTACTGGTGTAAGACCTTTACATTGTTCTATGTCTTTAATAGCATTACATGTAGAGCGAACATGCTCCTGTATTCGCTATCGGAATGGCCTAATCGTCTTACCTACATATTTTAGCCGGTGATCGCAGACAAGACAGTAAATTATAAACTTTGTATTGCAATTTTCATAATAGCCAATTCTATGTACTTTACCATAGCAGTCTTTAATTTCTGATTTGTTCAAAATATGATTCCAGACGCTACTGTATTTGTCTCTGGATCTAGGTTCGGAGGTGTAATAACTTTGAACCAAAATATCTCTGAGATTCTTAGATCTCCACCAACACATAGAAATATTATCTTCTAAAGTGTTATATAACATTGAATCATATTTCAAAACAAAGAGATGTGTATTAAGGATGTTGCTAATAGATTATTTACAGTAATCAGTTACAAATCAATTTTATTGTTGTTTATCCTGCTTTTGCATTCTCTTAGGATAAATTAGGGCTTACCTATCAACTTTTATAGCATTATGATATGCTAAGGTAAGAGTCCTCTTTATGTAACATGCTATTTGTTAAAGCTGGTGCAAAATATCCTCTTTGATCAATAAAAATGGTAACATCATGAAATCTATTCAGCTTTTATTACTTGTTCATTTGAGATTCAGATCATTTTATTTTAACATGTTAATGAACTCATATAGTAAATTGGGGTCTTGCCAGAGGAGCAGGATGTCGTCTATGTAGCGGAGCCACATGATCACACATGGGTGGTATATGTTTCATGGGCCTCCTTAAAGACGACATCCTGCTGCATCCGCCACCCCCATCGCCATGCCCCTTTGTTGAAGGAAAAACTGACCATCAAATAGAAAATAATTTCTAGTGAGAACAAACTTTAAAAGATCCTAAAAGATCCTACAAAAAATCATTATGGGGACTTTCAGGTCCAGTTTTTAAAAAATATCATACAGCATCTATTCCTTGTTTGTGTTGTATACACGTGTACAGGGATTCCACGTCAAGGCTAACTAGTCAAGTATCTTTCTGTACATGAATATAATTAATTTGCGCCAGTAAATCCATGGGAAGGTAGAATTGATACAAATGGTCTTAAATAAAAATCTATGTACTTGCTTGCATTTTCAGTTGAGTAGTTATTTCCTGATACAATGGGGAAACCTTGGATCATCTACACTTAGAAATTGATAATGATCTATCCCAATTATCCCTTCCTGTTTAGTCCTATTAATCAGCATATTGTAAAATGTAAGGAACTCATTAGTGGAAATGGAAAATAATTTTTGTAGCAATCAGAATAAAAAAGTTGGCATTTAGCCTCGTTAAAATACATCTCAGTAGTTCAAATAATGACATTATCCCCCTTATCGGAGGGCTTACTCAGTATATCATCCCATTTCCTGAGTTCCCTTAGAACAGTTCTTTCTCCAGAATTTAAATTAGATTTTATTTTATCTTGTTAAAGATCAGCCATTAAAATGTCAAAATCTCTTTTAACCAAATTCCTATACACTACAAGTGCCGGATATTTTTCCAAATCTGGAGAAAACAAAAAAAAATTTTTTTCAGCAATGGTCTCATATTAGTTATTGGACTATTACTCTCCAAGACAAGATCCTCCAATATAGAGATCATTTGTAAATCAGTCATAGTTAGCGAGGTTACATCTTCATCTATATCATTCAAAGATGTCATATTAACATTACTAGTCTCAGAATCTTCCTTTTTATGATACATTATGTACATTATGTATAATGCCAGTTTTCTCAGAAACAAATGAAGATCTTTTTTTAAAGTAAACAATCAAAAGAGGTTGATGGTGAAAAGTATAACCCTATTGATAATAGCGAAATATGCTCTAGAGTTAGTACATGAGTAACAATTGTTACAAAAGTATAGGAGATTTAAATCAGCGCACACTATGATACAACTTCAGACAGACCACAATTGGCTTACTAAAAATTCATCATTTTATTATTAATGTCTAAAAAACATGGGAATATGCATGACTAGGTGTCTAAAATAGTTTCCACAGTCACAAAAAATAGGGAAGAGGAAAGGGAAAAATGGTACAAAATTAATTGGCCACAAATGCAGGTAAACATACAGCCCATATGCCCAGGAAATACACCGCCTACTACCTAGGAAAATAATAAACAGGAGACCCTAATGGAACCCAATCTAACAGCCTCACGGCTGTGCTTCGCACTTCCGTGCCGGTATCCTTACCCTACCCTACCTTTGGATTGTGGCGGCGTATCCTCGGGGAGCTGAAAAAGAAAAAAGGGGGGGGAGACAAGGAGGAGAACGAGACCACCGCGGTATAATAAATTACTATGTATTAAAGAAAAGCCAATTTTTGTATCAAAACAATTGCTTGTTACATCTAGCACGTACCGAGGAAATCAATATAAACAATGTTGCATAAAAGGCATTGTGAAATTGAGGTAAAAGCAAAAATTATATACATATAATCGTATGCATAGTATAAAACAAAAAAAGGGGGGAAAACAAGCTAGTTAATCTAAGTAGTACCATCTCTAGTAAGTTTTATTATGGTAAAGATATATCTACAAATAGGGAGAAAATGTATAAGTATGTAAACACATTCAATTGGATTTCTTAAAGGGGACATGTACCCTTAAATAGTTATGCCACTTGAGCACCCTAATAGTGTCAATTATAGAACCTACTTGGACATACTTATATACTGAGATGTCAAGGTATTTTGAAATATCAACCAACTATATTTTTTTCTCAAAAGAAAGGGAAAAATAGATATCCATACATTAAAGATCTATACACATTCAAATGAGTTTCTATAAGGGGGACATATACCCTAAATAATAATGACATTTGAACATTCTGATAGTGTCAATTATAGAACCAACTTGAATATACTTTTGGGCTAAGATGTCAAAATGTTCTAAAATATTACCCTATTGTATTAAAGAAAAGGGAAAAAATATATATGTCAGTACTTAAAAAACAATTGAATCAGATTTATAAAAACGGTAAGTAGGAGATGTTCTCATTGATACCAAAAGGGCAACAGAGTTCAGTGCAAAGATCCAGTTGGTTTCCTTCTGCAGCAGTAGCTGATCATTATCACCCTCTCTTTCTAATGCAAAAGCTTTTAATTTGTTTAGGTTTGAGTTATGTTTATGCAAGAAGTGTTTAGCAATAGGAGTCAATGCCTTACATTTCTCTTTGTCCGATGGGGCATTCCGAATAGATTTAATATGCTCCATGAGACGAACCTTAAAGGGACATATGGTTTTACTCACGTATTTGAGTTGGCAATCACACTGTAAACAATAAACGACAAATTTTGAGTTACAATTCATATATTGTCTGAGTTTTTTTGTGTTGCCAAAACGGTCAATGACTTGCCACACGGGAAAGAGCCCACATACTTGTCTCTCCTTGGGGGTCTGGAAGTGTAAAAACTCTTAATAAGAATGTCCCGTAAATTGGTAGATCTGCGCCAACAGAAGGAGATAGAGTCATCCAGTATTGCATTAAGACTTGAATCCGACTTCATTCATTGAAATGGTTGCAATAGTCAGTAATTAATCTTATCTCTGAAGATTTCTGTGAGGATTTTGGTTTGGGATAGATCAGTTGGTAACGGTCCGTCCTAAGGGCAGAGTAATATGCCTAAAAATATATATAAAATAGAGGAAAAAATGCGCATGCACCTTATGCTGCTATAAAACACCTCCTAGGGATGTCTCATTTCCTAAATAAAACATGTAAAACAGAACAAAGAATGGAGGGAACTAAAAGCGCTAGGTATTATCATCAGAGGGAAGTGTCAGATGGATCCTAATCACTAAAGCAGGGGGGTGTCCAATAAATCCATTGCTTGAAAGGCAACCCTGATGAGGGAAAATAAATAAGATAAAAACAAATTTATTCATTACAAGAAAAAACAATCAAAAAATGAGGGATGAAAACAGTGCATACCAGGAAGATGAATAATCAACAGTCATGTAATGCCAAAGAAGAACCCGGGTACTGGCTGGATGGTAAACAGGTACTGTTGGTACTGTTCCAGCTGGAACTTTGAGAAAGGGCTCAGATAGAGCCTGAAATGTGTAAGTCGGCGGCAGCAGGGGATTTGGACGTTGCTTACCAGGAACAACAGTACCTGTTTACCATCCAACCAGTACCAGAGTAATATGCCTGTATTAGACCTGATTTGGGATAACCTCGTGCTAACAATCTACATTCCAATTCTTTAGATCTCGCTTTGAACTTAGATGTTGACAAACGGTTTAGTCGGATTCTCAAAAATTCCCCTTTGGGGATATTATTAATGACATTCTTGTGGTGTGAACTAGTATGGTGCAAAATGCTGTTAGTGGAGATGGTCTTTCAAAACAGAGGTGGGTTTGAATTACTCCTCCTTATTGGGAAACATCTTGAAACTTTACCCTCTGTTATCCATGTTGTTTCCATAACTTGAAACTTTTTCTCCAGTCATTCTCCATGTATATTTACAGTTGTGATTTATGAGCACCCATTTTTATCCAAAATTCTTTTGTGCTTTATTTATTAGACTTGATTAAAGCTTTATGGGCCGTATGCAGAGCTCCGGACGCATTGCATATGCAGCCGGAGTTTTCCGATATGTACTACTTAAGACCGCGTATACGCAATCTACGTTGCAACAAGTAACGTAGATAACTCTGCATACGGCCCTATATGTGCAATAATTGAATAAATCTTCAACTTCAGGTTGCCGTTTGTTTACCTTTATCAGAACTAGTTTAAGTTTAAATATTGAGCGTTGCATATACTCTGTTATATATTTTTCCTTGGTATTCTTGTGGTGTGAATTAGTATGGTGTAAAATGCTGTAAGTGGAGGTGGTCTTTCAAATCAGATCTGTGCACAATTGTCTTTTGTCATTAATATAAATCGTTATGTCAAGGAAGTCCACACACGTCAAAATCTTGGTCACAGTGAGTCATAAGTTAAGATAGTTTGTATTGAGGATGTCAATAAAGGAGTCAAGTAGGGCCACCTCTCTCTGCCATAGGAGCAGGACATCGTCTATGTAGCAAAACCACAATGGCACATGAGAGCTGTAAAACTCATGTGCTTCAGTAAAGAACAAAGTCCTGCTCCCACCACCCAAAGTATAGGTTGGCGTAGGTCGGGGCACAAGTTGTCCCCATAGCTGTGCCCCGCACCTGTAAATAAAAACTCCCATCAAACAGGAAATAATTCCTTTTAAGGATGAAGTTTAGGAGATCCATAAGAAAGTCATTGTGGGGATCAGTAGGTCCTGACTGTAGGAAATACTTGATTGCCTTCATCCCAGCCACATGGCGAATGCTTGTGTAGAGAGATTCTGCATAAAGACATACCAACCATGTGCCGGGGAGGACGCAAATATCATGAATGTGGGCTAAGAGGTCAGAGGTATCCCTGATATACGAGGGATGGGTGGTAACAAACAATCGTAGATGTGCATCAACATATTTACTGACCTTTTTGGTTAGTGATAGATTGCCAGACACTATTGGACGACCTGGAGGACAGACTAAGTTCCTGTGAACTTTGGGTAATAGGTAGAAGGTGGCAACCTTTGTGTGTTCCACAGTTAAAAGTCGAAACATAGTGTCCAAAATGACACCTTCTTGTTTGGCAATTCTCAGTTTAGAATTGTATACACCCAAAAATTCCTCTGTGGGGTCTCCTAATAACTTCTTGTAGCAAACTGGGTTGTCCTATTGGCGTCTGGCTTCCAAAGTGTACATGCTAACTGGCCATATAACTATGTTCCCGCCCTTGTTAGAGGGCTTAAGAACTATGTCTGTCCACCCTTTAATATTCTTCAAGGCAGACTTTTCCGTCTTAGTGATGTTATGATTAATGCGACCATTTTTGGGATTTTCCACCAATTTATTCAATTACTCTGTGACCAATTTTCTGAAAACTGTTAGCACTGGATATTTTTCCAAATCAGGAAATTTTTTTTGACTTGGGTCGTAGAGAGATTGCAGATGAACTACTCTCACCCGCAAGATCTTCCAAGAGATTGATCATACTTAGGTCTTCTTTATCAAAGCAGGAATAATCCTGAACAGTACTCTCCCTACCTCAGGCTCCTTACTATATATCAGATGTAGGGCTAGTTTACGTAGAAGTAGATGTAGGTCCCGCTTCAAAACAAAGCGGTCATAGACAGTAGAGGGAGAAAAGGTTAACCCTTTAGATAGTACCTTTTAATGGTCATCCGAAAGGACATGTGATGATAAGTTGACAATCCAAAAGCAATTTTTCACTTAAAATTTTCAGATCCTTGGAGACCAAGGGGTAGATCCAGAACAATGTCCACGAGTAAATTTACGCTAGCCGCTAGCGTAAATTCACACATTAGTACTTACGGTGCATGCGCCTGTCAGTTGTTATACCACATAAATCAGAGCGTAAGGGACAGACACGTATCAGTAGTGTATCAACTTACGTAGGGGAGTGCCAGCCATACGCCACCCGTATTTACACTTCAAAGGCATGGTGAAGCATTCAAATCATACAGTATGGGCGTGCTTAGCAGTGTAGTTACGTGTGTGAAGTCCGTCCGCTAGTGGTTACGCAGCGTAAAGTTAAGGTAGGGTATGGAAAGCGTAAGGTGGCTAAAATACGTACATAAGAGGGGTGTTGTGAATCCAGCCCTAGGTCTAGAACCTTCAAGTTAAAATGTATATTGCAGAATATGTAGTGTTAATGTGGTAGATCCAGAACTAAGCACGCTAGCGTAATTACGCTAACTACAAACGAAGGGGCGTGCCAGCCATACGACACTCGTAATTACACTTTGGAGGCGGGGATGAGGCATTTAAATCGTATAGGAAGGGTGTGCTTAGGCGTGTAAGTATGTGCAGCCATTACGGCCGACAGGAGTTACACTTGGATAAGTTAAGGTAGGGTTTGGAAAGCATAACACGGCTAAACTACGTATGGCTGAGTGCCTAGTAAATACGCTAGTCTAAGGACGCTACGCTAGGAAATTAATGGAAACGTAGCTCTGGATCTGGCCCAATATGTGTATTGCCCTAAAACATTCTGTGGGCTGTAATTCCATTCCAAACAGTTTGACCATTTTGAAAGCCATAAATTTAAACATTGTTACTTTTGGAACAATAGTTTCTATGTTGCATTTGTGTTTTCTAATTTGTACATGAGGTTTGAGCTTAAAAATGTTAAAATATAGCATGTACAGTAATATGTTTGCTCAAGTTTTAATGGCTAGTAAGAGTTGAAGGGTTTTTTGTTTAATACTTGCTATTCACATACATGGAAAATGTACAAATACTATACTGTGCAATTTAGCCATAAACTCACACAAGTTAGAGTCAACTTAGATCTGGCTTGAATATTCTGAAATATTTTGAGAATTTACATGGAGTCTAGCAGAGTCAATGCTAAACTTACTGAGCAACTAATTAGAAAATCACACCTTTTAATAATGTAATGGTACTAGATAGTACTGTCAAGAAAGAGACTAATTTCATAAACGAAAGAACAATCCTTAATATTCAGCATTACACATAGTTCAATTTAAATTACTTAAAGACAACAATGATCTATCTTGAAACAATTAGCAAGCCACAATTACATTTAATTGTATAGGCTTCTGCAATATTCTGCTAAGACATGCAAAAATGTTCTAACGTGATTCTAAAGCTATTTGCTTGGATTAAACCTGTTCCAATAGTTCTAATGTTATCAATGTTATAGGTCCCCCCCAGTGGCAAATACAGAATTTTAAAAGGGGGGTTTCAAATGCATGCAATACATGTAGGATACATTAGGGGTTTTGACATGGCACACTAGAAAAAGTACATATATTAGGGGTCTAGTTATGGCACAGTTGTGTTAATGGTATACTATATACTGTATATAGTATGCCATTCCCAGACCCCTATTATATTCCATTATATTATAGTTTATGCCAATACCAGACCCACAATATATCCCATTCATATTTTTTGTGTGGCACAGTGTTTCCTCCTCTGTGGTGGAATTCCTTCTGTCTGGCAGACATAGGGTTCTATGCTCTTCTATGTTGGTCTGCCTGTCTACCTGCAAAGCCACGCCCATTTTTAGCAGCGCTCACAAAGCCAAGCCGATTTTACTGGCACCAGCTAAGCCACACCCCTTTTTTTATTTTACATGATGTTTTAAAAAATGTCGTTCACCTTTTGAAAGAAATGTCATTGTGGAGTGTGTCTGGGCTACTAGACACCCCCCCATGGGTGCACCACTGTCCCCTTCCTGCTTTTTGACTATTATTAGATATTTGCAAATATTTGCATGAAAAAGGTTGAATGTTTAGGATTTTACAAACACATTGAGCTTTTTGATTCTATGCATATTATGTGTCAGGCACTCTAGTTTACAAAAAATGATTCTCGAGAACCACACCATTGGAACAATATATGACTGAGAGTGAAAGCACAGCCTGGGCCCCCTCCTCTATTCAGCGCATAGTGGTGCTTATAAAAAAAACTGCCAATGACAGCTTAGTGCTGACACCTGTCAGGTTTGCAGTAAGGCAACGTCTCTGGGGTGAGCCTGAACTGGTATCAGTGAGTATAGATATTGGTTCTGCCTGATCTCTGCCACTACTACTCCCCGGCAGCACATATACAAAGGCACAGCATGCTAATATCCTGTAGTATCAGGCCATGGATCTGTATCTGAAGCTGGTTATGGTAAAACTCTGGCTCAAAGGCCCTAAGGCCTGATATTGATACTTGATAAAAATGGCAGTGACAAAGGGCCTGATCCAGACCTACGCCCGCGAGCGTAGCGCATGATCGCCCGGGCGTATAAACTTTCACGCCCATGACACTCCCATTGATTGTACCGACTTACGGCGGCTGAACCCTACCCCAACTTTTTCAAGCGTCCGTGCGAATTTCCGTACCGATACGCTGGTCGTACGGGGCTTAGCACGCCCATACTGTACAATTTAAATATCTATCCCTGCCTCTGTGTAGTAACTCGAGCGTCCAGACTATCGTCGTACAAAACGCATGCCCCTTGGGCGAAAAATACGCTCAAAATACGCTCGCTGTATGCTCATGTCCTTCGGATGACCGGAAGTTGTCATACTGCACATGCGCAGTGCGTTTTTTAGCCTGGTTTTACACTCCCGAACGGCGTACGATCGCTTGCGGCCGTAGTTCTGGATCAGGCCCAAAGTGACAACTATTTTAATTGAAGCACATTAATTTTAAAACATGTGCTGAGCTCACCAATATTTTGTGCTTTATTGTTGTTGAACTGGTGTAATAATATTTTATAAAGCTAAAATACTTACTTGTGCTTCATTGAGGATACAACACAACACACGTTTGTGAGTACTGAGAAAGTGATTGGAAAAAAAATTCTTTAGCACATAAATCTTCCTCTTACATAATAACAGCTCTCAAGTTCTTAAGGCATACAAATCTGCTGTTCTTCACAGTAAATGTGTCTTCTTCTCACTCTCACTCCCACTTTTGTCAGAAACAAAGGGCGTTACTGAGAATAAGGCACATAATTTAAAGCTGAAGCCAAATCAAATGTTTTTTCAATTTATATGTTTGTGTATTCCAACTTGTTTTAAAATGCATGTATTTTTTTATTGTCCATTTAAACTAATAATAATTAGAAATGTTAGGCATAAATATGTTAGTGAGAAATGATTGTCAATATGACAGGGTTGCTGACTCCAGGAATATACGGGAGACTCTTGAAATTTGGGCTGTTCTCCCAGTATCCTGGAAGACCTGGCAAATCTCCCGTAACTTCCGACCCCCTATCAATTTCTATTGCATACCTCCCAACATTTGAGAATTCGAAAGAGAGACACAATTTTGCAGCCTGGTAGAGGGTGTGTGTCTTGTCCCACCCAGTGGGCGTGTCTGGGAAAGTGGGTGTGTCTTACACTGCCCAGAGGAGTGGGTCTAGTGCCTACCCCTTTTTATTTGACAAACATCCATATGTGTGTACACAGTGTGTGTGTCTCTGTTAAGACACTACCTGCATTTGAATAGCCTGCAGCGGTGTTAAGACACTACCTGCATTTGAATAGCCTGCAGCGGCCATGTTTGGGGAGTGGTCAGACTCTAAAATAAAACTAAACAGTAACAAAAGAAGGGACTCACCTACAGGAGGTGCCTTGACGCTGGGCAGGTGAGCTTAACCCAATATAGCTATATTGTGAACTAAACCTCCTTTTTATTTATGTGCTGACACATAGTGTTATTTAATGTATGTTTGGAGCGCCGGACCTCTTTTGTTCCTTGTATTTACATAGTGGTCACTTTGGTCCTTGGCTGCACCCCTATATTTATATATACACTTGCACATATTTAATTTAGTGGATAGAAGCGCAGCCATTTCTTTTGCTACTGTTTAGTTTTATTTTGGAGTCTGACCACTCCCCAAACATGGCTGCTGCAGGCTATTCAAATGCAGGTAGTGTCTTAACAGAGACCTCCTGTGTACACA
>WWET01000085.1:871205-892782 GCA_011038615.1 Limnodynastes dumerilii | reverse complement strand
GTAGGGATGCGGGAGGACGTCCCTTCCAGCGTCCCTACGGCGCTACTATGGGCGATCTACGATCGGGCGTTTCCATAGTGACGCCGGCGCATGCGCATTACAGCTACGGCCGCCGTACTAGCAACGGTGGCCGTAGCTCTGGATCAGGCCCACTGTCAGTGTGAGGGGAGTGTTATGGGTGTTGCCTTGCAACGTGTGTGCGTATAATTGCATACTTGCGTACTAAAAAAACGGATCTCTGAATACAGCCCTACATTTCTAAGTACAACAGTTCTATACTAAGTTTGTGTTAACCAGTAATAAGTTAATTTGACTAGTAATCTACATCACTCCTAGAGGCAACTTCAGGATTTTACAAAATTCCAGTATACACAGAAATATTGTTGCACACCTACATTGTCATTGCAAGGAGCTAATCAAATGAGTGACATGTTTTCAACAGTATTCCATGTATCACTCATTATATTTTTTACATTTCATGTTGAAACGTGTTTCTTCATTTCAAGCTGTGAAAGCAACACTGGTCTTTTGCCTGTCCATGTAATTGCAGTGTTGATGCTTGATTTACCCGTGAATATTTTCTGTGTTTATTATACACAAGGTAATTGTTCTAATCTAGTGAGCAGTAATAGTCCCTGTCACTTCAATTTATTGGTACATCCCTAATAGCCAACCGAGACCCAATGAAGAAATAATCTAGATAATAGTTTTACATTGTCCTAATTAATTGGTTAGAAAACATTTAGCAGCTGCTTATATAAATTAAATTAAAAGTTTGCCCATTTCAGTGAAATGTCGTTTTAAAACTGTTGGCCTATCCAAATTTTATGAGCTCACATTTTAAAACATCTGCCACCCCATAGCAAATAAGTGCGGGGAATTTTTTAAATTAACTACACAAATAGGATACAGACTGTAGTACACACACTTTGCTTCGGGGTTGTGATAAAACATAAGTCACAGGAGTAAAAGCATTAGTCCTCTTGGTAACAAGCAGTTCATTGGGGTTGGGGGGGGGGAAAGGACCTGATGACTGTGATTCCTTGAAATATTTTGTTTAGTATTTTAAGAGTAATATAAATGAACAGCTATGCTTAAAGATATTGAAACAACACAAAGGGCCAGATTCAATTAGCTTCGCAGCAGCGTATTTTGCGGTGCGAAGCTAATTCCGTGAAATTCTTTTGGGTGACTTTTTTGCGCACCCCATAGAGATGCGCATAAAAATTCGCCTATTTTTCATACCGTATATGACGGGAAAAAGCGCAGCGCGTACTTTTTCCCCGTCATCGCGGCTAATTGAATCTAGCCCATTGTGTCCCAGTAACTAACTGTGTCATGCGATCTATAAAATACAATGCAAAAAGATTTGCTACATACATCTACAAATGGTTTCAGATAAGTTTGTTTGTTTGTTTGTTTGTTTATTTATTTACACAAGGGCAAAGTGGTGCATTGGAAGTTATAGCGTCTTTTAATGGAATAAGAGGGATCATGTTTTGGAGTGTTAGTAGGCAGGAATAACCATAATTATTCATTCATTAACTTTCTAGTGAACCTGCTGAATAAGACTGAGCTGTTTATAATGTGTAGCGCATTTGAAGTGTTTGAATCTTTAGACTGTCAGTCAAAGTTAGATACAATGGACCGTCTTCCCACTTAAGGAAGTGTAGACTCTACATGCTATACGCATGGAAACCATGACCGGCTGATTCACAAACACTGACTTAGGTAACGAGTCCTGCATGCGTGGCTGAGGGGCAAGACTCTTAATCCAAATGAGCTGTATACAGGCAACTAATGTACAGTATGGGCGTTCCAAAAGAGTTAGGACAGATTCACAGGTAGGAGAGCCTTGTGTAACCTAACATACGCACGGTAAAAGTTAAGAAAGCCCTCGACCACTCATAAGTTGAAGAACCGTATTGTTTGCTGTGGGGCCATGTGTCTTCTCTTACTTAGTTCAGCCCACACCTGCTGCATGGTTATAATCAATGGATGTGTGTTTGTAAATGAAACAAATAAAGGCTCGTTTATTTTATCCTATGCTGATTTTACATTTTGTGCTAGACATTAACATTTTAAAGGTGCCATTATTTGTTTTGATTTTGTAAAGGTATTGGGCGTGGATCCCCGCAAAGAAAATCCGAATTTCAAAAATGCGAATTTCGAAATTTCTATTTGCGAATGCGTTTTTTTGCAGAAGAATATGAAAGTAGAAATATGCAAATACATAACTTTTTCTAATTATAACATGCTGAATTTATAAAGTTTGTAATTCGAAAATCTCTATTTCAAATGCATGTTTCTAATGTTCTATATTTAGAATGTTAATAAAAATATCTATTGCACATTTCTCTCGGTCCATAATTTCCTGCACCACGACTTTTGTGATTTATGCGACCATATGTCCCTGTGGTCTTACCTATGTAGGTAAGACCATTAGAAAATTAAAAGAACGATTGGCGCTCCATCGCTCTGCAATCAGGGCAGCCATTAAAGAAGACAGCAATGACCAGCCTGGCAAGGCATTGGAGGAGCGCTAGACATTCATTGCAGGATATAAGATTGATGGGACTAGATCGTATCCCCCCATCAGGTTTTGAACATTTGAGCAAAGTCTCCAGAGTACCTACTTTTATCTTCATTATATATATATAGAAAAAGGGGGGAGACCGGCACTCTTTCTCAAATGATGTTTGTGCTCCTGGTGCAGCTACTGCAGGGTGTAGATACAGGCAAATGGGGGATTGGAGGCACTTGAGGAGACTGACAAAAATAGATAATCAAAAGCTCTAATTAGAGCTGGTTTTAATGTTCAAAAAAAGTTACATGGTGCAGGTGGTCCGACGTTTCAATCGTCTCTGTCTTTATGCTCCCTTATGAAAATCGTCGGAAAACACACATCATATAACTTTTTTTGAACATTGAACATATATATATATATGTGAGAGAGAGAGAGAGTTCAATGTATCTATCTATATAAATCTGATAAATAAATAAATAACTAAATATTTAGATATCAATATAGTTACATATAAAGCTATATATAACAATAAATAAACAGATATATCATTAAATAGTATAATTTAATATCTTCATATCTAACTAATAATTAGTATCTATATATATGTTCGCAATTCAGTCATTCGCAAAAGACATACGTTTCTTAATAAAATCGTTTCGAAATGGGAAGATGTAGAAAATAAGAAAATTAGAAATAACGAAAATTCGAAATGCGAATTTTCGCAATTTAGCATTTGAAATAGAAAACTGACTGTTTAAAGATCTTTTTCTCTATATGCCGCTATGTCTCTATAATAATTTCAATTGTTCATTGTTTATTTAATAATTTCATTTTATTTTATCATTATTGCATTATATCTACCAGCACTTTCCCTATCCATACCATTGTTTTTGTTGTCTGTATTTTAGGAAAGTTCAGGGCTCTTTCCTTTGGTTTAGGACTGCTGCAGGTAATTTAGCGCTTTAAAGTAGTACACCCCCTTTTTGAACTTACAATACCTTATTTCAGATTCAACAGATTTAAACAGGAGGAGGCACTGGAGATACCAGAGTTGGCCCTGGGAGACCCTAGGTCAACAAATATTTACATTTGCACTTGATGAATTGCAGAATAATCATCAGCAAATGAACCTGTATTTAAGCTGTAAGAGCTGTGACATAAAAATAAATGCTTACACTGTAGTTAGTAAAGATGAACACCAAAACCATGTTTTGGTTTTGATTTTTGTTTTGGTTCTAATTCGGCGTCTGGTTTTGGCAAATTTATTTGGAATTGTTTTGATTTTGGTTTTGGTTTTGGATCTGTATTTTTTTTTAAATGATCAAATCAGATAAAATCATGTAATTTGAAAGCAAGGAAAAGGCCAATCAAGTAAATAAGAAAATAAAATAAAAAAAAGCTTCTTTTGCACCCCTGTATAAAAAATGATTGATCATTTGTTGGGTTTGAAAATGTCCCCTCTTCCTTTAAACTTGCTCTCATTTACTGTATTTTATTGTTTTAAGTAACACCTGTGTGGTTGGACTCATTTGTTTGAGGGAGATGGTTACCCTCTTGTTTGCCTTTTTAGCTGTAATTATAAATGGAGCACACCTTTAGAGCATTCCATTTTTGTTTATTGAGTCTTGCTCTCATATCACCCATCCTCAAAAAACTATTGGTCAGCACAGACCATGAAGCATTCACTCCATGGACCAGATTTACTAAACCAAGAAAAAGAAAAAGTTGAGATGTTGTCCAAAGCAACCAATCAGATTATAGCTGACATTTTCTAGTATGTAATAGGAAAGTGAGAGGTAGAATCTGGTTGCTATGGGCAACAAATCCACTGTTCCTTTCCCACAGCTAAGTAAATCCAGCCCCTTATATGTGTTTCAAACCATTTGTCGTCTATTTTTTAGAAACCAACATAATGATGCTTGGTGTTCTTACCCTTTTGGCTAGTATATGTTCTCATGTGGCCATTAGATCATGGATGGCTTAAAGCTGTGTCTAATGGCTACTCTGTAGAAATGTGGGAAAATAAACAATAAAAATAATAGACAATATAGGTAATAGACAATATAGATAATACACAATATAGGCAATAGATTGTAATTATTACTCTAAATTAAAGCTGTTAATGTAATTACATTTTTTCAAAGCACCTCAGAGACAGGGATACTTCTGTGGCTGAAGTGTTTGGTTTGTTTGGAAAAAAATTATTAATAATAATAATAATACAGAAGTAACACAAAAATAATAATTTTGTATTAGTTAGCCTTAAGCCCATTGCTGTAGACAAAAGTGGCTTCAGTGATGTGCTTTGCAACAGAGTGACACTGGATCTATCATACATGTTTTATCTACCAAAGGCTTGTTCCACAGACATTTGACATTTAAAATTCTTCTTGATTACCTGTCATGAACAGGCACCAGCACCAGCAGTAGCTCTTGCTTGTGGATTCCTTAAGGGAGTGAGTTTCACCCTAGAAAAATGTATGCAGGACTACCCAAGGTCACTAAGGAGGTGGAGGAGAAGCATGATGATGAAGCTGTTGCTGGTAGAGATCTCTCCATGGTTCTGCCAGTTAATGCTGGATTGCTTGTTGTAATATATGATGTTACAGTTGGCAAGAATTGGGTAAACCCACCCACTAATATAGAGCCCCCCAAAACCGTTAACGCTAACAGTTATCCACCCTCATATGATTGGCCAAAAATTAAACTTTTTAAAACCTTAACCAATCTCTGGCATCAAGAGTTTAATGGCACTCAGACCTATCCGGGCCTTGTTTACAATAAACCTCTTATCGCCGATAAATAGTATAATCTACATATAACATATAACAAATTATATAAAATAAAGACTTAACACAAATATGATTTTGCATTACATTTTTATGGCAGATTTTTAATAACAATGGGGTAGATCCAGAACTACGTGTGCCGTATGTTTACTTGCGTAGCGTATTTTCGTGTGCGTAACTTCTATACACTCCCCTTGGCACACCCCTTGAATGTACGTATTTTGTCAAGATCCGCTTTTCAAACCCTACCTTAACTTTTGCCAACGTAACCGCAGTGATCCGCACACGTACGTATGGGCAACACGTATTTACGCAGCTAAGCACGCCCATACTGTACACTTTAAATACAAACCCCCGCCTACTTAACGTTTTTCAGACATATTTTTACTCACGTAAAATTGGCACGCCCACACATAAGTA
This sequence comes from Limnodynastes dumerilii, assembly GCA_011038615.1. NCBI lineage: Eukaryota > Metazoa > Chordata > Amphibia > Anura > Limnodynastidae > Limnodynastes > Limnodynastes dumerilii. The sequence continues at coordinate 887,046 of WWET01000085.1, read as the reverse complement.
TTTACGTGACACATACGTGAATGCCCCATACGTTCAAAATTATGCTACGTTACTGAGCGTATTTTCTATGGTGCGCATGCTCAGTACTTACCAAAAGGCGATTTTACGTCTCCGCCTCGCGTAAATTCACTCACAAGCGTTGTTCTGGATCTGGCTCAATGTAGGTAAAAAACTAAAGGTGGCGAAGTTAAGGCAGTGCGGAGTCTCAAGTCGTCCTTTATGTTAGATACATCCAACAATATTCAGCTAAATTATTTCTATTTTTTATTTTTTTTTATATACCTTTTTTAATTTGTTCAAGCAACACATTATTACAAAATGATACATACTACTTACACTTCGGTTAATTATAAAGAAATGAAATATAATCATAACATCAGGCATATATTAATACACATAGTACGCTTACTCACATACGGATATAGGAGAAAGTCAATCCATCCACTGTCGTGACCTCCCAAAATCTTAAAGAACACCTAGAGACTACCAGAACCGACCGTCACCTCCTCAAACATTGGGGGATCCCCAGACATAACTCTTAATATGTACCATGATGTATTCCTGAAACTATTATGGATATTTCTCTGAGTATTAAGCGATAAAGTGGAAATATACGCCTCCCATACATTGAAAAAGTTCTCCACTTTATGTTCCCTCTCCAGGAGTGCCTCCACCCAATCCATTCTAAATATATGGAACAACTTTTCTTCATACACCAAGAATGGGATCTGTCCGGTCCCCAGCCAATGTTGCAGTATAGTCTTTTTACCTGCTGAATTTATTGCCAAAAGTAATTTTTTGCATCGACTATCCACTCTTTGGGCCTGATCCAGAGCAACGACCGCAAGCGAGCGTACGACGAGCGTATGCGAAAATTCGTGAAAAAATTCGCAACGCGCATGCCCAGTATGACAGCTTCCGGTCGCCCGAGCGTCATGAGCGAATAGCGGGCGTATTGTTAGCGTATTTTTCGCTCGCGGGGCGTACTTTCTTTACGATGGTCGGCTGGGCGCCCGTTTTACTACAGGGAGGCGGGGATAGCCATTTAAATTGTACAGTATGGGCGTGCTAAGCCCGTACGCTCAGCGTATTTTCTGCGAATTTTCGTACGGCCGACGGTCGTACCCAGTGTAGGGTATAGCCGCCGTAAGCAGGGACTTTACTATGGGAGTGTTAGGGTGTGTATGTTGATACGCCCGAGCGAACGTTCGCATTCACCCGTCGTGCGAATTTTCGTAGCGCTGGATCAGGCCCTTTGAGCGGCCGGCACTACTCCCAACACTGCCCATTCCAACGAGAAGGGAATATGAGAGATTAAATAGTTTTCTGCGTGTCTTTTAATTCGCAGCCAAAAATGTCTAATAAAGGGGCAAAACCAGAGACAATGGAATAGATCAGCAACATCTGCATTACACCTTTGACATCTTGGAGATTCTATCACCCCCATATTAAATCTTTTCTTAGGTGACAAATATGTGCGGTGATAGATATTTAGATACAATTCTGTGTACATAGTGGCGTTTAAGAGCTTTCTAGAACCAAAAGGGGTTTTCAAGAGGATTTCCACAGTTAACTCAGAGAAATATTGCAGCCATTGAGACATTCCCGTACTAACTTTAGAGTGGTCCATCACATCTCGTATCAAATTATAATAGCTATATATAGCTTTTGTGGAAGATGGAATCCTTTTCAGGGTATTATCTAAACTATTCGACCAGTCATTCAGAAAAAACAGACAAAACCTTGGTAGCATAATGCTTAGCTTGAAAATATGCTAATGGATAAGCTTGTACTATAGGAAATCGGGCTCTCGCCCTCTCAAAAGTAAGCGGACGTCGACCCTTAAAGTCCGTAATATTTAAAATGGTAGAAATTCTCTCTTTTTCCCATCTGGTAAATGGAAAGGAGGCTGCACCGTCATAAAATTCTAAGTTGCCAAGAAACGGTAGAAAGACCAATTTATGTGCATTGAGATTAAATTTGTGTCTAGCTTTGTGCCAAATTCGTCTTGTATAATTCAGCAAGAGATTGTCTTTTACTTGATCAGATATTTCCTGATCGTGCTGGTGTAGATAATATTTAAGATTACTTGTTTCCAAAAATTCTGCCTCCAAGTGGGTATTAGTGAAAAATTCAGTGCCATGCAACCAATCTCTTACATGCCTTAAACCAGCAGCTATATTATAGTGAGTAATGTTGGGGAAGTTGATACCCCCATTTTGTTTTGTTTGGTAAAGCTTCTGCATACTAATACGAACTTTTTTATTTTTCCAAATAAATCTCCTAAAAATGGCGGTCAGAGTCTGTGTGTCTTTATGAGTTACAATAACCGGAAGGGCTTGGAGAATGTATAAGATTTTAGGAAATATAACCATTTTTAATGTTTACGTTTAAGTTAGCTCTCCCCAGGTATGACATGACCAAATTCTCCCATGACGCAATTTCCTGGGAAATATTTTTGACTGTATTAGTGAAATTCAGCTTGTACAATAGAGTTGGGTTTTTTGGTAGTAGTACTCCTAAGTAGGTAAAATAATCAGGGGTCCAATTTAGTGGGATCCCATTCCCCCATGCCGGACAACGAACCCCTAGCTGAAGGAAGAGGGCTGTAGATTTAGACGTATTTATCTTTAGACCCGAAATCTCCCCAAATCGATATATTTTCTCAAGAATCTTTATCAAGGACTGCTGTGGGTTCCCAATATAAAGTAACAAATCATCCGCGAAGGCCGTCATCTTAACCTCCCTTCTTCCCACATAGATTCCCTGGAAATCCGGCCACTGTTGTAAGAGACGTAAAAGTGGATCAATAGCTGGCCTGACCAGCGATGGAGAAGGACGTGGGACAATGTAGCTCTGTCTGAATCCCCTGCAAATATCCTGCTTATACGGCATATCAGCTAATCTGGAGGCACAGCCTGGTGGTGGAAGCTTTCCTGGTGCCGGAGATATCATCTGTTGCCGTGACGATAGAGAAACAGTGCGGCGTTGGTCTTCTGTGAAGCGGGATGGCGGGAGCTCTGGCGCATGTGGTCTGACTGCAGGTGAAAGGCACAGTGGTTGGCGCGGTCGGAGTGAACTGGGGAGAGCTTCTGGGCGGCAGGACTTGGCGCTGACCTCCCTAGGCTTACTGTGGGGGGTTGGTGTCTGGCTCAGGTGGTCTGGAGACTGGTCAGTACTTCCCCCTGTGCATTGGTCCTGTGAACAGCGGTGAGCCCTGTGTGCTGGCAGGCAGATCGGACAGTGCTCCCCCCTGTGCATGTGCCCTGTGAATGGCAGTGCTCCCTGTGTGCTGACAGCCAGATCCCTGGTGCTTACAGGTGGAAAGCCCTGCAGAGAATAGTTAAATCCTTCTGTTAGGACTGATACTTGTCTTGTCCTCCCTAAGCTGCTGAAAGTTGGAAGCTGGGTGACATTTTGTGTCTGGACATTTCCTGTTCTCATCCTGCAAGCCCCCCTCCCCCCTCTCAATACTGTGTTTGGAAGTATATAGTCATTGCAGCAGCTACAATATATAAAGTCTACATCTGCTAATCGCTTTTCCTGAAGTGTGGAGGGTGAACTTTCAAGTTTCAATTTACTACTTTGCACTTTCTGTACTATAGTGCACTCTCCCTGTGATACTGCGGCATAAGATCCTCAGAGTGAAAGGGTACTGTTGCCGTTCACTGTTGCAATTTGATCCTTCTATCTGCTAGAAAAAATCTGCGTGACATTGTGCAGTCTGTCCTTTATTTACTATACTATCTAATATAAATATGGGGAAAAGCACACATGCAGCAACGGCAGCTAAGCTTAAACAGTTTTCCCATACTTCCGGGAGGGCTCCCCCGCCTTCAGATGACGCTTCTGGGTCGGCTTCCCAGGGGCCTCCTAACACTCCTCCGGCTTCACCGCCTGAAATTACAATGGCCCAACTGCTGGAGGCTATAGGTGCCTCAGAAAAGCGCCTCTCTGATCAAATTGGAGAAGTTAAATCCGATATAGTCTTCCTGCGGCAGGATGTACAAAAGGGCTAAGCGTATTTTCTCAGCGTATTCTCTGCGAATTTTCGTACGGCCGACGGTCGTACGCAGTGTAGGGTATAGCCGCCGTAAGCAGGGACTTTACTATGGGAGTGCTAGGGGCGTGCAGTTTGATACGACGAGCGTACGTTCGCATTCGCCCGTCGTTGCGAATTTTCGTAGCGCTGGATCAGGCCCTTTGAGCGGCCGGCACTACTCCCAACACTGCCCATTCCGACGAGAAGGGAATATGAGAGATTAAATAGTTTTCTGCGTGTCTTTTAATTCGCAGTCAAAAATGTCTAATAAAGGGGCAAAACCAGAGACAGTGGAATAGATCAGCAACTTCTGCATTACACCTTTGACATACTGGAAATTCTATCACCCCCATATGAAATCTTTTCTTAGGTGACAAATATGTGCGGTGGTAGATATTTAAATACAATTCTGTGTACATAGTAGCTTTTAAGAGCTTTCTAGAACCAGAAAGGGTTTTCAAGAGGATTTCCACAGTTAACTCAGGGAAATATTGCAGCCATTGAGACATTCCCGTACTAACTTTAGAGTGGTCCATCACATCTCGTATCAGATTATAATAGCTAGATATAGCTTTAAAGGAAGTTGGGATCCTTTTCAAGGTTTTATCTAAACTATTCGACCAGTCCCTCTCAGACAATATAGACAAGACCTTGGTAGTATAATGCTTAGCTTGAAAATATGCTAATGGATAAGCTTGCACTATAGGATATCGGGCTCTCGCCCTCTCAAAAGTAAGCGGACGTCGACTCTCCAAGTCTGTAATATTTAAAATGGTAGAAATTCTCTCTTTTTCCCATCTGGTAAATGGAAAGGAGGCTGCACCGTCATGAAATTCTAAGTTGCCAAGAAACGGTAGAAAGACCGATTTATGTGCATTAAGATTAAATTTGTGTCTAGCTTTTTGCCAAATTCGTCTGATATAATTCAGCAAGAGATTGTCTTTTACTTGATCAGATAGTTCCTGATCGTGCTGGTGTAGGTAATATTTAAGATTACTTGTTTCCAAAAATTCTGCCTCCAGTTGGGTATTAGTGAAAAATTCGGTGCCATGCAACCAATCTCTTACATGCCCTTATCCAGCAGCTATATTATAGTCAGTAATGTTGGGGAAGTTAATACCCCCATTTTGTTTTGTTTGGTAAAGCTTCTGCATACTAATACGCGCTTTTTTATTTTTCCAAATAAATCTCCTAAAAATGGCGGTCAGAGTCTGTGTGTCTTTATGAGTTACAATAACCGGAAGGGCTTGGAGAATATATCAGATTTTGGGAAATATAACCATTTTTAGTAAGTTGGCTCTCCCCAGGTATGACATGACCAAATTCTCCCATGACGCAATTTAATGGGAAATATTTTTGACTGTATAAGTAAAATTCAGCTTGTATAATAGATTTGGGTTTTTAGGTAGTAGTACTCCTAAGTAGGTAAAAGAATCAGGGGTCCAATTTATTGGGATCCCATTCCCCCATGTCGGACAACGAATCCCTAGCTGAAGGAAAAGGGCTGTAGATTTAGACGTATTTATCTCTAGACCCGAAATCTCCCCAATTCTATATATTTTCTCAAGAATCTTTATCAAGGACTGCTGTGGGTTCCCAATATAAAGTAACAAATCATCCGCGAAGGCCGTCATCTTAACCTCCCTTCTTCCCACATAGATTCCCTGGAAATCCGGCCACTGTTGTAAGAGACGTAAAAGTGGATCAATAGCTGGCCTGACCAGCGATGGAGAAGGACGTGGGACAATGTAGCTCTGTCTGAATCCCCTGCAAATATCCTGCTTATACGGCATATCAGCTAATCTGGAGGCACAGCCTGGTGGTGGAAGCTTTCCTGGTGCCGGGGATATCATCTGTTGCCGCGGCGATAGAGAAACAGTGCGGCGCTGGTCTTCTGTGAAGCGGGATGGCGGGAGCTCTGGCGCACGTGGTCTGACTGCAGGTGAAAGGCACAGTGGTTGGCGCGGTCGGAGTGAACTGGGGAGAGCTTCTGGGCGGCAGGACTTGGCGCTGACCTCCCTAGGCTTACTGTGGGGTGGTTGGTGTCTGGCTCAGGTGGTCTGGAGACTGGTCAGTACTTCCCCCTGTGCATTGGTCCTGTGAACAGCGGTGAGCCCTGTGTGCTGGCAGGCAGATCGGACAGTGCTTCCCCTGTGCATGTGCCCTGTGAATGGCAGTGCTCCCTGTGTGCTGTCAGCCAGATTCCTGGTGCTTAGAGATGCAAAGCCCTGCAGAGAATAGTTAAATCCTCCTGTTAGGACTGATACTTGTCTTGTCCTCCCTAAGCTGCTGAAAGTTGGAAGCTGGGTGACATTTTGTGTCTGGACATTTCCTGTTCTTATCCTGCAAGCCCCCCTCCCTCCTCTCAATACTGTGTCTGGAAGTTTATAGTCATTGCAGCAGTACAATATCTAAAGTCTACATCTACTAATCCCTTTTCCTGAAGTGTGGAGGGTGAACTTTCAAGTTTCAATTTACTACTTTGCACTTTCTGTACTATAGTGCACTCTCTCTGTGATATTGCGGCATAAGATCCTCAGAGTGAAAGGGTACTGTTGCCGTTCACTGTTGCAATTTGATCCTTCTACCTGCTAGAAAAAATCTGAGTGAACATTGTGCAGTCTGTCCTTTATTTACTATACTATCTAACATAAATATGGGGAAAAGCACACATGCAGCAACGACAGCTAAGCTAAAACAGTTTTCCCATACTTCCGGGAGGGCTCCCCCGCCTTCGGATGATGCTTCTGGGTCAGCTTCCCAGGGGCCTCCTAACACTCATCTGGCTTCACTGCCTGAAATTACAATGGTCCCACTGCCGGAGGCTATAGGTGACTCAGAAAAGCGCCTCTCTGATCAAATTGGAGAGGTTAAATCCGATATAGCCTTCCTCCGGCAGAATGTACAAAAGGTGCGTGAGAGGGTGGGGTAGGCTGAAGCTCGTGTGTCAGTACTGGAGGACTCCGTCTCCCCTATGAACAGGCAAATGGCAGATCTGCAGACCCAGGTGTCATCTCTCCATCTCAAGCTCAGCGACATAGAGGGTCGGCTTCGTAGGAACAATATTCGTTTTGTTGGATTTCCAGAAAATTCTGAGGGAAGTAAGGCGGAGGAGTTTCTAGAAACCTGGTTGGTTAACCAATTCGGCAGTTCTGAATTTACGGCTCAGTTCTCAATCGAAAGGGCGCATCACCTGCCAGCGCAGAGACCTTCTCCAGGTGCACCTCCGCGAACGCTAATTGCAAAAATTCTCCATTACAAGGATAGGGACTCCATTCTTCGGCTGGCGCGCACCAAAGGTCCTCTCTCCTACAACAATTCCCCGATATCTGTTTTTCCTGATTTTGCAGCAGAAGTCCAGAAGGCAAGGGGTCAATTCATACAGGTTAAACGTCGTCTAAAGGATTTACAACTACCCTACGCCATGCTTTATCCTTCTCGTCTGCGAGTGGTGGCTAACGGACAAGCCCAATTCTTTGATTCTCCGAGAGAAGTGGCGGCTTGGCTGGATCGTCGTGCTCCGGGTCCAAGGCAATTAGAAAACATGCGGGACTAAAGAGATCTGGCTCCCGTTGTTGACTACACGTGCGTGGTCTCTACCTAATCTTTGGTCCTGGTGAAGTGTGGTGAGGACTATATGCTGCAACTGAACTTTCTTCTTCTACTTGTTTTCTGCTACAGCGAACATTGTCGACTTGCTGTGTTACGGTATCTAATTTGCTTGTTCCAAGTAGTATATATGGAGCTAAGGTTCCACTAGCCAACAGGAATTAAATTTAGAGTAATTATCTAGTGTCTAGTGTTAGGATTATCTGTGTGCTTGTCATTTTGTTAAAACGGGTTGCCCTGTCTGAACCGTGTTTGCGAACATGTTCAGGTTTTTTGGTGGGGCTGGAAAACAAATATGCATTAGTTTGGGGAATGTATATGGGGTGGGGGAGGGAATAGCCAGTTTAATTGGTCTCAAGTGGGGTTAAAGTTTATTGTTATATTTTGTTTACATGTTCTTGCACTACCGGTCCTTATTCTCTTTGATGCAGTTTAGCATTACAGCAAAATACTGCCAATGTTTAACAGGTGCTCTCTTTGCACTGTTTCTTGGTTATGCCTTTTATGCGGTACACTGTATCCCTGCATATATTGTCTTGATAGCTAAATGATAAATGCCTCATCTCAACACTCTCCGTTGTCAGTACTTACTTGGAATGTCCGGGGGTTAAACAACAAGGTCAAGAGATCCTTAGTTTTAAAGCAAATAAAGTCGTATAACCCGGATGTATCCTGTTTAATGGAAACACATCTAGTAGGGAATAGATTGCTGTCCCTAAGGCGTCCGTGGGTGGGTCAGTCATTCCATGCTCCCTTCTCAAGTCACTCAAGAGGGGTTTCTGTATTAATACATAAGCGAGTGAATTGTAAGTTGGAAAAAATTCAGGTTGACCCTCAGGGCCGGTTTATTTTTATTAAGGCCCTTTTTTATTCAGTCCCACTGGTCCTTATGGCTGTTTATATACCACCCCCTTTTTCAATAGATGTCCTGAAGCAGTGCGTGGGGTTTATGGTATGTTTTCCCGGGGTACCAACAATCTGTCTCAGAGATTTTAACATGGTTCTTGACCCTGTTTTGGATAGGTGGAGAGAGCGTAGCTCATGTCGGTCTTCCCCTCTAGCCAAGACAATACAAGAGCTGGGTTTGGTGGACGTCTGGCGACACAGGAATCCAGATGTGTCGCAATTCTCCTGTTTCTCCTCTACGCATAACACATTTTCTAGGATAGATATGGTGCTAGTGTCCCGTAATCATATGTTATCGGTTGGTGAAATTCGGTACTTATCTCGAGGTGTTTCGGACCATTCTCCTATATTGTTTCAATGGCGTATCCATCTCCCTTTGGGTGCATCTTGTTGGAAGTTACACCCCTTTTGGCTGTTGCTCATTGGTCCTACTGATGAACTGATAGGTAAGTGGAATGATTTCTTTGAGTATAACCGTGAACAGTGTTCCCAACCAATTCTATGGGACTCCTTTAAGGCTTTTCTTAGAGGAACCCTAATTACTAAAATTATTGGGTTCAAGCGGGACTCAAAATTGAAGGAGGTTGGTCTGGAGGTTCGCTGTAGAGATCTAGAGGCAATTTATCTCAGTAGTCGCTTAAGGGAAGATAGACTTACTTGGCTGGCAGTTCACAAAGAGTACACCGATTATCTTTTGGATAAAAGCAAACGTAAATTGTTGTTTAGTGCTCACTCTCTGTATGGTCAGATAGACCGATGTGGCAGTTATCTGGCATTTCTATCAAGAGGGGATCAATCCTCAACTATTATTACCGAGATACAGGACTCGGCGGGGAATTTGCAGACCTCACTTCCAGAGATTGCCAAGGTATTCTGACAGCACTTTGAAAATATATATTCCTCCGGGGTTCAGTACTGTAGGTCTGAGCTGAAGGAATATCTAGATAAGATAAACCTTCCGAATCTGTCAAGTGATGGGCACTCTCTGCTGAATTCTCCCATCACCATAGATGAAATTGAGGCTGCAATTTCTGCGTTTCCCACCCATAAAGCAGCGGGACTAGATGGTCTCCCGATTGAACTTTATAAGTCCCATAGAGACTTTTTTCTTCCACGGCTATTGAAGGAGGCTTTCTCCCTGCTTCCATGCGCGAGGCTGTGATAGTAGTCCTTCTAAAACCTGGCAAAAACCCCCTATTCCCTGAGTCCTATCGCCCCCGTCTCCCTTTTGACCAAAATATTAGCCAAAATACTTTCCACTAGGCTCAGTCAGGTCATTGAGGAATTGATCCATCCTGATCAAACTGGCTTTATGCCTGGAAAGTCTACAGCCATTAACCTGAGGCGGTTGTTTGGTCACTTGCAGTTGCGGCGTCTGGGAGGCGTCTGAGGAGGCGGTGGTGGTCTCCCTGGACGCGGCAAAGGCATTTGACTCAGTAGAGTGGATGTATTTATGGGAGGTTTTGGGAAAGATGGGTTTGGGGGACCAATTTGTTAAATGGCTCCAATTGTTGTAGTGGAATTGATCCGTGCACTCCTCTATGGCAAAACTTGTACTTTAAGGAATTGGTGCAATTTGAGGGGTCTGTGGTGTGGCGGTCTTGTGATATTGACACATTCTTTCATCTCTTTTTGGGCAGCGACATCAAAACCTTTGAGCAGCTTCAATCTGAGTTTACTATACCTGATAAGTATCAATATCGTTATATACAATTGCGGCATGCCATGCAGGCCCAGGCCCTGTTAGAGCGTTGTTGTCTGACCTGGGCTCTGAGGGGTCGGTATCAAACATATATTCGTGCCTGATAGATGCTTTACCAGCAGATAAATTGAATACATTGCGGATTGCGTGGCAGACAGATTTGGGTCCACTAGAGGATGATGATTGGGAGTCTTTGCTGAGTAGCTCTTACAAGTTAACGTCCAATTTGAGAACTCAGCAAATACAAATTTATCTCATACACAGAGCTTATCTCACTCCTCTAAGAATTGCTAAATTTAACAATTCTCCTGCTAATTGCCCTAAATGCAGGGGTGTGGATGCAAATTTCTTTCATTTAATTTGGATGTGTCCCTCTATCCAGAGATTTTGGAGAAGTGTGTATGCGTGTATTCAATCTATAATTCCTGTGTTCCCTGCTCCAGATCCTAAAATATATTTGTTCAGTATTGGTGTGGGTGACCTTATGCCCTCGGATCTTCAGTTGTGTGCCAGTTCTCTATGCATGTGGGCGAGAGTCTGCATTGCGCGCTCCTGGTGTGCTTCAACCTCCCCGTCTGTTGGTGATTGGCTTTCAGTTGTAAATTCCTCAATCGATCATGAGAGATTTGTGTACACGGGTCGTGCTTGTATTCACAAGTTCGAAAAAGTATGGGGTCAATGGACCAGGTCAGTCTACTATTTAGGGATGACCCCTGGTAATAGCGCAGCTGAGCAGACCAGTAACTTCTAATAATGGAGTTCCGCGCCTTTAATATTTTAATTTTTGTAAAGTAGCTAAATTTAGTTTCAGATTAATGTCTTGGGATGCCTGTTTTTCCTTCTGAGTTGCCTAAGTGTAATGTGAACATTATGTTAGACTGTCTTAACACTATGCAAGTAATGAATATTGTATTGGTGGTGCATGTTTATATTTATGTTTATGTTTTTTATTCATGTGCATGTATGTCACAAAAAAGGGGGAAAAAATTTTCAATAAAGATATTTGATTTAAAAAAAAAAAAATGGATCAATAGCTAAATTGAAAAGAAGTGGGGATAATGGACAGCCCTGCCTCGTGCCTCGAAACATTATCACAGGACCACTACATTTACCATTTACATGAAGTCTGGTAATCGGGCACATGTACAAGTACCTGATCAACCTAACAAAATCTGGTTCAAAATCTCGACTGCGCAACACCTCAAACAAGTGGGGCCATAGAATTGTGTCAAAGGCCTTCTGCGTATCCAAGCTTAATAACATATTGGACGAAGAAGGCCTCTGGCCCGAGGCTATTATGGCCACAATCGCAGTCCGTATACCTTTGACCGAATGCCCAGCTGATGGGAAGTTAACAGGTCAGGAAGAATTATCTGGAGACGATTCGCCATAATTTTCGTATTAAAGTTATCGGGCAATACGATTCTAAATTTTGCGAGTCCCTATTTGTCTTGGGAATAAGCACCATATATGCCTCTGTAAATTCTGGGTAATTTGGGTAATGTCTATAAATTCATTTAAACAAATCCAGCAAAATTGGGGTTATATCCTGCTGTAAAAGTTTGTAGTAAGACGCCGAGAAGCCATCCGGTCCCGGCGTCTTATGGGGTGGTAGTTTAGAAATGACCGCCCTTATTTCGTCCTCAGTGATGTCCGGTTCAAGGATTTCCCTCTGAGCCGCACTGAGTCAAGGAAGATTGGCTTCCTGCAATATGGAGTCCTGAAGACCGGGATTTACAGGTCTCCCTGCATATAAATTAGCATAGTATTCTTGAAAATGGGTAAGAATTTGGTCTGTAGATGTGATGGTTGCGCGCGTAACTGGGTGTCTAATAGCAGTAATATGAGTTTTAGGTTTAGGTGGTTTCGACATTGCTGCTAGTAAACGACCCATTTTTCCTCCCCATCTATAATATTTATGATGCATATAGTCTATGCTTTGTTTTGCCTGTGTGGTAAGGTATTCTTCCAATAATCGTTTTGAAGTTTTGTATTCCCAAAAAGTGTCATCAGAGGGGCTCTCCATGTAATGGCTAAAGGCCAAATTCATAGAAGCCTACAACGTGTTTCTCATATGTTCCTGGTCTTTTCTGCGCTTAGCCATGTAACTAATAATCTGTCCCCTCATGACTGGTTTCGAGGCAGACCAGAACAGGACTGGATCATCCAAGTGAGCCAAGTTATCGTCCATAAAATTAGCCCTCCAACTACTTAGGTATGCTTAAAAATCTTTATTATCTGATAGAGTAGAGGGGAACCTCCAAAGAAAGTCTCGATCCCGTCCTTGCGGATGATCCATCACTAACATTACTGGAGCATGGTCTGATATTAAAATTTCCCCCACAGCAGCCTCTCTGGCATATGTGATTAGGGTATCTGAAATTAAGATAAAATCAATTCTTGATAGAGCTCTGTGCACCGCAGAGTGAAAGGTATAATCTCTCTCCCCCGGGTGCAACAGTCTCCAAACGTCAGACACCCCTAAGGAGTGCCTCAGGTTAGGTATCAAACTCCAGATGGGAGAATGCAATTCTCGAGGGAGGTGGAGGTGATTTATCCATCATGGGATCATCCACCACGTTAAAGTCCCCTGCTATTATTAATTGACCATTATTACGTTGGAGTAGTATTTTGGTTAATTTTGCGTTGAATTCTTGTCTAGCTTCATTCGGGGCATATACATTTACCAGAGTATATCGAGTATGGAAGACTTCCACATCCGTAATGATATATCTGGCCTCTGGATCGGAGATTATTTCTCCAATAGTATAGGTTAGGGATCGATTAATTAAAATAGCTAAACCCCTAGATTTATTTCGGTATGGGGCTGACCAGCATCCTCCAATCCAAGGAGCTTTCAGGTAAGATTCATCCGTATGTTTCCAGTGAGTCTCTTGTATAAATGTGATGTCTGGCTTCTTTCTACGTATGGCACAAATTACTTTTTTTCCTCTTAATAGGAGTGTTGAGCCCCTCAACGTTCCAAGAAAGAATACGGAAACGCTGCATGACTGTGCTAGATGCCTGTAAAGCATGCGGTGACGGTGCAGCCATCCTACCTTACCAAAGAGGGGTAGTGCGTCTCGCTAGGAATTATGACCATGATGAAGATAGTTGGCAGCGTTCTCCTTGTGCATTCTAAACGTAAAACAATCAACAGTGAATGCCTGAGTATACAATTGTTTATCGTGTCTAGCCTAATGTTACCATACCAGCCCTGCCAAAGAAATAAACAAATAACCTTCAGAAGAATAATGATACAGAAAAAATAAACTGTGTGCTTGAAACGTCCCCATTTTCTTTTATAAACTCCCCCCAACTTGTCATAAGCTGACCCCATTGTGTTGGAGTTACAGCTTAGTGTATTTTTACTTAAATGCTTAACCATACACTATAAAAATGAATCTCAAACCTAAACCTCAAAAAAAAAAACTTCACCCTTCATGGGGAGAAAGGAGCCAGAAGATGAACTTTATACCCTTTACTCCCACTTAGTTCTAAAAATGTCCCCCTCCTAACGAGCTTCAAGAAGGTGGAGGAAAACGGTTCATGAAATGTGTTTTAGCCTCTGATGGACACGAGAAGAACAAATTCTGGCCGTTCTCCATTACCCTCAATTTAGCAGGGTACAATAAGGAGAAACAAATATTTTGGTTGTGCAGTAGTGTACAGACCTCTGAAAAATCAGGATATGGGAATCATTAACAACTAGCCTGGGCAATTTCCTATAGCTACACAGTATTTTTTCCTTAATTCTGTAGTCCAAAAATTTTGCAATAACAGGTCTCGGCCGGTCGTTCTGACCATTCCTCTCAGGACCTAACCTGTGTGCTCTTTCTATGTGTATGGGACCAACCTCGTCCTTTATACCCATGGCCACAGGAAGAGTATTTGTTAGAAAATCCAACAGCTGGGAGTTTTTAACCTCCTCTGAGATGCCAATGAACCTTAAGTTGTTCCGTCGATGACGGTTCTCCAAATCATCGACTTTTTCCAACAAGGATTTAATAGTGGAGGAATGGTCAGTGGTAGCATTTTGTATAACATGCAATTGGTCCTCTACATCACTCTGGCATTCCTCTACCGTAGTTATTCGAGTGCTATTGGCTTCTATCTTGGCCTAGTGGTGTCTAGGTGGGCATTTAAATCCTCAAATTTGTTATCAATATGAGGCATCATAAGATTAAATACCTCTTTAGGTACATCCGCCACTGTCACAGCTTGGAGTCCTGCTACGTCAGGCGGTTGCTCAGAGCTACCCGAACTAGGTGATGGAGGCTGTGCACTACGTGTTTGAGTTTTATTTGTTTTCCCCGATCTAGAGGACTGTGAACTTTTAGAGGCCATTGCAGGGTCAAGGTACTTTTCCATGCCCCCAGGCCAATTGTAACGATAAAGAACACTTGGTAATAGCGGAGTATGATACCTTACAAGATTAAATCTGGCTCCTTCTCCCAATTAAAACGTTTACATGGCTAGTACTTAAACCATCTAATACCTACGAATAATGGAGAAGAGAAGTACAAGAAATTAGAGCCGGGGAAGGCTCTGGGGAAGAAATATGTTCTAGGAAAGTAGGTAGAGGTGAGTGGTTATAGTTGAATAAAGTAATCTCGAGTTACCGTAAATAGAGACCTGTGAAAAGGAGGCAATACAAAGTGTCAGCTAATCTCTCTGTGTCCCAGACCTTCTAATAACCCCAAGAGAATTTCCCTCAGAAAGTAATATAATTTGCTTCTAGGTGTTGTTTGCCTGCCCCGTGGTGATGTAACTCTTGACCCCCCAAGGAGGAACAGAGGTGTCTCTTAGTGGTGAACTGAATTACAAAAGTTTTACAAAGCAGTTGGTCAAAGCTAAAGGTTAGAGTAACAATTACTCCAGTGGCATATACAAAGAGAAAAATTACTTATAGCGCTAGCACAGTAAAAGAAATACCCTTGCGTTATGCCGTTTCCACAAACCCTCTACCACGAACCACATAGGCATACAAATATATTGAACGACCACACTAAGACCAACTGTCCGTACAAATATTAACCAGTCTTGGACCGCAAAGGTAAGTCTGAGGAGTTCTCTGATGATGATCTGTATTGGATACCCCAATCTCTGTCCTGGCTGTCTCCGCTGCAGAAGGCGTGTGTCACCGTGCAGTCAGCGCCCTGTCTGTAGTGTACTCCAGGCCCCTAATGCAAAGCCTTGATTTCAGGTTCCAAAATGGCCAACCGATCTCCACAAGATGGCGTCGCCTATCTTTGTCACCCAGGGGTCCACAACACTCTGGTGTGTGTCCGCAATAGCACAGGGAGACGCTGACTTGCTCACCAATAGAGTCCCCAAAACGCAAGAGATTGTGTTATGCTTCCCTTCCAGGCTTCTCAGTGGCCACAGGGAGCTATGTGGGAGCTATGTGGGAGATTCAAAGCCAGTCCAACAGAGAATGGTATAAGCTGTGATACCGATGAGGGACCTAGTGCAGTCTTTAAGGGAGAGTGCCGGGCACCCCCGATTACTAGGTGTTGTTTAAATTGATTAGTTCTGGGTTGTGGCGTTTCAACTGTGGTGATGGCTCCCCCAGCCCGCTC
>WWET01000085.1:847289-871183 GCA_011038615.1 Limnodynastes dumerilii | reverse complement strand
CCGTAATGGGCGCCACGCAGACGAGGCACTCACAGGCGCGCTTCCCAATAGAACAAGGGGCAGTACTACACCTGTCCGTCTGACCGATGCCCCGATGGGGATAATCCAGCGCTCTGCACTCCGGAGGCAATCGGTATGATCGCTAGGTAGGGTTACCTCCATTCCTCTGGTGCTTTGGTCTACCGTCAGGCCGGACTCCAGGGATCAATCATCGCTCGCCGCCAAAATTGCCTCCGATCCAGCTGGCAGTGTGCTCCACACCTGTTGAGCTCAGTGTGTAGGCTTGTGGCCGAAGTTTTGGTCAGAGGCTGACAATGGATAGAGATTAAATCAGCCGACGAGCAGGAGCCGAGCTAAAACACGGCCATGCAGGATGCGCCGCCCACCGGAATTCCTCCTAAATTATTTCTAAATAAACATTTTAGTAAAATCTTAAACCAAAATACATAAAATGAGGCCCACCCATCGAGGTGCAGTCCCCACAAACAAACAATTGCCTATATGTTGAAATTGTATGGTTAATACCTGACAGCCTGCCACAGTTCTGTATTTGCATAAACTATCGTAACACCATTGGAATCGGGGACCGAATCCATCTACTGCCCATATATTTCTGGGTAATAACCGGGACCAACGCGGACACCAGTGGAGTAGTTAATCTACTTCAACTTAGCACCTCCACCACCCGTGCTCCTCCAGCTATTAAAATATATATTTTATGTGTTATAATCGTACCAGCAATATTCAATATTGTATTTTATAAAAAGGGTTGCATTTTAGTAATATATACCTAAAGTGGGACTCCATCAAGTGTCCATAGTGCAATATAAACTAGTTTGGTCCATGTTTTATACGTATATGTATATTTTATGTCTTAAGGTTTAATAAATAATTTTTTTATGTAATTATTTTGCCAGTGTCTAATCAGTTGATTACAGCCACCATAATAGACAAGTGGTTTTGAATTCAATTTAAATTATTGGTTCAACTTTCGATATTATAGCATTTGTTACTGTAAGTGCTGTCACCCCTTCTCTTTTTTGTGCATAAATAACAAACCACTGTCATAAGTATAAAAATTGTAACATTTGTCAAGTAGCGGAAATAGAAAATAGAAGAAACAAAAGAGAAATAGATAATAAAGAAAAATACAGGAAGAAGAGGAAATAAGAAAAGACTTCAGTGGGTCAGAGCAGAGGTGAAACCCAAGCACAAAACCTAAAATATTAATAAGAACAAATTAAACTAAATTTAGATATAATAGAGGACAAAATTGCGGGAAAAAGTCCTCTGCGCTTCCTGGTGAAACAGGCAAACCAAGATTATTTCCAAGAAGGAAATAATCTGGGCCTAAGATGCAATAGGGGAAACAAATCATACAGCGCAGTGTATAGGCCTGAAAATAACATTGTATAAAACAATTATATGAAAGCTGATCTCTATAACTCGATGCCCAACTCAGGCCTAATGTAGCTTCAAAAATACTTGGACCTCCAACTGCCAAGATGTTGTATAGCTTCATCCGGCCAACCCACAGATGTCGCAGCTCCAATTAAAAAAGGAATGAGTGCCAAAATCCTTTCATGACAGCCCAAACTATTCAAGAGACCTTCGAAGCACGACCTAATACTGAAATCTAGTGAGAGAACTACTATCCATATGAGAACACCATACAACTGAATCACTAGGACGCATCAGTGCAAACTCTTGACAATACGAACGGGGCAAGTAGCCGAAAAAGTTCTACATAAAATTAAACAGTGACCCCTACCCAGCTGATCCGTTTTACTCCTACAAAACCTTACAAAGTATACTATCAGATGAAATAATAACAGCTTCTGCTAATAAACCGAAGTTACCCGAAAACTTAGAATCAGAAACCAATTCACAAATTCTAAAAGCCCCCGCAAATGCAAAGGAGAAAACCATAAAAAAAGCAAGCACTAATTAAACTACTAAGCAAATGGGCAGTAATAGGATGACAAGAATCCGACAAAGATAGCCAAACTCTGGCCCATCCCTTAATCGCCCTACGCAAAACAAAATTCTTAGTAACATCAACCAAACCATAAAAACAAAGAAAAAATGAAATACCCGCCAAAGAGGCAGAAACAGAAGTGCCAGTCTTACCTGCCCTAAATTCAGACCAGACAAAATCAAAAATAGCTTGATGATGATTCGAAAGGTCATACCCACGGTCACAGATGAATGACGATCATTTAAACCAGGCCGCTTGATAATGGTATAAGGTCGCCGGAGCTAACGACCATAGCGCCAAGTTTTCCAAGCTGGCTTGACCATCTGCCAAACATGAGATGGACAGGGACAACACTCAACATCAGCATCATCTGAATTTTGACCATTGAAATCTAGATAACGCATCTGCTAAATCATTAGAAGCACCAGGTACATGGCTGGCCCTAAAGTTAATATTATATTCCAAACACCTTAAAACTAGACATTTCAACAAACAAATGACAGGTGAAAAAGAAGCTGATTGGTTGTTAATCAATTGAACAACACCTAAGTTGTTACAAAGGAAAACTATATCTTTGTTGCGAAAATCCTCGGCACGTAACTCAACAGACACAATTATAGGAAAAAGCTCCAAAAGAACCATGTTAGAAACCAAACCAGATTGAACCCATTCAAAAGGCCATGCTGCAGCACACCAATGCCCATTAAAATATGCTCCAAATCCACATCCACCAGCAGCATCCGTTTGCAAGCATAATTCAACAGATGAAATAAGAGCAGATTGCCAAATACGGACGCCGTTAAAATTATCGAGAAAAATCTTCCAAATCTCTAAATCTTGTCAAACCTCCAATGATAAACAGACTTTAAAATGGGACTTATGAAGACGTGCCGAAGTTCTTTGCAATTTCCCACAAAATTTTTTCCAACAAGGATAAGCCTGCAGGCAACATTCAAAGAACCAATCAAAGATGCCAAAGCATGAGAAACCTTCTCATTGAAAGAAACAACCTTATCAATAGGTAAACACCACAACCCTAACATAGTATCAATTTCGATACATAAATAAGACAAATGATGAAACTTGTCCTTCAGTCTTTTCATGGGCAATTGGAACTCCCAGAGTATGAAGCAAAGCTTTCAATGAAAGTAAAACATTGCCCCATATCGAGGAACCACCAGGACCTACTATCAAAAAATCATCCAAATAATGGGGCTGATCCAGACCTTGTTAAGTGCATGAACTTAGTTACACCTGGGCTAAACCATGTTATTTCAGGGGAGTCATATTTCATCTGCTGCAAACAGTATTAGAGTTGAGAGGTGAAGTTTCCTATCCCAAGTATGAATTACAGTGTGGTAGTAACGCTGGTCAGTATCTGTGTGCAGTAAGCAATTTAAAGATATATCCCTGCATGCAAAGTATACAATTAAATTGGTTCCCCCTGAAATCAACATGGTTTATCCCAGGAGTAACTAAGTTCATGCACTTAACAAGGTCTGGATCCAGCCCAATGTGTTAAAGCAGAATGACTCGTTCCTGCTGCAACACACCACTGGAGAAATGAACTATAAGATTCAAAGAAAACAGGAAACAACCCATAGGTAGACCCTTTATCTACAAAAAAATAAATCTTTCCATTTACAACCCATAAAACTAAAAGCACTGGGATGCAGCGGTAGTAACCTAAAAGCCGACTCCATGTTGACCTTAGCTAACAATGCTTTAGGACCAGCACTCCTAACTAACAACAAAGCATCTTCAAAAGACTGATACCGGACTTTTGTAAAATTAACAGGAATCACATCATTCACTGACTGCCCTTCATGTAAAGACAAGTGGTGAATCAAATGAAACTTTCCTGGGGCCTTCTTAGGGACGACCTCTATAGGAGACACAATCAAATCAGGGAATGGAGATTTAACAAAAGGCCCAGCAATGCAACCTATCTGCAATTCCTTTGCTAACTTCATCTCTACTACTTCAGGGAATTCCAAAGCAGAACATAAATTCCTATGAATTCTATTAGAAACCAAACCAAGAATAGGTAAACGGAAAACCTTACGAAAAACCTAACAACAAAAATCTACCCGATACCAAATCAGGAAACCTATTAATCCATCTTTTTAAATTAATTAAATGAATTGGAGACCTGGCTAGGTCTAGTCGAACCAACGGGCTGGTTTCTAGTACCCTGTTTTCTAGATGGTCCTTTAACGCAAGCAAGCATGCACAAAGGGACAGCGTCCACCTCTGGCACAACTTGAATAGTTAAACTCATAACACTTTCCTTTGCCCTGTGGTATGGTCCCTTGTCTTCCAAAAGATACCTAGTTTCACAGAAAGGACTGTTGGAAATCCTTCATATTTTGGCTATGAAAAGTATTAACACCATCCTCCAATATTTGAAAACCGGCCCTCCTTGCCAAATAGCTCATGTTCTGTTCCCTAGAACCGCCAACATTACTAGTAAGACCACCACTAGCTCTTGTAAAAGGATTGTCAGTTAAAACTGAAGAACTATTACCCCATCTGATAAAGGAAGACCCCTATTACCAACCAAATTAGAAGATCTACCTTTAGACATCAGGTTACCAGATAAATTAGACCTACCCCCAGAAAAAATTCCAAGAGGAAAGGGAACATTGAAAGAAAAATCAGGCTGTCCCTCAAGTAAAATATTAGGCTCACCATCTGCCCCTGCCGAACTCTGAGGGCCAGGCATACCTTCAGCAGTAGCTCTCCTTGTAAGGGATCTCCCTCTTGTGGTAACACCAGACCCACGGATAACAGCAGACATGGACCTATGTGCCTGCGATGATACCCTCACTAGCTTTCTGAGCCGAAGAGGAAGCCACTGCACGCAACTCATCAACTGAAAGCACTAAGGATGGTTGCCCCAATGGAACCCCGATATTCCTGTAACAAAGACTAACAGACCTACGCCCCCCCAGGCATATCTAGAATAAGGTAATTAAATAAAACACCCAAGCTGGAAAAGAAGAAAGTTAGACGGAAGGCAGAGCGTGTTGGGGGTAGCAATGGGTAGAGGGTTTAGGGTGAAAAGTTTGGAGGCAGAGGAGAATAAATAAAAATGAAAGAAAATAAATACAAAAACGTAAAAAAAAGTCATAAATACAAAATGACAATATAGAAAATAGAGATTTGTCCAAAGACAATATTATCTTATCCAATGCTCTCCAGACCACAGCACTCTCAGCAACCGACGACGACACACAAGCAAATAGCTGAGCACTCATTTATATAGAGCCCCCCAAAACCGTTAACCCTAACAGTTATTCACCCCCATATGATTGCCCAAAAATTTTAACTTTTTAAAACCTTTACCAATCCCCAGCATTAAGAGTTTAATGGCACACAGACCTATCTGGGCCTCGATTACAATCATCGGGCCGGATCCAGAATTACGTCCGTCTTCCATAGACGGACGTAGTTCAATAAACAGTAGCTACTGCACATGCGTAGTAGCTATTGTACGTAATCTGCGTATCATTTCGATACGTAGATTGCGTATATGCAGTCTGTTAGACCGCATATACGCAATCTACGTATCGAAACGATACGCAGATTACGTACAATAGCTACTACGCATGCGCAGTAGCTAATGTTTATTGAACTACGTCCGTCTATGGAAGACGGACGTAGTTCTGGATCCGGCTCCTCATCATTAATGTGAGATCCACATTGATCTCCCTCATCTTGTTTCACATTTCTAAGTTCCGCAACTGCTCCCTCTATTTTTGTGTCAACACCGTCATGCTTTTACTACTGCTCATGCTCACATTTGAAGAGGGCTCAAAATGGCGGAAGAATGGTCGTGTATGAGTATGGGACCCAATTCACACTTAAGAATCTGCGGCTTTTTAGGTGGTATATTTAAGAAGGTATACACTGCGCATGCGTAGTAACGTAATATACGCAATTTTCGTAGGACTTAAGAACGGGACGGCTCTGAATCACCATTACGAACCTATTTCTTTTAGGTTCCTGGTGACTTAAGAAGGAAGGGGCATGTTGGGAAAACTTAAGAACGAAGATAAGAAGATTGGGTGGAGGGAAATCTGGGTGCGGTTAGGCAGAAACATTCTTAATTAGCCACACTACGCACACAACTAAGAACCTAAAGATAAGGTAGCCCTATAGCATTCATAAGTCTGTTAAGAAGATGAAAACTGGGCGAGTGTCAGGGGAGTCACATTGCTACTAGTTGCGTATAATTGCGTATTATTAAGAACCTAAAGCCTTCTTAAGTGTGAGTCAAGTCCATAGTGTATAAATCAGAAATGTATGCCTAGGAGGACAATATGTGAATCAGAAATGTCTGACTCAAACACATCATTCCTGAACACTCTCCTTCTGCAGAATCCAAAACACTTCTGGGAAAATTGGTTTGTTTTTAAATCCAAATTTGGCAGGAGGGATGCTTCAATTTGAGTCACATTCCACAAATTTGGTTTGTCAGATTTAAACAGAACTAAATCGCTAATTTCTAGTTATTAAACCTGCCTTAATACTGTGCACTTCACCTTTAATAGAACTTGTTTGAGCGAATGTAAGCAAAAAGGGGAAGAGGATTATTGCTTTATAGGTATCGGAAAAAAGAACACAATCATAATAAAACGTGCAAAAAATATTTATGCAAAGATGTTATTTACAGTGTTATTATGGCAAACACTATCCAGAGTCATCTGTTTAAAATATCAGTTCGGGAAATTGTATATCTACATGACATTATAGTCACAGTAAAATATAAATTAGGAAGACTTCACACGTGAATAATTTTTTGGGGAAAGCAACTTTTTCACATGACTTGTTCATGTTCTAGTAATAAGCACTGCAATTATAATAACAAATAGTGAGAAACCGTAACTTATTGTACGTCATTGACACAACTGCTAATGCTAAGACAGCAAATAACATTGAGTATTCCATAGAATAATAAAATTTCAATACAGGTAATATTAATTTCAAAATGTTTATAATAATATACATAATGTTTAAAACAAATAATTGTGTGCAATATTGTATATCACAGTAGCAGAAGTTCAGATATTGTGAAGAGGAACCATTCACTGGACGCTTCTCCTGCACATGACTGAAGATGAGGCATGCCAGACATTGTACAGTGCTCCAGCAGAGTTAATAAATCAAGGGAAGCCTTTAGTGGAGTGGTGGGAGAAATTTGTCAACTACTGCTGAGATGTAGTGATAAGAATATGTGAGCTTAAGAGGAAACACAGATGGGTAAGAGGTATGATAAAGCAGCTCATAGATCCACAATATGATGGTCCTATTTAAGTTGAGTGTGGTTTGTGAAAATGCATATGGACTATACACAGTGCAGCATTTAGTAATTTTACCACCATGGTGAAAACAAAAAATTATGCCAAGGCGAGCACTGGTAGCCTACTTATTAGGTATATAGAGCCTCAGGGTAACTGACTAGCACACAAAATAAGTTTGGAATAAGTCATTACCATATTATTTGGAATGTCTAAAGCTTGAGTAAAGTGTAGATGCTGGTCATGAAGTTGGCAGAGTGGACATGGAAAAATTAAAGGTGAACAGAAGGAGCAGGTTGGGAACTTCACTGCAGTCACAGGATACTAGATGCTGACCCAGGGACGTATCTACCCCTCAGCAAGGATGGCACCTGCCAGGGGTCCCAGCCAGGGGGGGGGGCCACCCGGCGATGCCACCTGTTGCTAAGGGGTAGATA
Source organism: Limnodynastes dumerilii (assembly GCA_011038615.1). Taxonomy (NCBI): domain Eukaryota; kingdom Metazoa; phylum Chordata; class Amphibia; order Anura; family Limnodynastidae; genus Limnodynastes; species Limnodynastes dumerilii. The sequence goes on along the minus strand of WWET01000085.1, from coordinate 863,465 downwards.
CGCCCCTGCCGGTCAGTGACACAGGAGACCGCTGGACCATTTTAGCATTCAGCCACAGTCTGACTCCAGACCAGCACCACTGGTCTGGAGTCAGACTGCGGCTGGATGCTAAAATAAGGGCTGGCTGGTTGCTAGGCTTAAGACTCCATCCTCCCCCCAGGTCTTCTTACCTTACAGGCTGTGTCCCTGAGCGGGACTGCAGTTAGAATATGAAGTCCCGTGGTGGCCGAGACTGGGAAATGAAGTCCCGCAGTTACAGAGAAGCCTGTGACCACGGGACTTCATTTCCCAGTCTCGGCCACCACGGGACTTCATTTTCTAGCTGCAGTCTTGCTCTGAGGATACAGCCTGTAAGGTAAGAAGACCTGTGGATGGGAGGTGGGGGCTGGAGGCACCTGATGGGAGTACTGGGAGGGGGAGGTGCTGGAGGCACATGATGGGAGTACTAGGAGTGAATGGGTAATGTGGGGGGTGCCAGTCCCTTACTTTGCCAGGGTCGCTGGACCTATACATACACCCCTGGTTGTAGCTCCCATATCCTGAACCCTGCATCCTTTACCACTCCCTGGCACATGATGGGAGTACTGGGGAGGCTGGAGGCACATGATGGGAGTACTGGGGGTGGCTGGAGGCACATGTTGGGATACTGTGGGGGGGAGACTGGTGGCACATCATGGAGTACTGGGAGGGGAGGTACTGGAGGTACATGACGAGAGTACTGGGGGGGGGAGCTGGTGGCACATGATGGGAATACTCGGGGAGACTGGAGGCACATGATGGGAGTACTGGGGCGAGGTGCTGGAGGCACATGATGAGAGTACTGGGAGTGAATGTGTAATGGGGGGGGGACACCAGTCCCTTACTTTACCAGGGGCGCTGGTCTGTGCAGACATTTGGATCCAGTACAGAGTCTTTAGAATACCTTTACCAACCAGGAATGGTTCACTGGGCACTTGGCATTCATACATCAGGAAACAGACGCACAGCCAGGAATATGTGGCCAGATGCTGCCTGGGGCAGGAAACAAAATATGCAGCTGGATAATTCCTGCAAAGGAGCAAAGCTCAAATAAACCACTGCACAAACTTCTAATTCATACAGACAGCTCTGATAATTAGGAGGTGCTACTTAATAGTTTTAAACAAGTCAAGCAAACAAATGAAGGTACCCATATAGAAATGGAACCAAAAGAATACTATTTGTGAAAGTGTAAACCTCTATAAGGCACTACATGTATAGATTTCTCATTGTCTCACACAATGCTATTAAATATATGCATTTAATGAACATCATAGTTAAAATACAATCCACATAAAAAAATAGGCAAAATATTTATAAATAACAAGAGAGCTTATAACGACCAAACAGCTTGGAGAATATAGTTACCAATGTTAGATACAGAGCTATCATCAGACATAATCCAGTATCCATAATGCGAGCACATTAATATATTTCCTTTAACTAAAGAAAGTCCAACACATCGTACTGAATAAGTCAGTTATATTACAAATAGAACCAACATGCTCAAGGAGTCTACTTTTAAATTTACATATAGTGTTCTGTAATTACACTTAAAGTAATTTCACACAACCTTAGTTTAGGGTACTGCAGGGAGTATGTAGGTCAAATATAGAAAGGAAACTGTGCAAAATCACAGGTCAAATGTAGAAAGTGAATATTTCCTGGCTTTAAAATGTTTACCTACTTCTAGTTTTCTCCTTTCTGCAAAGAAGAACAATAATGTAAAATCCTCTTCATATTTGTATGTACAATGTGCCATTTTTGTTTACATATGCCACCTTCCCACACATTTACTTAAAAGAAATACAGAAGAATACAATGTATCCCTTAAAACAGTGTTAATAAAACATGAATAAAACATGAATAAATGTTGGTAGATAGCACGGCTGTAATGGACTACATGATTTCATTGAATTTAAATAGTAATTTCACACATCATGAAAAACATATTTCTAAGCAGATGCTATATTGGAAAATATATATATATGGCAATACAAGCATGTACTAAAACTTCAAAACAGTTCTTACTGTATAATGTATTTTAAAGCAAGTTTATCTTTCAAACCCTTGACTGCTCATGTTAAATGACTTGTCTTATCATGAGAGATAATTGCTAAGAACAAGATCCACTCACCACGTCTTTTTACATTCCTTGTTTCTTAGTAGGGGTCATAATACTGAATGTGAACATCCACATTAACACAGAATTGCAAAATATATTAGGCCCCTATGGTATTTGTGGTTGTATACACTTAGGACATTCTTTCAACCTATTAGTAAACATTGTTAAAGTACCTGTGAAGTTTGTTGTACCTTTACCAGTTGTTATAGACCAATAGTCTAATATCTGACTAATTTAATGACATCAGACCAGATTCACACTTAAGAGGTCATCTTAGATTTAATACTTACAAATGGTGTCAGACTCTCGTGTGGGTGAGAATTTAGGATCAAGTAATCATCCAACATTATGGTTTAGTATAAAGACAAAGAGAGACTTGGGGCCAGATCCTAACCCCGCACGCTTTATGTAGTTACTTGCGTAAGTCTCCTGTCATATGTAGTTCAGGAACCGACCCTTGTATCCCACCAAAACAATTTTGCTAAGTATTAGGGCTGATTTTGTAGAACTGAGGCACCTGAAATGCCTGCAGAAGGAGGCTAAGAAGGTTATCAGAGGCCCAAGCTAAGGAAAAACTGGCTTGATCAAAAAATCTTGGCATATAAATAAAAGGTAAAAAACTAAAGAATATATAGTTAGACTAAAAACAGAGAGTAGGTTTTGTCGATGGTGACTGTGCTATTTCATCTTAACAATTATTTTCATTCAATAGTCACAAAACAAAGAGAGGGAAGAAGTCCCTACTTAAATTGCAAGAATATTGATACGAAAGGAAGTCATCACAAGTCCTTTAACTGAAGAGCAGGTCTTGAAAGGACTATAAAATCTGACAGAGGATAAATCAATGGGGCCAGATGGGATACATCCTATGATACTATAAAGAGTCTAAAGGAGTGCTAGCAAAACCATTAATCAACCAGGGCCGTATTCACAGATAAATTTTTGCTGCACTGTGCATGCGTAGTAACTTTTTCCACGCAAATTACGTAGTATTTACGCACGGACTTGTGAATCGCACTTAGGGACATATACGTATGGAGGGGCGTAGTTGTTTTCCGTACGTTAGAAGCTACGTGAAAGTGGGTGGGGGGGCATTTAAATGGCAAATTGAGGGTGTGGTTAGATAAATACGTAGATAACATATGCGCATAACTACACACGTAGAGATAAGGGTGCCCTATGGAGGCTTAAGTCACCGAAAACCTTTCCGAGGGGGGTTTCATGGGTGTTGCCTTGCTATGTGCGTTCGTAAAAACATGCATGTAGTAAATACGGATCTGTGAATCTGTTCCCCAGTCACTAATAACAGGAGTAATTCCAAAATACAAATAAAAATGAGCAAATATAGACCCTTTGCATAAAAGTGAGACTAGGGATGAAGGGCTTGATCCAGACTAATGGCGATGCACTGTGCATACTAATGCACAACGTACCGGCATGCACTTCCCCCGACACTCCCCCTGTGGCCGGTGTAATTACATACTGTTACGCCGGCTGAAGGCTACCCTAACTTCAGCCAGCGTAACTGAGTGTAATTACGCCGGCCACAGCATTGTAACGTCCAAAACCTGCCCTCCCCCCCTTATTTACTTACCTTCCCAAGGCTTCCTTCCGTAACTATTGCGTAGTTACGGTGAGGAATGCCCCCTTGCCGTAACTATGCAACAGTTAGGGACACCTGATCCTAAGGAACGGGTTTCCCTAACTACACAAGGCAACATCTGCCCAGTGCATGCACAGATCGGCAGAAATGCCGATCTTATGCATACGCTAGCCGTACCTATGGCGGCGGGCGTTATTCTGGATCAGGCCCTAAGTTACCAACTACTGACCAGTGAGCCGTATATCAGTAGTAAGGGAATTGATGGATACGCTGTCAAAGGATCAATTTTACAATATCTTAAATGCCGTAACTGACAGCATCCCAAGCAGCATGGATTCACTGGGGGTAGACCATATCAGATAAATCTTATGGACTTTTGTGCTTTGGTTACTAAAGTGAAAAGGGAACTGTAGACACAGCTTATCTAGACCTCAGTAAGGCTTTTGGCTATGTACCACATCACAAACTTAATTAAGTTAACCTATTTGGGGTTGCAATTAGTAGCAGAAAGAGAGGGCAGATTGGATGGGTTGTGTTTATCTTATCTGTCGTCACATTCTATGTTTCTATTTTTCTATAATGTTAGGTGTTACAACTTTTCAACTCATTTGTTGAAATCATGTAAGGCTTCAGGGGTGGAAGTTTAGACCAACCAGTGTCTGTTACGATGTCCGCAGCAGTTCTTACCTCTGCCTGCGGCTTCCTCTATCAGACGCGCCGGCGATTCCCCTGCCCGACGGCCTCCCTAGCTACGGTGTCCTGGTTACCACATGTGGGCGCCGCTTCTGCTCTAAGCGCGCGTCCTACGTGTCTGCCGGCATTTGTGCGTTCTCCGTCGCTAGGGGGACGCATCATCATCCAGGGGGCTTGGTCTCTGCTCTGGCCAAAGGGATCTTACTTCCTCCTATTTAACACCTTCATTTGCACAGTTCTGTCGCCGGTTATAGTCTCTGCCTGTCAGACCTGTGACCTGCTATCTTTCTTGTGTGCCTAGTGCCTTGCCTTGTGCTTGCCTAGTGAATTGACCGTTGCTTGCCCATTTACCTTGTTCAATCCTTGCCTTTGTTTACCTAGTGTGTATTCTGCCCTGATTCTCCCTCCTTATTGTGTTCACCTACCTCCCATACCTAACCTTACCTGGAGTGCTAGTCTATGTTACCCTTTCGGGGGTCCCGCTGTATGCCTGTGAGTGCGCAAGCCCTAGTCCATTTTGTCCAGTCCTGTGAACTATCTTCCGTCCGCCGTGCCTGGTTCCGTGTTGATCGCAGTCCGTCTCAGTCCGGTCCCTTCCGGACTGACTCTATTCCCACTTTCCTTACTGTTCCCTTCTCTTCAGTCTGGTGTTCACTCCGGGTTTCCTTTTCTCTTCCTCGAGTCAGGTTCAACGGGGTACGTCCAGGCTATTGGGGCACAGCCAAATCCATCCCCACCACCAGGGGCTCTGGTGAAGACCACCCGATAGCAAAGTCTCTGTGACCCGGCAGTCTACTCAGTCACTACCTCTCTTCCTTCTGTGGCCGCTTCTCTCCGAGGTAAACCCGGGACGCCACTCCAGTCTACCTTCTTCTCCACGACCACTCCAGTTCTCTGCCAGGTAAACCCTGAGTGTCGTAACAGTGTCAGCATTACATTTTCAGAAATTTGTGCTACAAGTAGCGCTGTTGGATTGGATCAGATTACCTTTTTCCCAAAACACATCAATGAGCCATGAGCACCCATGACTTTCATTACTTCATTGATTGTCCTTCCTTGAACCAATTTTTGTAGGCACTAATTACTGCATACCAGTAACACCTCACAAGACCTGTTGTTTTTGGAGATCCTTTGACCCAGTTGTCTAGCCATCAGAATTTGGCTTTTGTCGAAGTTGCTCATATCCCTACACTTTCACATTTCTCCTGTTTCCAACACATCAATTTCAAGAGCTGACTGTTCACACGCTGCCTAATACATCCCACTCCTTGACAGGTGACATTGTAACAAGATAATCAATGTTATTCACTTCACCTGTCAGTGGTTTTAATGTTTTGGCTGATTGGTGGATATACAGTTGTAAAATGAAGAACTGCACTCATATAAAATATTCTAGGTTCTGAATTTAAGTCTACAAAATGCGTAAATGAAAAAAAAGACATTTATTATAGTATCAACATAATAAGCACTTCCCAAAAAAATGTTTTAGCACAGCATGCACCTACCTCTGCATTTAAGTACAATAGAATCCATTCTTTATGTACTGCTAATTGAATAATATGGGCCAGCTCCAGAAGTCCTCTGCTGATGCAGTTGGAACTCCATCCACAGCTGCAGCGAAGCTCCATTAGTGGATAAGTGTGTGATCCAAAGGTCCATAGGGGTACCTATAGAGGGGAGACAACCCTCATTGCACGTATGGACCTCCGAGCGCATGCCCCTACCTTAAATGTTACGCACTAGTCTCACAGAAAATGGGGCCATTGAATAACTAAGACTCATATGTCAGGGCTTAACCAAGCCCTTACAGTATGACTTGAATACACCCCCCCTCCTCCTGCCATGCGTACACACTGTATACATGGTGGGCTGTCCCTTCCCGTCATCGCAAAGACTTCCAGCACAGAAGCCTGGATTCTGAGGAATGTGGAAAATGCCCACTTTTGTAATTCTGGATCCGGTGCATGGACTGTAGATTCTGCTGAAACATTGGGGCTGATTTGAAGTTGGGAGTAATAGCAATAAAGGGGAAGCAAACCTGCACCTTGGCAGAACCATACTGTATTGCAGGGGAAGCAAATTGAAAATGTAAATAAATTGTAAGTGATATTTTATAGCTCAGCTCTAAATTAGAGTTTAAAAATTAAACTCAGGGGGATGCATTTAAATGGGCATTTGAGGGCGCGGTTAAATAGGTACGGATGTATGTATCTTAACATACGTCCGTAACTACACACGTAGGGATAAGGGTGCTCTATGGTGGCATAAGTCACTGACAACACAGCCACGTAAGGGGTGTGTCATGGGTGTTAATTTGCGGCATGTTTGCGTACAGTTACGTACCTTCAAAAAACAGATCTCTGAATCCGGTCTGCAAATTGCATAAGTGGGGTGTTTTGAGGGGAGGGCTCATGCGCCCTACAGATGTTCCGTACTTAGTTCCGTACGATAGCTATTGCGAGAAAAGGAGCTGTACTCTCCACTCACTAAGGTGGTCGGGGGCAAGCATTTAAATTGTACAGTAGTTATGGGGGGCCGTATTCCGACCTCCGGCCGCATAACATATGCGGCCGGAGTTTACCGATATGCACTACTGCGCATGCGCAGTAATTTTGTTACGACATCTACGTTACTTTTTGCAACGTAGATTGCGTATAAGTGGTCTTTAAGAGAGGAATTAAGAGAGGAAAGTTACTCATGGGCTGAACCATGTTTATTTCAGGGGAGTCATATTTCATCTGTTGCAAACAGTATTAGAGTTGAGAGTTGATGTTTCCTATCCCAGGTCTAAATAACTGTGTAATAGTTAAGCTGGTCAGTATCTGTGTGCAGGAAACAATTAAAAAATGCATCCCTGCATGCAAGGAATACAATTAACTTGACTCCCCCTGAAATCAACATGGTTTGCCCAGGTGTAACCTTCCTCTCTTAGGACCGAATTCACAACAACAAATTTTTATACTTACGTGCCTAGATATCCTAGATGCCAAGATACTACGCATGCGTATTAACTTTTTTACGCTATCTATGTAGCGTGTAAAGACTGCATGTATGCAATCTACGTAACGAAACACTACGTAGATAGTGTTAAATAGTTACTACGCATTCAAGTATAAAAAATTTGTTGTGAATCCGGTCCTTAATTTCAAGCTCCTTTTTAAGTCTGAATCAGGTCCAATATCCTTATGAGAGAGGGGAGGGAGAGGATTTCTTTTAATGTTGTCACGGTTTTATAATTTGCTTATTTTCAAACTGTAATAATGTTGGGTAAATTTCCTAATTGATATTGAAAAAAGACCGTTATAGCTTACCAAATATCTAACCACAGATAATTGTAGTTAAAATGTCTAAGCAGAAGAAAATTATTTAACTCAGTAAAAAGACCAGTTTCCAGGTATAGAGAAGAAGGAGAAGAAGATGATGCTAGAGCTGTTATTTTTTTTCTCTCAAACTATTAGTTCAAAAAGTGTTTGCATATGGATAGCCACAAAGTCCAGGAAGTAGATGCAAAATTGTTGCACAGAAGGTCGAAGCAGCATACACACTGAAGATTTTAACAGACATCTTTACGGTGATCTGTAAAATTAGGACTCTCCAAAAGCCAATCAAACAAAGCAATGCCAATTCTAATGATTGTATAGCATTGTTGATTCAAACACATTGGTAAGATGTCACCAGAAACTGTTTTACAGATTTCACAATAATTGTTTAAGAAACATGTAGGACTCCATTTACTACTTTGCTAAAATCGACGAAAGTCCCTGGACTTTGCCTGCGATTATGACATTGCCGCATTCACTAAAGCCAAGGTCGCAGGACATGGCAAACATCGCTGTATGATCGCAGTCCTGAATTTTAAAATGAAAGACATAGAAATCGCCGGATTTACTAAAGGAATTTTTACACAATCGCCTCCAGTTCATTCTTAAATCGCTGGAAAACAAATCTCCATCTGTATGTGGTGCTTTCATTGAAAGCGACACACACTTTAGCAGAAAAACACATGTCAACATCTTTGACATGTGTTTTTCATAGTTAAAAAGTGATGCTCAACATGCTTAAAACCCTTATCCTGCATATGCAGATAGTACTATAAGGCACAGCATGGCCATGTGTTTCTAGCCATGTTGTGCCTTATAGTACTATAAGCGTCAGCATGGCAAGGGTTAATGCCATGCTGTGCATAGCACAATGGGCCTGATCCATACCTTGTTAAGTGCATGAACTTAGTTACACCTGGGCTAAACCATGTTGATTGCAGGGGAGTCATATTTCATCTGCTGCAAACAGTTTTAGAGTAGAGAGGTGATGTTTCCTATCCCAAGTATAAATAACAGTGTGATAGTAAAGCTGGTCAATATCTGTGTGCAGTAAGCAATTTAAAGATATATCCCTGCATGCAAAGAATACAATTAACTTGACTCCCCCTGAATTCAACATGGTTTAGCCCAGGTGTAACTAAGTTAATGCACTTAACAAGGTCTGGATCCAGCCCAATGTGTTCCTAAAAAAATAATTAATAAAAAAAAAATTGCATTAAATACTGTGCACTTAAATATGTTATCCTCCTTTGAGGAACATAAAATATGCGTCCGCTATTGTAAAGTTCCCTTGTTTAATGCCCTTTCCTATTGACTTTATTTTGAAATTGGCATACTGGTTCCTGTTACATTTTCTGTTTGTTACTTTGTTTAAGTATTTTTTATGTCCGTTACTAGTGTCTGTCATAGACACTATAAAAGGTGGACCTCTAGTAACAGAATGGAACCCACGGAACCCCAGAAGAAGGAGGACCAGGACGCAGCAGCCGCAACGAGGAGACGCAGTAACAGCTCCCAATCTCCAAGCAACTATCCCAAGATTGAGGACTGCAAAATGGTGAGTTTAAACTGTCAGATTTACATTTTTTACAAGGTACAAGACTTATTTGATAACAGGAGATGGAGTAAAAGCCTCAATATTTAACTTTAAAAACCAGAGTGACCCAATATTTTAATTACACAAAACAAAGTAACGGACTTATAAATACTTAAACAAAGTAAAAAACAGACAATGTAGCAGATACCAGTATGCCAATTTCAAAATAAAGTCAATAGAAAAGAGCACATGTATTTTATATTCCTCAAAGGAGGTTAACATATTTAAGTGCATAGTATTTAATGCAATGTTTTTTAGAGGGGAAGACATTGTGTACGTTTTTTTTTTATTAATGGTTTTTTTTAGGAACACATTGTGCAATGCGCAGCATGGTATTAACTCTTGCCATGGTGACGCTTATAGCACTATAAGGCACAGCATGGCCAGAAACACATGGCCATGCTATGCCTTATAGTACTATCTGCGTCTGCATGATAAGGGTTACTAGAATGAAAAGCAATTTTCTAAAGGACAATCGCGCACAGCGATTTCCCCATTGAAAAATCACTCAACATCGACAGCGATTATGAATCGCCAGACGAAAGCAAGGCATAGTAAATGCTGTGATTTAAAAAAAAAAAAAATGCGGCAAAATAACCGCAATGCCTGACGATTCATAATCGCTGCCCTAAAGCAATTTTAGTAAATGAGGCCCATAGTGTGTATTTAGAATCAAATACCATGCAGTTGCTTTAGATAAAAATCTTTATTAAAATGCTAACTAATAAATAATAACAATAATGCATAATTAAAGTACTGATATATAAAGTTAACCCTTGTCTAGAATCATGTCCTGGCCACATATTTCCCCATATTAGTAGCTTTTAGGTTTCATTGTTCTGTGGTAAACTTAATAAAGATAACAGAATGTCAACTAGGCATGAAGGCATATAAACAAGAGGCTGAATGTTTTTCATTAGCTTTTCTTTTAGATGGGGAATAGATTGGTGGTAGCGGTGAGGGAGTCAGCATCTATTTTGGCACTCATTTTCAGGGTGTTACGGTATGATACAGGAGAGACACACCCGTCAAGACATAGCTGGTAGCCATGTCAAGTGGCTGGGGTCCCGGCATGCCTGCCTGATTTACCAGGGTGTGCAATTTAAAGGGGTAGTTGCTCTGAGTTGGGCCATAACCTGTTCTTTACAATCATAATCTGCTTTATTCCAAGCAATAAATCTATGCCCCCCTTTTTATAAAGCCAAAAAGTTGTCCATGTCATTATTTTTATAGGTATGAGTGGTGTGTGGGGCAGGTCAGCCTTTGGTGGTTTATGCATTTTTGTTTGAGCAAAAAAATTAACATGATGAAAAAAAAGAAAACAATTCCTTTCTGTGTTACACAAAATATAACTATTTTAGCTACAGCTTCTTGCAAATGAGTAATACATTGTGGGTAAACACATAGGTGAACAAGAATCCAAGTTAGACAATTACTGTTAATATAAGCCCCTTGATGGCTGACAGTTAATTTGGGATGAGTTGACTCCTGTAATATTTAGTTTTAAATAGAACTGTTAATCTATATTAAAAGGGAGGATGCACAGGCTAAGGATATCTATCCTGACTACTCAGGTCTCTTTCTCTCTCTCTATTTTTCTTTGGAAAGTGCACTCTAGTGCTAGTAGATCACTTTGTATTGCTAGTGTTACAGAAACTGCTCACATGGGTGTGGATTCTAACCAGGAACTTGGGGCCTGATCCAGAACTACACCCGCCGTAACTAGTAAAGCCGATCTGCACATGCGCCAGGCAGATGTTGCCCAGAGTAGCTACGGCAACACCCGATCAACGAAGGAGGCGTCCCCCCAGCGTTACTATGTTAAGGTTAGTGAAGGTGGGCGGGGGGAGTTAGTTTAATGAGGGAGGGAGGGCTTAGCTTACTAACGCTCCTGTGTGAGCGTATTTTCCGTTGCTTAGGCCGGCTGAAATTAGGGTAGCCTTCAGCCGGCGTAAGCAAGGGAAAATATGGCCGCACAGGGGGAGTGTCGGGGAGAGTAGACGCCGATACGCTGTGCTTTAGTAAGCACAGCGCATCTGCGTAGTTCTGGATCAGGCCCTTGGTGTTCACTGGAGCCCCTGATGGTAGGCACAGACTCAGTTGAAGGTGTTACAACAAATCTAACTGAGGCATAGGGTGCAGGGTCTAACTGGGACCTGGTCTTCACTAAGACCAATGGGGTGGGCATAGGCTTGTGAGGCAGGCGCCCAGCAGGTCACAGCCACAGGTAGCAGTACCTAGAAGTGTATTGAAAGGTGGAGTAAACTCTGAAACCAAACACAACTAGCAGGGAGCCAAAAAGGACACTCGTACAGTGAGAAAGGAAACACACTAGTGTAAGGAATTGGAGATAAGCAAAAGCAAGATGAAATGGCCCAGTAACGGTAAAGGTGTGGATGTGGAATTCACACACCGGTGCTAGATCATATGTTAAAATACTGCAGAGATGGTATAAACATATAGGTGCTGATAGCACAATAGAAATAGTGTGAACATGGAATTCGCATACAAGGTGTTAGATAGTAATAAATAATGATGCACAGATGGAAATCACACACAGATGCTGGATGCATAATAAATATATATTGAGTCACTAACTCAAAAGACACTACAAGACGATAGCAAGAACATTACAACAGAAATGGAATGCCCATGCCAAGCTCTCTGCCAAGTTATTCTGCAATTTGAATGCATGACACTTCAGGTACTGCTCCAGAGCCGTTTGATTGTGGGTGATACTGAGGATAAGCTGACATTTACCAGCAAAATTTATCAAAGGCTTTACAGAATTTCACAACAAATTGAGATTCCCAGTCCTACACTATGCTCGAAGGCAGACTGTGAAGAAGGATGATATGATTCATAAACAGGTCTGCCAGCATCTGAGCACAAATAAAAAACAATCAAATTTCTTCACATCATGAGACATTGCTGGCCACTATACCACCCATGACAGTAATTCCAAAGTCTTTTAGGCTTCTGAATGGCCCACAGTCTTACAGGAGTTTAGCATTTGAAGAACTGACTTCCTAAAATCTTTAAAGACAATTATTGGGTTTCTGTGGTGGAGAGTCTTGTGCACTTAGAATGTGGAATAAAAGTCCTCTATGAAGCCAGCAATGATGGAAGTGGCAGGTACAATAGACAGCTGGGAAGTAGCAGTCATATGTCCAGGCAGGAAAGAATGGGACAAAGCATCTGCCCTTTATGTTTTGGGATTCAGGGTGATAAGTTATGATTAACTTCAACCTAGTAAAGGACAGTTCCCACTGGGCCTGACTGGAATTTAACCTTTTAGCAGACTCAGTGTATGCTAGTAGTTCTCGGTTGCCTACATCATAGTTCCTTTCAGCCATGGAGAACTTTTTAGTGAAGAAGGCACAAGGATACAACTTGTTGTCAGATGGATCCTGCTGGTGTAAGACAGCTTTGGCGCCAATATCAGAAGCATCCATCTCAACAATGCAAATCCGGGTTTGGGTGTCGCAAGACATTTATGGAAGTTAAAGTCTTTTTTTAAGGCATGAAATATGTCTACTGTCTTTTGTGGCCATTTTCCAGGATCCGCTCCCGTAGAAATGGGTGTCACCAAAATTAAGAGTCCTTTAATGAAAAGTGTATAATAATCCAATGAGTTGCTTTCAGATTAATACATTTTTACCTGTTCAAGGTTCACTTTGACCTTTTCCAGATCCTTCGTAAAGCCATTGAGGGAGATGATATACCCCAAGAATGTAAATTCATTTGTTTATGAAGTCATGGAAGGTGGCCAGTGCATTACATAGTTCAAAGGGCATCACTAAATATTTGTAATGCCCAGAGTGAGTATTGAAGAACAAATCAAGCCCGAAATAGAGATTTTGATGGGTGAATCAATTGAATGAATGCTTTCTGGAGGTTATCCCAAATATATTCTTCCAACGCTGCAGAAATCTAGAAAGAAAGCATAACTTCCCCTTTGAAAGTTAAGTTCCAGGAATCAGATCATGTGACCGTTGAGGGGGAAGTTACTCTGAAACTTGCTGAGAAAAGTAATCTAAAAATTTGTCATATTGTGGGGGTATACCAGATATAGATGTTTGTCCAACTCTAACAAGTAAGGTGATTCAAAACCCAACTGATACAGGATTTGAATGCCATGGGTGCCCTAGGAATAGATGTGCTAAGGGACAGTGGATAAATGGATATTCCAGCTGCTCTGAGTGACACAGGCCTATGGTTAAGTGTAACAGTAAGGTACATTTTTGGATAAGGACACAACATGCTTGATGCTGACAAGGAACACTAGCACGGTGAGTAAAGGAGACACACTAGTGTGAGGAACTAAAGAAATGTGGAGACAGAATGAATGTGGCCCAGTAACAATACTGGCGTAGAGGTGCTAGGTAGAGGTGGGATACACATACTGGTGGTGAAAGCACAATAGAAATAGTGTGGAGATGGAAATAACATACAAGGTGCTAGATAGCACAAAAGAAATAGTGTAGAGAGGGAATTAAAACCCAGGTGCTGGATGTGAAATAGATATATTAGGAGATGGAATTCACATACTCAAAAGTTGCTAAAAGGCAGTAGGAACAGGACAACATAAATGGAAGAAAAGGAGCACTGGAAAGAATAATAAGAAGGCCATAAAAGTACTGGAACACACTAGGAGAGACCAGGGCAGACAAGGGCACAGGGAAAAAGTTAATAATCTGCTGAATCAACAAGCAGGCAAACACAGGCTGGACCTAGATACTACTCATGTGGGTCTATGAAATTGTGGGGTATGAAGGTATCATGCAATGGAAGTGACCGGCACTCCAAAAGCACTAGACAACCCTTTAAATCCTATCTTGCTTGTACTGTTAAGGACGGTGCATACGCACTTTGCATAGTCATATTGCATGCATAGTGGTATTGTGCATAGTAGAATTGTGCCACACTATCTTATAGCACATTAGTCATGTTGCATGTGAATTCTTCTTTGTTCCAGTACTAGCAATAAAATATTAGCAATTTGCACATTCACATTCTATCATTCAATGATATATTCAATATACCATTTGCAAATATTTTCCATCTGAATGTTAAATGACATAATATTATAAATAATACAATCTGTGTCTTGAAATGAAATTTACTTCGGAGGACACAGAACTACTAGAAAGCTTTTTATATCTTGATATACTTCTATATTGTTGTTTTGTCTATATTCTGATTGGCATTGCTTTACTTTTTTTGCTGTAACACAAGTATGTTTAGGTTAGTCTTTTTATGTTTTGTTTGATATATTTTTATAGGATGAATTTATCTAATGTCACAGCTATCTTAAGATGGCAGTGTTCTATATTCCTTCACAACTCAGCATTACCCTGACATTTCATGTCATATCATAAACTGCAATCAGATGAAAGGCTGTTTGCTACCTAGGTAGTGTATCTTTGAAATGCCTTGATCTCTATATAAAGATGTTTATTCCACAACATTAAATCGTTTTATTGATATAATATAATATACATATCACTGTCCTCCCCAATACATCACACATCATGATTAAACATCAAGGGTGGTAATTCTCACATTGATAGATTTGAGGTATTAATGGTGGGATAACTAGCATTACAGAACATCTAGCATGTTTTGAAAGCTACTATTAACATAGAGGGCTAATCAAGAGGTGAATGTACACCCAATGGGGTAATCTTGGCATTGTGTTTGCACTGTGCAAGCTGAGAAACCATGTGCACAGTGTAAAATAAAATATAGTAAAAAATCTAAAAAACTATTAAGTAAAATATAAGTAATCGATAAAATGTATTTAAAAATAAGCAAAGTACCTTACCTAATTTTACTTGGTTAAGGCAAAGCGTAAGGACACCTTTGGTGATGCAACCACAATGTTAAATGCTTTTCCATGGTAAAAATATAGCTGTAGATTCGTGGCCATCAGAATTTAGACATGCCCTGTAGCTGGTGTGAATATTTGCCCATACACTTTTCATAATTACATTAACATTTTGTTTGTAATGGGTTTATTTGCAGAAATATGCCCTTACCATAAATAGACTAAGTTAATCCACTCCTTCCTTCCCCATAACGCCCCATTAAACACAGACAGTCACAAGAATAACTTCCTGTGAAAAATAGCGCTTGAGTCTTTTTGTCACAGTTAAAAATTTGAATTTTTTTTTTATTGCTTCCTAAAAATTGCTTTTTATTGTATAGCACCTGTGCTAGGGTGTTGTAAATCTGTCAGTGTCACTCCCTACCTGGGCTATTAAGACACCCAAATATGTTATATGCTGATCTAAGTTGTGATTTTTTTTTTGTCATGCAAGAGGCACTCCACACTTAGGCAGGGAGCCTGATGGGATTCATTTGAATTGTTTTGTTTTATTTAATTGAATAAAACTGGCTGTGGCTTGTTGTACCATACCCAAGTCTGCTTGTGTGCTTTATAAAAAAAGTGCCTCCACCTTCTCAGAATATGATGTCTCACTACCTGTCTTATCACAATAGTAACAACTACAGTGCCATTCCGCTAAAAAAAATTGTCCCTATTACGTTCTATTATCCCTCTGTTCTTTGGAGGAAACAACAGCATGAGAAGGAGTCTTAATAAGAATCAACTCGGTCTTCATGTTGACCTTCACCCATGCAGGGAAACAGATAAGGAAAATGGGACATAACTGACACTAACAGCAGCAGCTTAAGTACAGTATCTGTTGGAACATGACTTGTTCTGAACAGTCAGCCTCACATCGATAAACAAGTAAGGAAAGCAATATTGACTTTCCAGAGCTGGTAAGTAGTCTTGAATGACTGGAGGAATGCC
>WWET01000085.1:829365-844563 GCA_011038615.1 Limnodynastes dumerilii | reverse complement strand
AAGCAATAACTACCAGCTTCTGCTAAGTATTATTTATCTATTTTGCTTAATTCTTAATAACATATTATAGTTGATTAAGCATTGTCTTGTGTTGTCTCCTTTAACTCCCGGTATATAAGTAACTCTCAAGTTCAACCAAGAACAAATATGTTATCGTGTGTAATGGTTCTCTTGTTAAGGTTTGCAGAATTATATTAGACATGCTGCTTGTCCTCATGAAAAGAGCTGATGGTTTTTATTTTATCATTTGATTAGCGTATTACTACATTGACTATAGTGTTGTTGATAGCAAAATGTCAGACAAAACACACTTACACTAATCCTGCCCATATTCTGTGAGGCCATTGCATAAATGTTAAAGTAGGGTACTGTTGTCAGAAGTCTAGTGCGTGAGAGGATAGTGGTATCCCCTCACACACACATGGTTTAGGATTATGCAGCAAACTATTACTGGACATCCACTACAGCGGGAACAGAAACACAAATTCCTCTATTGTAATATGTCATAAATTTCTCAACTAAACACTCTACTACAATCCACTCACAATATGCCTCTCTTGGGTTTCTGCTTATAATAATCCGATAATCCTCTCCCACCTTCTTGATAATTTTTCAGATCAACGCTCAGGGAGAAGCACATACAATCATATCCTTATGCAGCATTGATAGTGGTTACACACCTATAATTATGCATCCCACTGCTCACATTATATGTTACTTATAGGATATTTCTTTTAGATTTTCAGTGTCTCTCCAAGCATATCAGGTATAGGTCTTTTATAGGGTAAGGTCTGTATCAACTTCAAACATTAGGTACTACTTTCCTCCTTTTCGGAGTATAACTGTTCCTCCAATACCACAATTAAACTGGGCAAACTGTTTACAAACAGACTCAATAAATTATCCTGAAAGGTGGTTTATAAAACAAATAATAATCAGGCTTTTGTTTTACAGTTTAACTCTAAACAGGTACCATAGACTTATAGGATGCAATTCCCTTTATTAAAAAATACTTTGCACATCTCCATAAAAAATGCATACAATCTTCTTTTAAAATGAAACCCCCCAGGGGAGCATGTCTCAGCACAAAATCACAACCACATAAAGACAGGTACAGATCTCAACAATATACAGCTGGTAAGATTGAAAAAGCTGCCCAAATAAAAGCCTTGCTTGTGATACCTGACCTGAGAGGTGGACAGGGGAGAGTCCTCCTTCTGATGCCGCCAGCAATGCATTTTAACTTTGCATTAAGTCTTTCTCAAGGTAACTTTTTTTTTCTTCTATACAGGCTTAAAGGACATAACTATAAAACCTCCAGGATTACGATATGTGGTATTTGAGCGATAAAACCATATTGTGGTCCTCCCATATGAAAAACTCCCCCATATAATGTCTATCGCCGTTATATTATCAAGAAATATCTAAAAAACTACCTTATCATCCCTCTCACTCAGAGGACCCTGAGCAATGTCTATGTGTACAACACCACCATCTTAAAGGTGCAGTGTGTTACTAGGCTGCTCCCAGGGCGTGGAGTCTAATTAGGGCCAGTTCTTCACTAGGGCCCCTGATGGTGGGGATAGACTTGAGTGGCAGTACAACCAGCAGGTCACAATCCTTGGAAAGTAGCCCCAGGTGTAGCTAAGCACTAATAACCATACAAGAGTGAAGAACAGTAGTTTTTTATTAGTGCACACAAGGTAATATAAAAACAGGTGAATAGTAAACTTGGAGCACCACTAAGAATACTATAACAACACAGGGAACAAGACTATATAAACCACAGGCTATAAGTACAAACAGAAATCAGAGGGAACACTAAACACAAAGCAGGATTAACTGGAAACACTAGATGCTGGGGTACAGAGATAAACTGAATACAGAAATACAAGAGTACGTGAATACAAACAGAAGTCCAGTCTACAGAGTAGGCTATATGCGAGAATACAAAGCAACAACCGAAAGCAAGGATTCAAGGAACATAAATACATACAGACAGTAGGCAGCCAGTATAGAAGGTACAAGGGGCCGTATTCAGAGATCCGTTTTTTCTATGTTTACCGTCTGTATTTTTAAGTACGTTTCAACTGCGCATGCGTAGTAACTTTTTATACAATATTC
This sequence comes from Limnodynastes dumerilii, assembly GCA_011038615.1. Lineage (NCBI taxonomy): Eukaryota > Metazoa > Chordata > Amphibia > Anura > Limnodynastidae > Limnodynastes > Limnodynastes dumerilii. Next base: position 842,439 of record WWET01000085.1, on the reverse strand, counting down.
ACGTAGACTATACGCGCTGAAGTGCCCAGGAATTTACATAGAAATGGGTGGAGGGAGGCATTTAAATGAAGGGAAGTGGGCGCGATAATAAATATATGCACGGACAAAGGACACATACGCTCGGAAAAGGCCACGGAAAGTTACTGCTGGTCTATGGAGGCGGAAATCTCCATGGGCTTGGATTAGCAAGGGGAGTGACTGGGATTTTGGTGGGTGTTACTTGCTCCGTCTGTGCGTATATTTGTGGACCGATCACCAGACGGATCTTTGAATACGGCCCAAGATGTTTACAGGCCGGAGATCAGAGAGCATACACACCAGAAACTCAGGATTACAACTACTATTGTCCAGTAAACACTGAGTAAAAGGAAGTCCTATTTGTGCAGGTAGAGCAGGTGGAAGATAATTAATTTATTAAGTATCCAACAGCAGTTCCTAGGGGCAGGTCAAAGTAGTGTCCATGAAGCACAAAATAGTCCAAGATTGCCTCTAGGGGCGAGACAGGATATTGCACATGCACAAGATGTAACACAGTGCTCTATAATCATAACATGTGAATCCCCTAACATTCTGGGGAAAATAATCTACATGTAAAACAAATCAATTCAAGGTGCAAAACGTGCTATACAGAAAACTTTCCATATGATGTAGCGGATTAACATTCCAGGAAAGGTAATTTAAATGAGAAACAAAAGTGTGCTGTACAGAATACCTATCCCATTCATCCTTAGGATACAATAGTTTGTGACCAATAGTTTTTGTTAAGTGAAATCAGCTTATATATCCCACATGTTGTTGGGACCAAAAGCTATGTATAAATAATATTTATAAATTACAATCGTGATATGTGAATCCCTATCGTCTAAGGGACAATAATATAATATGCAAAAAAAAATGTCATAAAATGTTAGGGTGGAGAAACCCTACTATTCCAAGAACCAAAGTTAAGCTCAAAGCATTATTTAGTCTGCCTGGTTCCAGTGTATCCAATCTGGATGGGTGAGATTTCCCTTCCGTACGTTCCTGATATGCTCGCCCCATCAATCCTTAAGTTTGCAAGTAGACCTCCCAATATATTGCAGGGAGCACTCGCATTCCACCTTATATACACAGTTTTTAGAAACACAAGTCATAAATCCACTAATCTTATTTTCCTTATTATTATGCATATATTTGGTAACTTTGGAATATTTGCTTTCACTGTTCAGTACATCATCCATGAGCCACATCTGTGGAATCCTTAATTCTTGATGTTATCAATTGCCAGTTCTTGTACCACAGTCCTTACTACTTGATTTCTAATAGTCTTGGCTCTACGATATACCAACTGAGGTGTAGAATAAATCAGTCCCACCAAATCGGTATCCTCTAAAAGCAAACTCTAATATTTTCTATTTTTTTTTTTATTTCTTTGTAGTTAGAATAAAATTTGGTGATTAACATTGTTTTCTTTTCATTATTATTTTTCCATGCAGTTTTTTCTTTTATCAGATTTATCCTACTTCTTCTTCCTATCTCTTTAAAAACTGTCTCAACTGTCTTTTTTTTATAACCCTTTTATAGGAACTGCTTCTTCAGTACGTCTTCCTGTTTTTTTAAATATCTCCTTACTGTGGAAATTTTATATGATTATTATAAATTTACTAACAGGCATGAACCAGTTAGGGTGATGCCCACTTTTTGGGATGAATGAGTTGGCACCCATGGATTTCTTGTATGTTTCAGTTTCCAACTTTCCATCTCATTCCTTTGATCTTCGGCCCGGATTCACAACACCGTACATGTACCAATGATACGTTCCATCGATTCGCAGATAACGTGAAATAGTTACTATGCATACGTAGTAGCTACTATTGGTATTTCAAGATTGTATGTGCAACACGTACGGTGTTGTGAATCCGGGCCTTTGTGTCCAGGAAATTCACCTTATCCTTACTTACAATTTTAGAAGGTTTGATATTATTTTTATTAGAGTTCAAATATTCATAAAATTTCTCTAATGAGTCATGGTCCCCACTTCATCCAAAAATAATGTCATTGATATAATAAAAGTACATCTTCAAATAAGCCAGGGGATGTTGGTAGACCCAGTTCTTCTCCCACCATACCATAAAAATATTGGCGTAGCATTGGCAAATGTTATCCCCATGGCTGTGTCAGTTTCTTGTAGAAAAAACTTGTTGTCAAACCTGTAGAAGTTGTTACTCAATATACATTGTATTATCTCCAGAATTAACAATATCTTTTCATCCATCAGTTATGATTTCTTCAACATCCACTGTACTGCCCTCACTTCATCATCATGTTTTATGACGGTGTACAGGGCACTTACGTCGGCAATTACTAGAAAATGCTCACTATCCCATTCAATGTCCACCATAATTCTCAGCAGATGTCCTGTATCTTTTAGATAAGCCTTCATTTTCTTCATGAAAGGTTGAAGACTACAGTCAATCAATTGTGACAAGCTAGACGTCATTGAATTCACCCCTTCCACAATAGGGCGTCCCAGTGGATTTTCCTTATACTTGTTGACTTTGAGAAGGGTATAGAAAACAGGGATATATGATTTAGAGAGTTTCAAAAACCCTTTCTACCTTTCAGTAATGACCTCTTTGTCCACATATTTATCCAAAATTTCTCCAGATCATTTTCTATCTTCTTTTGAAGGATTACTTCTCAATCTTCTATACATATCTCCTTCATTAAGCAAATGGTAGCACTCAGCTTCATTATTTTACTTTTTCTTGTATAGTGTATAGGTTTTATCACAATTTCCTTATTCCTTTTTAAGAGATCTCTTAGCTTCTTTATAATATTGTATATGCTCTTTCTTTTAGGATTCTTCCCCATCCTCTTTATTTCTTCACTCACTAATCCAATTAAAAGTGTTGATCCATCTTCCTCTATTATGTTGTGGAAAGAATGTGGATTTCCAATGAAATTTGTTCTCAACTAATTTCTTCTCTTTCCTTATCATTAAATTCTGCAGATCAATAAATAAGGTAAAGTCATCTCCAGTTTAGGAGGAGGAAAACTTTAAACCTTTCCCTAATACCATTTTCTCCTTCTTTACTTCTTTCTATTTTTTCATTCCTTTTTTTCTGTTTTTTATTTCTATTTTTATCCTGCAACATAGTTTCCTTGTATTCCTCTTACCTTATTTTTTAAAAGTTTTTATGAATTTTTCATTTTAAAATGGGGTTATCTTATTGAGAATTCAGTATGCCTTGTTTGTCCGAACAGGACTTCCCTATCCTTAAAAAACTTTGTTGTTGTTCATACTTCTTTCTCTGGGCATTACTTATTTATTTTTCCCTTCTTCAAATGATCACTCTCCCTCTGTTCATCCCTTTGATGTCCTTTGTCATTATCTCCCTAATTGGGCATCGCTTATTTCTTTGTCCCTTCTTTGATCGATTGCTCTCCCTCTGTTCATCCCCTTGAAGTCCCTTGTCATTATCTCCCTCCTTTTTGTTTGTATTTCTGTCTGATGTCCATCCTTCCCTCTCTACTTATTTGTCTTATTGATATCTTGTCTCATATTCATTTTTGTTCAAGACATTTACTCCAAAAGTTTGTCCAAGAGTATATCTACCTAACCCAAAAACTCTTTTCCCCATAGCCTAACCCTAAGACTCCCTTCCCTGCAGCCCAACCCTAAGATTCCCTACCCTGCGGCCTAACCCTAACTATCTTTTCCTTGCAGCCTAACCCTAAGACTTCCCTCATCACAGCCTAACCCTAAGACTCCCCTTGTAGACTAGTCTCCTATCCGTTGCGGCAAGTCTTCAGCACATGAGTGGTGGTTGTTCCATCAGGGTTTCAGAAATGAAGGGTTTTCATTATGAAAACTTCCAATTAGGGATATTTTCGAAACACTGGCAGACAAAAATGTGCAGTTGCCTCTGTGCATTTCAGTAATCTGATTTTCATACTAGAGAACGGAACCCCTCTAGCAGCAATGATAATGTGTTATGATTTGCTTAAGTTGACATAGCATCATTAATTTAAGTGATGCCATAATATAAGTTGTGCTGCCATCCGTATAATTATTACAAATATTTACAACTGGAGGCTTACAGCTTTCAGAATGCTAAGTTAGTGAGATAGTGACATATTACATAAATGAATGTTATAAATAGTACAGTTCTAGCAAACCTTGTGACCCAGATGTTGTCTGGTATAAACCTTGCATACAAATGTTGCTATGTTGTCATTTAGATCACACTGGGAGAGAGATGTTTTAGAAACTAGCTAAATTCTAATGGCTAGATTTACTAGCTATGGGAAAGGAAAAGTGGAGATGTTGCACATAGCAACCAATCATATTCTAGCTCTCACTTTCCTATTACATACTAGAAAATGTTAGCTAGAATCTGATTGGTTGCTATGGGCAACATCTCCACTTTTCCTTCTCCGGAGCTTAGTAAATCTGGCCCTAAGAGTGGAAAATAAACAAAATACCCTTTACTGAATAGCCTTTAACACCATACATTTATTATTATATTATTATTATTATTATTATTATAAGTAGCAGTAGCAGTAGCAGTAGTAGTAGTAGTAAAAGTAAAAGTAGTATTTTGTATGAAAAAGATGTCGGTACTCACCCGTACCAAAAAGGTTCCACAATAGTAAATAAGTTCTCAGTTCATTATATGCCCCACTGTCCATTTTTATGCTTAACTTTCCCACCAGAACAAAGTCCTGTCCCAGGTAATCACATGCCTGACCTGCTGAAAATATGGTGGTACTGAGAAACCCCTGTACCCCAGGAAAAAAGCACTGATTATAAGTCAAGCAAAACTGTTACAGGCCAAAGCACTGCTAGATTAGAACGTACAAATTTCTTATCTCAGTAATGGCATATCAATTTCATCTAAAACATAACATGTAAATAGGAATAAATAATTAGTATGCAAATCTTCTCTAAGTAATTTTAGCTCAAAAGTAATTAACACTCTTTTCCTGTTAAACATATGTTTATAATCAGCGTAAGAGTAAGCAACAATAGTTTTCTGATAATTACTAAGACAAACACTAATTATGACCCATCCTGGTTGTACTATAGCATGATGACCTGCAGAATGGAATCTCCAGCCCTAAAAGCCAATCAGCACTAAGCTAGATATGCTATCTCCATTTTTAATGGCCCTAGTGCTATCTCTGTTGTTGTACTTGAGAATTAAACACATGTTCTCCCTGCAACTAACTCCCTACAGCTGTCATTAACTCCTCAGTATTAACTTGTACATGTAATTCTTAGGTTACCCTGGCTTTTGCTTAAGCCTGAATGTGCAATATGATATAGGCCAGGAGTGTGCAAAATATGACCTATTGACCACATCCAGCTTTTAAGTATTGTTGACGGGCCCATTGGATTATGTAAAAAAACACTCTAGCACGATGATGACATCACATAAGTATCAATGCAAACCTACACTTAAAAGACAAGGAGCTGCCAAAGTCCATCAAACAACGACACTTTTTTATCATGCAATTCATAGCACATATATTATCAGTGGCATAAATGGTGGCATTGATTATGATATATATGACACATGTACTGAAAATTTGTGAGCTATATATACAAAAAGTTAGTACAATACATTATTACAAGTTATTTTTGGCTAAATACAAAATATTTTGTGTGTGGCCCATCCACTATTATGGGCTATGGTGCCCAAGCACCACTTACTTTGTAAGAGTGTACATAAAACTATATCATGGTATCATCTGAGAATGACAACTACATTGTCTCCGTGTGATGGGAGAGATAAGAAAACCAATGGGTTCCTACCAGATTGTGCAGTATGTACCCTAATGTGTAATTTATGAGTAGAGTATGAGTAAAATTCAAGTTGTAAAGTCCACGTCTCATGCTTCATGAATTTGTCTTCTCTTTTGCTTATTATACCTTGTGGTGAGAAGTAAAAGAATTTAGTCAATCTAGAATAAAATGTTTTGCAGCACAGTAATGTATATATATCCTATATATCCTATATGTCATAAAGGTGATGTAGCTGCATTTTTGTAATGTCATTTAGGGATGTAACTGCAGATTTAGCTGTGGCTTTGTGATGTATGTCGCTAAGGAGATGTTGCCGTAGCTTTGTGATATTTATGTGTGTTTTAGCGGCAGCTCTGTGGTATCATCAGGGGATGTAGCGGTAGCTTTGTGATGTCATTAAAGGAAGTGCAGTTGCAGCTTTGTGATGTCATTAGAGGATGTAGCTGCAGCTTTAGGATGTTAGTGGGTTTGTAGCTGCATCATTGTGATGTCGTAGGGTGATGTAGCTGCAGCTTTTTGATGTTAGTGGGTGTTTTAGCTGCAGATTTGTAAGACCAATGTAGCTGCAGCTCTGTGATTCCATGATGGGATGTAAGAGCAGCTTAAAGGATGTAGCTGCAGCTTAGTGATGGCAATAAAGGACAGGTTTGGTATGTCATTAAGTGGATTTAGCTGCAGATTTGTAATGTCATTATGAATGTAGCTGCAGCTTTGCAATGTCATTGGGGGATGTAGATGCAGTTTTATGATGTCATTCAAGGATATAGCTGCAGTTCAGTGATGTTATATCATTAATCAGACAAACACATAAATAGTGGCCGCGCTGCTAGATTAGATAGCGTTAGTATGGCAAAATAAATCAATTAATATACATATAAATTATTCCAGCAGCTGTAGAGAAGGGAGAGGTAATCCCACAGTAGATATGAACTAAGAAAGGACAAAACAGCGCTTGGGAAAAAAAATGTATATAACAAATTCACATTTATTAAAATAATATAAATTGAAAAACAGATAGTAAATAGTGATGTGAGCCTAATACGTCTGTATGTTGTTGATCAGACAACTACAGACTTATAGGAAAAAACTGTTGCCTCAAAGGTAGAAAAAATAAATAAAAAACAACACTGTTCAATCTTCTCCTTTGATAAGGAGGAGGTATAAGGTGCCTGTTGAAACCTCTAACGAGTAGAATAATAGAGGTGCAAAATCCTTTCCTCACAATAATTGCCAACAAAGATGTCAGGAGCCCTTGCAGATAGAAAGATACAAATAAATGTATAGGGCAGTCGGCTATCCGTACTGGAGGGTGATCCAACTGGATAGGTGCAGGGTAATAGCCTCTAACTTGCCTTAGCCAGACCAAAATTGGTCAGTAATCCTCAGTCTGTAGGTGGTATTCGGACTTGAGGGAAAGCACTTGAGCAGAGATGGGTAGTGCAATATTACCGGTATTAGGAGGTTTACCTCATGTCCTACCCGTACCTCCACTCGGTCGATAGCGGTCAGTGGGACCAGTGTCGGAGCTGCCAAGCAGACACAGCCTCAGCTCCCCGCGGCTGCAGTCAGAGACACAAATAGCCTCAAGCGGGTAGCGTGGTCTAATGCGGTGGTGCTCTGATGTTGAGCCTCCGGCTCGCGGCTCCTGCCAGGTTTGTGGATGGGCTAGTAAGGCAGGAGGCAGGGGGATCCAGCACCGTCTCTGTGTGGCCAATTGGAGGCAAAAAAAGTAAATAGTGTGTTGAAGTTAGCTGGCCAGTGTCAATTCTGGTTAGCGTCCCGACCTAACATCGGCTGGATTGCTTATGCAGGATCAGAGGCAACTCTCACATCAAGTGTAGACCTTAACGTGTTTCTTCATCCCCTAGGATGATTTCATCAGAAGGTAAAAAGTTTCCCTTACAAGGGAGTGTCTTTTATAGGAAATTAGGTTGAATCACCTGTGGTATTAACCTGTTGGTTATTAACCCTAATTTTGCCATACAAAAAGAACAAGGTGTCACTTATCCTGTTGCTACATAATCATTAAAAGTAGCAAGTGACAGTTTACAATTGTGTAAGATTTTTTGTAAGATACATTAAGAATAAAACATTTAAATGACTAATGCAATACATTAAATTGAATAGAGTACATAAGTCAGCATAGACCAAAAAGTAACAAAAAGCAGAAAACAAAAAGAAAACTTCAAAAACTACAAGCCATATAGCCAGATAACAATGTACCGAGAATCATAATAGCCAACACTAGAGAGGAAAACAGCAAATTGAATTGTTTTATTTAGTAATAGTATTAACTAATGGTTGGATAAATGGCCATAAAGAATGTGTTATGGAAATTTTGGACCATTAGTATATATCCCTACACTGAATAAATATGGTAGGGGGACACAAAAGGTTGTTAGAATCGGAAAGAGGGTACAGATCTTATTTAGAAATGATTTAGTTCAATGGTTTCATTGAGACCAGAGGGAGTCATTGTATTCAATTGGAAAATCCAGAATGCCTCCCTCTGGGCCAATCTAGTAAACTGATTCCCCCCTCTGGCAGTTTTGTGGGCCAATTCTATGCCCTTGATTGAGAGGACTTCCACTTTCCCTCCATGTATGTCATTGACATGCCGTGAAACTGAATGTAGTCTGTTGTTCTTCACAACATTTCGACGGTGTTCAGAGAATCTAACATGAAGCTGCCTCGTGGTCCTACCAATATACTGCATGCCACACTGGCATGCAATTTGGTATACCACGAAGCAGCTTCTGCAGTTTATGAAGTCCTTGATGGGAAAACTAGTTTGCCCTTCAGAGGAGGAAAAAGAAATGGCTTTATGATGGCCAAATTTACACATCCCACATCTGTTCTGGGCACACCGAAAAAAACCTTTGGGTTTTTCCCCCAGCCAGGAGGGGGCAGGTGTTATGACAGAGGGCTTCAGGAAGCTGTGGACCAACATATCCCTGAGGCTCTTGGCCTTTCTAAAGACCACTCGTGGTTTATTTGGCATTAAATTCATCCTTGAGCACAATTTTTTTTATTTTTGAGGGCCCTTTCTATCGGCAACGGCTTGGCACTGCTATGGGGACCAGGTTCGCTCCGAGCTACGCCAACCTCTATATGGGTCTCCTTGAGGAGGAGCTCATTTGGGGGGGCCCGTTCGGAGCAAACCTGGTCTATTTTGGGCGCTATATAGATGATCTTTTCTTTGTATGGGATGGGGACATTAATTCTATCAACAATTTTTTCACTTTTCTTAACACCAATCGGTTTAATTTGAAATTCACTCACCAATTTAGCAACTGTTCTATCAATTTTTTAGATATTGAGGTGGTTGTCTCCGGGAACCAGCTACATACTAAGACATATCAGAAAGAGGTTGATACCAACCACTTTCTACACTTTAATAGTTGCCACAACAAGAGCTGGCTCAAAAGTATTCCTAAGAGCCAGTTTATCAGAATGCGGCGTAATTGCTCGACTCTAGAGTCCTATCGGACACAGGGTGAGAGACTTAAACGTAGCTTTCTGGCTCAGGGGTACCCTCTGGAGATTATAGAACAAGCTTCTTTGGAAGCAGAAAGTCGGGATAGAAATAGCCTTATCCAGAAAAATACTCACAAAAAAGACCTGAATGGTTTTACAAATGAGCATCTATGCTTTATAACCCAATTTTCCTCCCAGGCAGAAAATATTAAAAAGATTATATACCGAAACTGTAATGACATTTTAAGTCTGGACAATACGTTGAAACCACTCCTTGTGCCAAATAAACCACGAGTGGTCTTTAGAAAGGCCAAGAGCCTTCTGGACTGGACTTTGAACCTGTTTGACAGCGTGTCTCCTGGCTAATTATTGTTTAATCTCGCACTGTTATCTCATCTGGGACTATTACTCATCGTTACTTCTGTATGCACCCATCTTAAACCTGCCTATCTCATCTGGGACTATTACTCATCGTTACTTCTGTATGCACCCATCTGTTATTAAACCTGCTCAATTTCATTTCAACCCAACACTGTTGTCTTCATCCCTGAAACCCGGAACTGATCCCAAACAATCCTTGAACGTGACACTACTATTATGTTATATCATTAAGAAGATGTGGTGGTTGCTTTATGATGCCATTAAAGCATTACAACCAATAAAGACTAGTCAAGATGGCTTGTAAATGATAGCAAATCTACTCCATCTGTAGATTTAGTAACCAGCCAGCTCACTGCAGCTTTTGGCCTTAAATGGATGAATATAATATTGTGACCTGTGAGGTGGTCAAAATTTTGTGGAAATTACTGGAAATTGTTATTGAGTTATTGAGGATAATAATAATAATGTGATTTTAGCATTTTGTAGCAAATTTAACAAAAAAATACAGCTCCAAAACCAAAACACGTGAGGGCAGTTTTGGCAAAACCAAAACCAAAACACGAAGTTCATACAGATCCAAAACCAAAAAACAAGAGTCAGTAAACATCCCCAGTTATTAGGGGATGTAGCTACAATTTTGTGATACCAAGGGAAGAGAGCAGCAGTTCTGCGCGGCTGCAGGTCTGTGCAGAGAAGTTCAGGTAGGGTTCTGAAAGAGGGGAGTGCCAGAGGCATGCACTCCTCTCTACAGTGCCTACTTACAGATCTCTGCGCAAACGTAAATCGCGAGATTTAATGCTAATTGGCCCAAGGGTGACGGGGAGGGTAGGAGGGCAATTAGAAGGATATGAACTGTATCCCTGAACATGTTCAAATTGTAGCAATTCCATCACTTGAAGGAATGCTCCTGTGCCTCCACACTGGTGCCAGCACTGGGAAGAAGTTGAGGTAAAGATCACAGACAGCCGCACTGGTGTAAGGTACCACCAATAGTACATTTTGTACGCGTTCTCCTTGATCGTAGTACAACTAAATAAATGGCAATATATTGTTTGATGCTCTCCTCTCATTATCGTCTGGATTACTGCTGATGCGTTTCAAGGAGGTTTCCCACTTTGAGAAAGAGACAACCCCCTTAAAACGCGTCAGGGGTAATCCAGACTCAGCTCCAGTGCTATATATTGACGGTCTCATTACGGACTCCTCTGGACTTCCATCTAGACTGTTCCCTGGCTTTTTGCCATCCCCTATTGATTGTGCCATTTTCCATCCTTTGGTTGTCGGGTAGGATGGCTCTGTTTAGCACTCTGATATATGTTTTATCTTTAATATTGTTGCAAAGGTTCATGCAATAAATTTGAGTTTCTATTACTGATCTTCTTTTCTTTTCCACATGTATGATCCATGATGCAGGGACTTTTACCATTTTAAAACTTTGTATTTACACCTGCAGACATTTTCATTTGTTTTACCAGCACAGCGCTGTTTAGAGATAATTCTTCCTTGTTTAGTTTCAGAGGTTGTAGGAATCTCTTTCTATCTCCTGGCAGCTGCAGTGATTAGTGCAGTTGGTGCTAATTTAATTTCATTTTGTAATAATAATATTAGTCTAGATCAATATGGAAAGAGAGGGCTCACCTATACTCTACATGTAATACCAAGGCATGGAAGGTGTTAGGAAGTGTCCTTCCCCTCATGCTTTGGATTGGCTGCTATTTGTTTCAGTTGTGTAGCACAGATAAGCGTCCAGAATGGAAAATCTGCAGCAACCCAATATGAACATGGTAACGGTAAGTGTCTGCATTTATATTTTTCTTGACACATGAAAGCGCCCATGGCCAAATAGAAAAAACCGTTAAAGAGCAATAGTTGAAAAAGAGGAAATCCTAAATAAAGAACCTGAAGATATAAAAATAGCTGCCAAAACCAAGAACAGTAAATAATAAATCAGTGGAATTGTAAAGGATTTCCCTGAAGTGAAGCAAGGTGAGATAGACAATGGGGGAATTGGAGACTCGCATGACAAATAAAACCTCACTCCAGAAGCTACATGTGAATATAAATAGCAGTTGGTCTGTTCAGAAAATTGAGAAAACAAAGTTTTACAAATACAGATTAATGATTAATGTCTGCTTGTAAAGACAGGGTGTTGTGAATGTGTGGGATAGAAAGACGTAGGAAGTATGGAGGTCACTTACTCTGAGCTTTCTATTCATAGATGCAGAACAGAAAGAGGAAAGGATACTTTAAAAGAGATTGATCTGGTTTTGTGAGTAAAGTTTTTATATTATTTCTTTCCTATATATGGGCCTGATTCACACCTAAGAAGCAGCAGCTTCTTAGATGTGTTTATTTATTAAAATGGCTACTGCGCATTCATAGTGATACTGACTACGCAAGCTACATAGCCTTTCATTTTAGAGACCACACATAGTTTTTTAAGAAAAAGAACCAAGGCCCCATAGGGCTGCAGGGATAAAACCGGCAGGCAGGGACCCAGCTTTACATCAAGCAGTTAGGAGTTAATAGTTTTATTTAGATAGTTAGACTCTTATGATAGGCTAGATGCAGGTGGGACATAGGTTGGAGGGGTGAGTTTAGGTTAGGGATATATAAGTTAGGGGGGTGGGATTTGGGGGTAGTCTCTCCAGGACAGATTCTGCGTGGAGTATGCGTGTTCCTATATCTAACTTTTTCTTCCAGATGGTGCATGGTTGGGGCGGTAGCAGTGGGGGGTCAGCTAAAAAGTTTGTTGGCGCATGGGGGTAAGTTTTTGTGGGAGGGGGGAAATTGGGGGGACCGGTCTGGAAACAAATACAACCTGGTTGCGAGCGCGGGACATTTTACCCTACTGGTTTTTGTCCACTAGGAACTGCCACTTTCCAGGTGCTGGGGTGGGCAGTTAGGACGGGGTAAAACAGTGTTCTAGCTGGAAGACCGGTCTCGAGGGGGTGCAATGTTTTAAAGGTAGGTTTTTGGTATTGTGTTTGTTTACATATTGGGGGGAGTGGCTGAACCCCCCATCTGCTATTAGGCCACCTATTCACTAACTGGTTTCAAAGGATTATAGTCAAGAATTTTAATTGGCCCAAATCAATAAATTATGTGCCATTTTTAAATCCAAGCTATGGTGTCAGTGTGGTTATTTTGGTAAGGTGTGCCTGGCTGGGTGATGTATGGAGGGGTGCTCTGCCTAAAGCAGTTTTAGAGGAGGCGTGCCCATGCAGCCTCCGTGGGAAGATAGGTGAAGTGAGTGGGGGGAGGGCTGGGGATACTCCATGCCTATTTTCCTTACTTACGAGGGAAAATACGCACTGTTACTTAAAGTTGCCGTAGGCACCTAAAAACAGGGGAAGGGTGGGGGAGTAGACTGGAGAGGACTAAAATGTGAATCTGGTCCTTTAAGATTTGTTCTGTTACATTAT
>WWET01000085.1:756011-768404 GCA_011038615.1 Limnodynastes dumerilii | reverse complement strand
GAGGGAAGAACTTACAGAAGACATAAGGAGGGGGAAGTAAGTGGACTGCTGATGTGAGCACAGGAGAGGGGGAAGCAATAGAAGGGATAGATGAAGGATGCAGTGAGGATGTTAAGTGGAGGAGCGGTAGGCTAGCCTGAACAGGTGCATTTGAGTGAACGCTTAAAGACCTGCAATGTGGGGGAGAGTCTGACTGAAGAAGGGAGGTCATTCCAATGCAGAGTTGCAGCATGGGAGAAGTCGTGGATATGGGCATGAGATGTGGTGATCAGTAAAGAGGTCAGACAGCACTGGTTAGCAGAACGGAGAGGGCGGGAAGGGGTTTGCATGTTGATAAGGGAAGAGAGGTAGGGCACAGTGAATGAGGAGATGGCCTTAAAGATGAGGGTAAGGAGTTTAAAGAGAGGTCTGAAGTGGACAGGAAGCCAGTGGAGGGTTTGACATAAAAGAGAGGCCGAGGTAGAGAAGCGTGATTGAAGGGGGGCAAGACAGGTGAGCGGGAGACCTATGAGGAGGAGGTTACAGTCGAGGCGTAATATGACTAAAGAGTGGATAAGGGTTTTAGTAGCTTCATTGGTGAGGAAGGGACGGATGCATGCAATGTTGCGCAGGTGGAAACGACAAGAATGAGAGAGGGCACGGATGTGTGGTATAAAGGAAAGTGAGGAATCAAGGATGACACCTAGGGAGCAAACTTGAGGGGATGAGGAGAAAGATGTATCACCAATGGTTATCAGACCTGTGTATTCTTATAATCTAATTATCGGGGTAGGAACGTTCCTTTCGGAATCACTGTTTCATTGATTGTTTTTATAATGTCAACAATTTGAGCCATGTATATTTATGTATATATTTTTTTATTAAAACTTTGTGCCTTTTGCAACATAGACTTATAATTATATTACTTTTCATACTTTATCCAGCACTAATTCATTATCTATCTATCTTCTTTTTTTTCTATGATGGACCTATCTTGAAATTCATGGGAGCTTACATCTATTGTATTTAAAAAACTTTACAAACAATTCCTAAATGTTTGGAATACTTTGTAGAAGTCTAAAGACTATTTGGAAGTTTATTAATCCTATACCTGTATGTCGCTATTTTTGATACACTAGTTAGATTATTTATTTATTTATTTATATGTGGTGGATAGGATTTTAATTTGTGGTTATTTATTTTTGCTTAAATATTTAGTATTACATTTTCACATATCTGCAGTGCTTTTCCTGCCCGTCAACATTTATTTGGTATCCCTTAACCCTCTGCCTATTCTATTTGACCTAGCAAAGGACTTAATCTAGACTGAGTGAAATCCCTGAATTCCCGATTGAAATCCCCAAATCCCAGAGTGAAAGATTAAAAAAGATCTATAAGCAAGGCCCTGCACTATCCAGATATCTGGGAATTTACTGGAAATACTGAAGTTTGGATGGACAAACAGAGAGAAAACACCTATACTTTGACTAAGAGGGAACACCCACTTTCTATCTGAACCCATACCTTCTGTCAGGTGTGTCTGGATGGGTCAGAATGCATTACAATATAATGCCTCAGATGCTTATGCACCTCTGAGCATGTGCAGTGTGGAAAAGCTGAAACAATCTGCAGGAAAGTTGAGCAAATCTAGGTCTGGCCCCCATTGGAACCCATTGTTTCCAACTATGGTTTGCGTTATTATGGTCTACTACATATATAAAGCAAATACAACCATGGCTGCTAACTGACCGATTTGGACAATTACCAATGAATACATAAACAGCCTTCAAATATAAAGGAGGAGTTCATATTTGATTTTCTAAGCCGTGTAAAAATTTCATAAAATAACATTTTCCTACTAAAATACTTATAAGTAACATTTTGGTTTCCCTCTGCAAAGTTGTTTGTCTGCAATTTGTCAGCCTTTAGTCAAAACCAGCAACAAAACTAAATTATTTAAATCTGCTAATCTCCCTAAAAGGCTGACTATGTGCTGCAATAAACTGTCAACCAATGCAGAAATATGTGCACTGAAAAGAAGCAGCACATGGGGGATTTGCTTCATTTACTAGTGTGGTTTATTGTATAGTAAATTGAAGTCAGCACAAGTATAAAATGCTGTGTTTTATCTGTAATAGTTTAAAATGTCTCATGCATGGATATTAAACATATAAGTGTATAGAGCGTAACAAATTCCCAGCACTTGTGTTTCCTACCTTAGTGTGCCTTTGCCTGTACAATCTAGTCAGATTACATTAGCCAATATGTAAGAAATAAAAAGGCCATATTTTTGTGTTTAACTTAGTATTCATTTTGGAGCAGTTTCGTTGTTCTCATTCCCTTCTAGTATTCGTGGGAGAAAGGCTTCTGCACTGTATACATGACATGATATATGAACATGGATCCAAGAACACCCCAAGTTAAGAATGTAGACTATAATACATACTCAGATAGAAACAATAATAATAAAATAATAATAACAATAATAATCATGAAACAGTTAAAAATGTAAAGTGGGTGTTTTCCATCTACTCACTCTGAGCAGCACAATCAGAATTAAAATTGCGTAATCCAGTGTTACAATTTAAAGAAACATTCTCACTTTTTATTCATTGGCATTTTAAGTATGGACAAAGGGAGTGGTGGATACAGAAGGGGATATAATATCACAGAATGATCGAATCTCCGACCCCTAAGATACTTATTTGTTTTCATAGAAACATGATTTTATGGTCACTTGAACAGTTTGAACAGTTTGAAACCATATATGGAAATGTAAATGTATAGATTTATTTTTACTAGGTTAATAAAACCTACATTTCCGCATTATAAAAAAAAAAAAAAAAAAAAAAAACATTATAAAAAAAAAAAAAAAAAAAAGAATTCAACTGCAGAATGAACTGTGGATAGTTGAAGAAACAATCTTAATTATAATGATTTAAAATCTCACGTTCTGGTATCTTAAGCTATAGCAAAATATAAAAAGAACACAATATAAAAAATAAAATAGTAGATATAGTAGATGTGTTGGATTTTTATCGGGTGCATCAAACATAAATGGTCATATAATTTTCTGCACATGTACATTGAATAAATCAACATATATGTGTAATATATTATATAAACCAATTATTTCATGATAATTGCAACAATCAAAGTAACAAGCTATCTATATCTAAACCCTATAACTAAAAGCATACAGGACCGTGCTCAGAATTAAGAACGTCTGGTAATTTACGCACGCAAAATGCGTAAGTGGAGTGATTTCTATTCAGGGCACATGTGCAGACCATGGAGTTACGAAGCGTAATTGGAATGATGCATAAGTAATTTCCGTACATCAAAAAATGCATACGTACATAAAAGATCGGACGGATTATTAATAAGTAGGTGTCAATCGGAATGTAAATAGCAAAAAATAGGCGTGGTAATGCTGTAGACGTGCGGTTGTATTTGTGAACGTTTAACTTCCGTCACATATACGCACGCTAATGATAAGGTTGCTTTCACAACACGGAAGTGTTACGAAATTTATTAATTTTGCAAAACGTACTTATTTTGTATTAACGTACGGATCTATTACGAACGCACGGAAAATCTTCTTAAATCTGAATCCGGTCCCCAGTGTGTATATTCATATATATTTTTTTGTAACACCCAGTGCTGTGGGCTTCGATTTTCCCCAATATTACACTTAACACTATTGACTAACTTACATTGCAATATCCATGGGTGTGTCACCAAATATAGAATGCACTGTTGCAACCACAAAATAAAAAAGCCCATGATTTATTGGGAAACATACAATGTAGAATGCATCATAGTGACAATTATACAATACACATTACATCCTAGTCTTGGCTACACAATATAGAGTGCCTCCTATTCACTGTTATATAATACAGACTGCATCCTAGTAACTGCCAATATATAATTCAGAATAGTTATCTCCATACAAAACAGACTGCATGCTAGGTATTGCAATCCCCCTGACTGAAAAGCTACCTACCACAAAATTAGCTTTTTTGCTATGGGACAGATGTAAGAGCTACCTTGGAATCTTCCCCCATAACCCCTGTATATGGTTCCTCTAGTGGTTTATCTCAGAAATTTCTCTTAGAAAGGCCACACAGAAAGGACAAACTCCTTAAATGTAAATGTGATGCTTCAATGTCAGCCCAGGAAAGAGAGGAAGGAGGAATGAATGAAGCGACTACTTGGCTAAGGTGTGCTGCATAATAATAAAGTTTCAGAGAAACTCTACCTCCTCCCTCTGTAGTATTTTTTTTAAGAAGCGAGAGTCTTATCCGGGACATTTATAGTGCCATAGAAACTGGGAGAGCGCTCTCTCGAACAAAACTAATTCAGACAGTGGGACTCACACCGGTAAGGACTGAAAATAGTACAGAAGTGTTGGGAGCATGTTCATTTTAATTGATACAATCATTCCCAACCACAAAATAAACAGTGGTCCCCAATTATTGAGATCGTTTTAAGTTTTTGAAATAGGGGTGTATAATTTTCCCTATACAGTGATTCATAGGAAAGGGTAACATAGACACTCAGATATTTAATCTTTCTAGTTTGCCACCTGAAGACATACAGTGATTTGAGTTGATCCTTCACCTCAGGCGGGCAGTGTAGCAGCATAGCTTCTGATTTAGAAATATTAATTTTATAACCCGACAGATGCCCATACTCTTCCATAACCTGGAAAAGGCAGGAAAGGGAAGTTCTCGGCTGTTGTAGAGTCAGAAGGATGCTTGTATAGAGAGAGTATACCTGCTAGCAAGGGCCCTGAGAGTCCATAGTATTGAACAACTTCCGTTATAAACATCCAGGATATCCTATCGAAAGCGTTCTCCACATATACAGACAGTACAGCTAGTTAGGTCTATAACATGTTGGCAATATGGATGACATCAATGGTCCTCCTCATATTGGGCTGGATCCAGACCTAGTTAAGTGCTTGGACTTAGTTACTCCTGGGCTAAACCATGTTGATTGCAGGGGAGTAATATTTCATCTGTTGCAAACAGTATTAGAGTTGAGAGATGATGTTTCCTATCCCAAGTCTAAATAACAGTGTGATAGTAAAGCTGGTCACTATCTGTGTGCAGTAAGCAATTTAAAGATATATCCTTGCATGCAAATAATACAATTAACTTGGCTCCCTCTGAAATAAACATGGTTTAGCCCAGGTTTAACTAAGTTCAAGCACTTAACTAGGTCTGGATCCAGCCCATTGTCCCTAACCTGTCTACCTGGTATAAAGCCCTTCAGATCATAGTGAATCAATCCTGTAGGTACCACTGCCAATCTGTTAGATAAAATATTGGAATATATTTTTACGTCATTTTTGAGCAGACAAATTGGGCTATAGCTGGAATAGTTAAAAGGATCTTTTCCTTCCTTATGGATGAAGACTGATGTCAGGTGCCCCCTTGAGAGATTTAGTTAAAAACAGTATGAAGAGAGGCCAAGACAGTTAGAAACTTTTTATAATAAGCAGCAGAGAATCCCTCCAGTTCTGGAGCCTTCCCAGATTTCTGCTCTTTACCAGTTTGTAGAATCTCCTCAAGTGTGATATCTGAAGAAAGGCTAGCCACAGTGTCTGATGACAGACAGACAGATGATCAGGCGAGTTGGTGGTGTTGGGATAATACATCTGAAATTGGGTTTTGATTAGTGTGGGGTTATAGGTGAGTTACCATTTTAAGGTCCTAACAGCCAGAAGAATACAGGTGGACATTTTAGAATGCAGCTTTGAAGCCAACAGAGAGTCCGCTTTGTCTCTTTTTTTCATAGAATTTTTTAATTAGCCGTTTAAGTTTGTTCACAGCTTGGTAGACTAGTAGAAGATTCAGCTCACCTCTAGTTGCAGTGAGTTTGTGTTAAGGGCCGCCGGACCGCCGCCATTACCTTCAGTAGTAATGCCGCCAGGCCACGGCCATTACTCACCCGCCAGCGGTCCAGCGCAAGGATCTCCTGGCCAGCCTGTTCACAGGCCTCCTCCTGTTTCATGCCGCGAACAGCATGTAAACAAAACCACGTGCACCGCCGCGTCTCCTGGCAGGCGCACGCTCCACTCCCACCAATGACTAATGTCTTTCCCCATTCTGACAGACAGGGATCCAATTAAAGGGCTAGAGACTGTCTGGATCAGAGGCTAGCAGTCTCTATTTAAACACTGTTTCATCATCATCTGGTGCCGGTTATAGCTCTGCCTTGCCAGTTCTGTGACCTGCTACCTTTGTGTGCCTAGTGCTTTTGCCTAGTGAATTGACCGTTGTTTGACCACTTACCTTGTTCAATCCCTGCCTCAGTTTCCTTCTGTTACCTTGCCTTGGTTCTCCTCCTTATTGTGCCCACCTTCCCTTCTACCCTTCCCTTCCCTGGAGTGTTAGTTTATGTTTCCTCTCCGGAGGCCCCTTCGTATGAGTGTGTGTGTGCAAGCCCTGGTTTGTCTTGTCCGATCCTGTGACTTACCTCTCGTCCGCCGTGCCTGGTTCAGTGTTTCATGTAGTTTGTCTCAGGCCGGTCTCTTCCGGCCTGCTCTGCATCCCGCTTACTCTTCTTTCCCATCTTTTTCTAACGGGCATTCACCTCTGGTTTCCATTCGTTCTTCCACAGGTCTGATTCAACAGGGCACGATCTGTTACTGGGGCGCAGCCAATTCCATCCCCACCACCAGGGGCTCTGGTGAAAACCACCTGGTAGCAAAGCTCCCATGCCCTGGTAGTCGACTTCGTAACCTACTCTTTTCTATCTCACGGCCACACCGGTCCTTGACCCAAGTAATTCCGGTGTGATGTAACATCTTTCTTACCTCTTCAACCTCACGGTCACACCGGTACTCTTCCCAGGTAATTCCGGTGTACCGTAACAGTTTGCTAGTAGTCTGCGGGGTTGGGATGGGCTTTATTTTGGGACTCCAGCTGCTGTATGTTGTCCGTTATATTAGTAACTTTAACAGATCTATCCCTTTTAGTCTTGAAAGCCTGAGCAATAAGATGTCCCCAGATTATCACCTTATGGGCCTCCCAGAGCGTCATTGGTGAGACTTGGGTTTTATTCAACTCAAAGTATTCAGTTAGTCTATCTATCTGAGAGGGCATTGGAGACAGCAGAGTCATGGAGGAGCAACTAATTATTTCTGCAGGTGGCTCTAGGTGGGCAAAGTGCCATTTCCAATATATCTGCGAGGACTGGGGCATGGTCCGACCAAGTCCTGGGGGCTACTGTATATGGGCATATTGAAATTTTACTGCTAAATCATGGCTGAGGAGGATTATATCTATCCTAGAGTAAGTGTTATATACTGGAGAATAAAAGGTATAATCACAGCAGATCTACAACATGCCATGAGTCATAGGTGATGCAATTTAAAAAAATCCTTAAGGGGTTTAGAGCACTACATGACACCCAGGTGTGGGTGTCACTCCAGGTGGGTAAATCCAGTCAATTGTAGAAGATAGAGCAGCATTAAAGTCACCAACTATAATTAATTCACTCTGCCTCACCTTGGTTAAAAAGGCACCAAGTTTCCAGAAAAATCTATTCTGGGCAACACTGGGAGTATAAACATTTAAACAAAAAACGTGTAGTAACACCTCTTGCGCTCCCAAAATAAAGCAGCTATTACACCCCTATGAAAAGGATGTTTTCACTTCGTCCTTATCAGAGTCCAGGATTAAACCTTATCCTATAAACATATGAGATAATATACAGTAGGGTTTCACAACAGCGCTCCTATATTTTCGTGTACTTCAGCTCTCTTTAATAGAGTTCCTCATAGTCCCCAATCAAAAAGCACAATACTTATTTCCACCTCATAGAATCTCTTCCCATTGTTTTCTTTCCCGAGAATTTCTTTATCCTCACACTCGTGTATATTTGCCTCATAAAATACAAGGGGAGAGAGAATATACACATTTCTATAATGGTCCACAATACATGGGTGAAATCTACTCACAATCTCCTCCTCTTTTACTTTCTGCTTATCTCAGAAATCTTTAATACGCTCCTCTCCACATTAAGGTCAGGTCGACACCACATATAAATGAAGAAAATTCCAACAATAATACGTAATACGTCCTTATTGAATATATGGTACACAACTGCTGAATAACTCACAATCTTTGCCTCTTGTTTATTCTCATATAACACAGATATCTGGATGGCTATATTTGCTCCACTTCCATCTAGGACGGTCTCCTTCTCCTTTCCTCGTTCCCCCCTCCTCGCCACCTGCAGAGCTCGAGAGAAAGACAAGAAATCAGGCACGGAGACCCTTATGTAGCCCGCAATCACCAGGACTAATCCTTATAATATACAGTATATCCTGCTCACCTTTTATTTATCTTGTCATAAAAGCATAATAAAGGTATCTTTTTTCATCTTTCAATATATAATGTGGGATGTTTGCTTTCAATAAAAACAGATCTTTATTCCATAACAATTCAATAAAAAACAATCTTATTCCAGCAAAAACTCCAATGGTCAAGTTTCATTCGGCAGGTAACTCACTAAAGTTAGTGAAATATCTATCAAAGTTATAAAACTACCAGCAATTATAAAGGGCCCAAATAACGCTGTCTAACAGGTAGAATACTCACTCCAATCAAGATCTAGCCGAACAGGACGCCACCAGCCCACAACCTACGCGTTTCGACTTTAAAGTCTTTCTCAAGGTGGGTATAAATATTTACCAGGATACAATTTATGAGCTTGCCAATCAAAACAAGGTATATGCCTTCCAAATCTGTGTATGATTTGGACAGTTCAAAGGTAAGGTGTGTAAGTGGTGCATCATCGGGAAATAGCAGGACTGGAGAGCCAGATGGAAGCCGTGGACAAAGTGTGTTATCTGCAGAAAGATTAAGTCCCCCTGCAGTGATTTAAAAGGAAGGGAGCAGACGACAACCAGGGCATGGGGCAAAAGAGAAGCCAGTAGACTAAAAACACTGGTCCCAGGTGCTGGTGGAGGGAATTAGGAAGCATCACAAAGGATGCGGGAACTTGCATTAAGCCAAAGGATTTTGGGGGTAGGTAGTTGGCACATCCGGAATGATGCAGGCAGCTGGAGATGGAGGACTTGAGTAGTAGGCCCTACTGGACCTATTTAATGATATGAGGAAGCAAAAGTGAGGCCAAGGTTGAGGTTTGGAGAGGGAAGGGCAAGTAAACCATAAATGAGCACATCAGTACTGAGACTTTTGAGCTTAGGTCATTTAGGAGCTGTGACTATGGGGTCAAGTAGAGGAATAGGAGGGGAGATAATATGGTGTAAGGGGGAAACTCTTGTTCCTTAAAACAGACAGGGAAAAAGAACAAACATTTCGGTACCATAGCTTAGCAATAAATGCTATAAGAACCTATAGAATGTCAGATTCAAACCTATTGCATGCAGGACTAGAACAGATAAATTTACAAAACTAGGCATTTAATTATACTTATCACAAAAAAGATATATTATGACGTCTATACATTCTGTACAGCATTAAAGGGTTTTAAAGAAAAGAGAAAACAGATAAGTAGCAGAGACAAATATAACATACATGAGACCAAAAGCAAGTTATCATCAGATGCAACAGATTATATGTGTCCCTATTAGAGGGATGTCCCTTTCAAGTCACAACTCCCATTTAGAGCATATCTCAATCATGTACCCAAGCTCAAACAAGTAATGGGTATGGGCAGGGCAACAAGAGTCCAGGATCATGAAAGTTCTCTTAAGTATGACATAAAAGCTGGGAGTTAAAACAGGGTTAACCTCGGAAGGAGAAACAATTCAGACACAGACAGTTTCCCCAGTAGTCCAAAGTGAAAAGAGATGATGAAAGTGGCCTATTGCAGGATAGTACCTCAGGTATCCAATCGGTGAGATCTGTATGACCAAGAGACTGTAGACCACTCTCTTCTAGGGGGACATTTCAGTTGAGGTGTAGACCCAGAGGTAGACTGTGGGGCAGATGACGGTTCCACCGAGAGTGGAGTTGGGTCTAAGTCCAAGCGATGAAGCAGGGTCTGTGCCTCAGGTAGCGTGCTTGCTGATAGTTGATGGTTCTGGTGCCATACAAAGATACAAAAAGGGAACTGTTTTTTTGTAGAATAGTCATGACAGGTCGTAGGTCCCTTCATCTGGACAAGGTAGTAGGTCTTCATAGATTTGGATATCAGAACATTCAAAGGTAAGAACAGGAAACTCTGGCTGCCCGCATAATGAGTCCCATACCATATCTTATTATACAAGGTGGCGTGTGTCTAGATGACATAATAGTAATCTTTGCATGCATCTGTGTAGTATGTTTTTAAGGCATGTACAAGGCTAAGAAAGGCTTCCACATGCTAAACTCTGTTGTGTGTGCACAAATCTACCTCAGGCCCACTGTCTTTTTTTATTCCAGGGGAACTTATCTGGTCGTATATCTATTATAATAATTAACAGGATGCTCATTCTTATAAACAATGAGTCATACAAATAAAAACCAAGGCTTGGGTTAAGCCAGAGTGTGGTAAAGATCTGAGAAAGCTTCTGGTAAAAGAATCATGCGATATATGTTTTTTTCATCCGCTTTGTCTCCTCTGCATCGGCAGTAATTTATTAAAAGAATGGAAATAATGACACAAATGGTGAAATAGGTAGGATGTGACAATTATACCGTTTCCATGCACATTAACAGAATGTTTTCAACACTGGCAGTTTATAAAAGATCATCCTATGTGTGCTGTCGGCAAACAAACTGACACGTTTGCACATAGTTAAATGTATCGGACAATTTTTATCCTGTTTTTTTAAATGACCAATATCCTAAAATATTATGGCTTCATTTATTTTTCCTCTTTGCACAAATATAATGTGACTGGAATAAAATCTATCTAGATTTAATGCACTGCTTGGTAGTATTGCAATTTAATTAATTCTGATTTAAAAGAAAACTTTTATCTTAGGGTTCTGGAAGGGCTATTATGATATGCCATTACATGATAACATTTGCAATAACAGACATCATTAAAACTACGTTAGAGTTTATATCGGTTTGTGTAAAATTGCAAAAAATGAATATTATGTATTATAAAAGTACATAAATTATGAAACACAGAAACAAACATTGAGTCATGAAATCAGATTTTGAAATATAAACTAAAATAAGTTTGTATAATGATAGATAGATAGATAGATAGATAGATAGATAGATAGATAGATAGATAGATAGATAGACAGATACATCTGGAGATCCATGCAACAGTGCAGTGCATTCTCTCCGCCCACCTGAACTCTGTAAGCATTACAATTGTACAGTCTGGGTGGGATAAAGGGGTTACATGTGTATCAGCAGTTGGACAGACTTCTGATCTGTACGTGTGACTTAAGGCTGCCTTATGGCAGTGTAAGTCACCTAAAGTCCGCAGGAGAGAGGGGAGTGACAGAGGAATTCACTCCCCTCTTCCATGCGGACTGCCTGATCTCCATGTGTGTGGTAAATGTACTGAGGTCAGGATCAGGTCCATAATTACTGTTTAAACTTTTTATTTGCATTGTCAAAGTAAAAGGTGGCTAAACATTTTTGTAACTTAATAAAAGGAGCAGTAAACAAAAAATATTAAATTATTTCATATAACTAGGCAACTTTAATCATTTAAAAAGTGTGTAATAATTACCATATTAAAAGTATGTAATCCATTTTATTTCTATAGAACCTTATTTTCTCAATAAGAAATTGTCAGCACAGATGGAATAACTAGGACAACTTCTCACTTACTGTCTGGTGTGAATAAATAAAATACTAAATAAATATCTTTCCAACATATCTTCAGTTCTGATTAGCTTAAATAACATTTGCACTTATTTGTACTATCTACTAATTCTTGGTGCTTCTGCTTGTACCACTAATTATTCCATCTCTGCTTATTGCAGAGTGACATGGTTGAATATGTGACAATAAGAAGTGATGTGATTACTTAGTGGCAGTAATTGCTATTGATATTGATGATATTAGTCCAATAAGCTTTGGAGGAAATATAGAAAAAGCATAGCATTTCTTTGTCTCAGTGAAATAAAGCTATTGTCGGTCAGGTCACATTTTTTTTAAATAACCCAAGTACAAGAGGTAATCTTATTGGACTAGGAAAGAAGGACATGTAAATACAACTTAATTAAACAATCACAAACAATTAGCTCACCTTATACACTTACTTGTGCTAAAGCAGCTCTAGGTATACACGTTTCTTATACCTTAGGTCAGAAAATATAGGCTTGTAAGGAAATAATTATTTTAAAGCAATTATCACAAAGCAAATCATTTTTGTCATTTATCTCAATCATTAGCCCGATTAATTAGTTACATAATTAAGAAATGGCCCAGAAATAAAGTGTTTAATGATGAGGGCCCTGATTCTTTATTTTAATTA
>WWET01000085.1:700260-742023 GCA_011038615.1 Limnodynastes dumerilii | reverse complement strand
GCGGCGTTGGGCCGGTGGAGGGGACGTCCTCCAGCGTCCCAACGCTCACGTTACTCCTGGAGGGCGGGGGGAGGTAAGTAAATTAGTCTAGGGGGGCGGGCTAGGCGGCCATACGCTCCTGTGTGAGCGTATGGCCCCTTCCTTACGCCGGGCGAAGCTAGGGTAGCCTTCACCCGGCGTAAGGAAGGGGCCATACGCCCGCACAGGGGGAGTGCCAGGGGGGAGTCAGCGATGTAACGCTGAGCGTTAGCACGCTCAGCGCTACATCGTTGATCTGGATCAGGCCCATTGGGACTAACCCCTTTCCTCTAGCCCTATTGTAAGACTGATGAGTCTGATTCCTTATCCATGTCTTTTCCATCTCCTATGCTGTGAGATGAGGCCATTTTCTCTTTAATACCTCTATTGTTCCTCCCCCCTTCTCCTTGTATATACTGTACATGTGGATTTACCTCATCATAGTTTTGATGCTTGTAAACTATACAATGGACGCACTGATGTTTCTTTTGTTGTTACCTGATCTATATTATTACACATGTGCCCTGTTGCAAAGAGAATATTATGGAGAGAGTCTGGAGAAGATAGTGGATGGGTGAAGAGAATCTAAGTGGCAAAGGTGATAGAAAAATAAGAGGTAATGGAGTGTGCCTAGTGCATGCAGTATAGGTTTGCTTACGCATATATTTGAATGATTTTCATTTCTAGCCAGGAAAGGCTGACATACCATCTGCTCTCTGACGAAACCCAAAGGGAGAAACGCGTAAGTGCCACAGCTCCGTTCCCTGATTGAAAATCTGCACCTATATCCTAATTATTTGTGGACACACAGGCTCTCCCAAAGACTTTAACCATGCTGGATCCAATATTCTTATCTATATATCCGTATTTACAATGGAACATATGCACAGGACTGTGAACCTCCGTGGACTTATACCGCAGTCCAAGACGTGCACTAACGTAGCGATTCCTTCCACCTGTGCCGCGGCTCTGCCCGCTGGACGTGTTCATCTCTGGTAAGCGCTGCTACGGTTTGAGACACAGCACAGACTGACCATAATAACTACTGCGGTACATATAACTGCCACTGTCAACACTTTAAAGTACAAACTGTATCCAACTCTCTTTCTACTGTTGCACATTGTAGTGAGATCATTATTCAATCATAAAATAAGAATCCTTTATAGGAGAGAACCTGTTCATGCAAACTATCCACATTGGACACTATATTAATATACAACTTCTTCCATATACAGAGACATTTTTTGGAAAACCTTTTTTTTTATTATTGATGTGACTCTGGATTATAATAGGGTTTAATCATAGACCCATGGTTCCATTATAACCATTTGCAGAGCAATGGATGCTTTATAAGATCACTATAATATAATTAACATCATGGTATAGTGCCCTAATCTATCAACATAGGTGCATCATATTGAAAACGGAGTTCACTATTTAAGTTTATTGATATTTACAGTTGTTATTCATTTTGTATTTATCTTGTATGTCTAACTGATCTTCCAGTGAAAGTTTTATTTTTTATTGTTGCATGTATAATAAACTTATATATAGTTTCTACAACCTCCAAGCGCTCTTTTTTCTTATTTTTTCATTTCTAACATAGCTTTGTCAGCAACCCCCAAGTTAGGTGAAATAAATGTAACTGTTTACTCACATCCTGGGAACAATACAACAGAATTATGGAGCCCGCACACTTATGTGCCATATTTCGAGTGCTGTGTTTCACACAATGTACCTCTATACCGGGTGTGGGGCTCCAGTACGAATGGCCGATTTTCGAATCGGCTGTTTTTTCCCCAGCCAGTTGCGAACTGGCTGGGATTTCGATTACATATGACTCGATGAGGCATAGCAATCGATCCACGGAGCACCAAAAGCTCCGTGGTCCGAAAAGTTGTAAAAAAAAATAGTCCCCCACTCTATTCCCTAATTTTTACCCTAACCCTCCCCTC
The DNA here is from genome assembly GCA_011038615.1 of Limnodynastes dumerilii. Classification (NCBI taxonomy): domain Eukaryota; kingdom Metazoa; phylum Chordata; class Amphibia; order Anura; family Limnodynastidae; genus Limnodynastes; species Limnodynastes dumerilii. The sequence goes on along the minus strand of WWET01000085.1, from coordinate 740,050 downwards.
TCACTATCCTAACCCTGCCTTCCTGACAGCCTGACCCTAACCCTCCCTTAATTGCAGCCTGACACTAACCCACCATCTCCCGCAGCCTGACCCTAAGCTTCCCTCCCCACGCACGGATAGTTTACACACCTGTTCCTGGTCCAGTGATAGCAGCGGTGGAGGGATATCGGTAAGTGCGAAAGTGAATGGGTGAAGTATGCCGAATGACATACTCAAAAATCTGGTTTTTTCGAAATAGGGACATCCAAAAAGGAACTTTCGGATATCCCAATTTCGGAAAACAGATTTTCTTAGCGGGGATTGACAACGCTCTATACCAATGTCCTCCAAACACTGTCTTGCCGTCTTTTGTTTTGTTTGGGGAGGGAAAGTTGGGAACCCGAGAGGCCATATTTACCAAGCTGTGGGTTTGGAAAAGTGGAGATGTTGCCCATAGCTGACATTCTCTAGTATGCAATAGTTAAATGAGATCTAGAATCTGAATGGTTGCTATGGGCAACATCTCCACTTTTCCAAACCTGCAGCTTAGTAAATCTGGCCACAGGGCTCTACTCAATGGAAAGAGATGATAGAGAGAGATGAGAGAGAGAGATTTCAGAGAGAGACTCAAAATTAGAGCAGCTTCTATCACATTAACAATGTTTTAATTGCTACATAGTACACCATTCATATTAAGTGCAAAATAATTAGAACCTATCTTTTTTTCAAAGAAGATTTTATTTTTTTTAAATTATTTTTAGGCATCTAATAAAGTGGCACACGGCAGTTGGGAAAATAGATTGGTGTGAAAAGCAAATCAATTTCCAGCACAATAGGGCTGAACCAGTGTTTCAGAGTAAGGTCAGAACAGGTGCAAGCATAGACTTTGGTAAGCATAGCGCTTGGTTAAACCATTTTGCATGTAGGGAGAATACTTTACTTTTGCATATATAACTCACATACTATATTGCTTCAATGGAGGACATTTTCATGACGGACATTTAGGGTGCACGCGGATCCTGCCACCAACATCCATTTTTTATTTTTGATCCTGCTCCCAGTTGCACTTGTTAGCAGGGCTCGATGTAAGGGGGTATACGGGGGTATGACATACCGTCACTTCTCCCACAGATTTAATTGAAAAGCTATAAATCTCCATTCACTTCTATTATTTCTATATTTTCATACCGCCACTTCTAAATATCCATACCACCACTTTTAAATTTCCACTTCGACCACTGCTTGTTAGTATAGAAAGGGCCAGATACGGCTTGGAAAGGCGAAGCGCAGTTGTGATACTGCTAGATAATGATGAGGGTCAGCCCTGTCTGGATAGATTAGGTTTATGCTGAGACTTTTTGCACTACAGGAGGAGCTTACAGGATAATGCCACTGACGGTGTTATGGTGGATATGTATGATATATAGCCAGGGGCGTAGGGAGGGCGGAGCAACTGGAGCGCGAGCTCCAGGTGACATATGGAACAAGTGGTGCCGCAGTATATAGCTGATTGATATAATTATTATTGCTGTTTCTATGCACTCTGTGGACCTTATTCACACGTAAGAAGCTGCAGCTTCTTACGTGTGGTCTTATAAGATATTACCTTCTACGCATGCGTAGTTGGTCATTGATGCAATCTACGTACCATTTAGGTTCGTAGATTGAGTAAATGCGGACTTTAAAGACTGGACTTAGAAGTTTAAGAAGGAAGAGGCCATGGCAGCCACTGTCTTTTTTTTAAGAAGAGTGGGTGAAGGGAGTGATTTAAATTAGCCGGGGAGGGCGTATGGAAGGGATCTCCGTTCTATTTTGCTTCTTAAGAAGGAAAATAACTAATTCTTATCTGTGAACACAGTCCTGTATGTTTTTTGATCTTACAAATGTGTTATCACATGGATTTTGTCACATGGATTTCGCTTAAATGTAATTTTGTCATTTTAGATGATGATAATAATAATAATAATAATAATAAAGTATTCTTTATATGCTAGTCTTCTGGAGCTTACCTGTATAGACTCCAGAAATTGTAATACTTACTAGTAGGTAGCACCCATAAATTGAAAGTTACCACGCTAATATATAAGGATATGTGCCATTATTTTGTAAATATGTTGATATTGCTCAAATCTACACAAAAAGATGTAAGTGCAGCTCTGGATCACCCCCTTTATCTTCACACAAACCTATACAAAAAGTTATCACACGTATGGAGGGAGGGAGGCGAGAGCTCTTCACAATCATATACATCTGTGTGGTGCTTACTAGAGAGATACTTCCCACACTTTGCAGATTTCAAGACTTCATATGCAGTTACATGAAAAGCTGAAGGAAGGCAATTAGCAGACAAAGAACGTCAAAGAAATTGGTTAAATATACATTCTAACAGCGGTCCTCATATTTTGTGGTTAAAACCAGGTGAAAAGAAAGATACTTAATTTGCATGTAAAATTCTGTTATACATTCTATACGAGTAGCACGGTGGTTCAGTGAGTAGCACTTGTGCTTTACAGCACTGAGGTCATGAGTCCGATTCCAAGACCAGACCTTATCTGTTGGAGTTTGTATTTGTCCGTATGGATTTCCTCCCACATGCCAAAAACATGCTTGTATGTTAATTAGGTGTGTATGTGGTAGGGACCTCAGTATGTAGCTCCAATTGGGGCAGGGCCTAATGTGAACGTGTTATGTTCTCTGTAAAATGCTGTGGACAATCTGTGGGGATATAGAAGTGTTAATAATAATAATAATAATAATAATAAAGGCAGACAGCATCAGTTTGTGTGGCTGTACTTGCATATGGGTTGGAGAGTTGCAAGTTGATATTGTGAATATTTCAGCTGCTTATCATACATCATGGGCCGGATCCTCAGTAGCGGCTGACAGTGGAATTACGTACTTTTTGTACGTAATTCCCGTTTTGAAGGTTGTACGCATGCGCTCAACCTACTTACGACGCTGTAAGGGCCGACATACGCCGGCTGTTTTGAAAAGAGGGCTCCCCCCCTTTACACATGTTGTATGTCCGCTGTAAAGGCAGAGATAGACATGCAAATTAGGGGACGGGGCGGGGGAAGCCACGTTATGATCAGCCATAAGGTCGCATAGCTGATCGTAAAAGTTAGGGTAGGAATCTGGACACTCCCCCCGCTATGATGCCAACCGTACTAACCTCGGGCGCCCGTAGGTCAGGATCCGGCCCCTTGAGCCTAAACATGTCTCAACCCCACATGGAAAGATTGCATACAACCTATTGTCACACATTAACAAAATACGCACGCTTCTCTTTTATGGGTATGTGCTAAATCCTGCAAAAATACACTTAAAACCATTAGCGGAGCCCAACCTTACATGGGTTTTAGGTCATCTTATAGTATTTCCAAAGGAAATATAGTCTTGTGTAACATACACCTATTTTCTGAGAAAACAAAGCTGCTTTTCAGAAAAACTGTCTGACTTTGCTGGTGGGTAACTGACAAACTGGAAACTTGTTAATGTGTGACAACATACAAGGATGAACCTGTCAGATTACTGTAGCTCTATAAGCACCACAGTCCACACATGGCAGAAATGCCTACAATCCCCCTTTTTCTTAATATTTTTCAGGAAGCTCATTTCCTTTGCGTATATTCACACTACATGCAATGTTTTATTAAGTAATGACATTTTGCACTATTGATTTTTTTGCATTGTGACATTGAGCCTGATTCAGATTTCCATGCGACTTACGTACACACGGAGTTCTGGACACGTATGGAGTTCCGGACACGTAAGCGTCCAGGACCCTACCTTAACTGCACGGATCTGTGTCCTCTCCCCACTCCCAGGGTAAATTCTATGTTTTTTCTTACATATAAAGAACTAAACTTGTTATTGTCTATTTGTCCATGATAACATTATTTACCAATCAAAACAACATGCATGAAAAAGAAAGTACACCCTTACTACAAGTCCTGTCTATGTTATGTACTATGTACAACATGACAAGAAACATGTGCTCCTGCCCATTGGAAAGGTTTATAATGCAGTTTTAAAACACTGTGTAGTCCATTTCATGGTGAAAATGATTATTTCCAAATGTAAAGCATTGAAAAGAAGTGACATCAATCATCACAAAAGCGCTGTCAGCAAGTGTATCTGTTAAGAAATTGCAATGAACACACATTTTTTTTTTTTAAAGATCAAAAAATAAGCGGAATAGATTCGGCTTTTATGGTAGACTAGCTAGGAGAAAATATCAGTATGAAATAAGTCCAAAACTTCTGGAATAAATTACCCTAAATTTGAGGTGCTAGGGTTTAACCTTCCAGTGGGGTAAAAGTAATGATTGTTTAGTAGTTACAGGACAAGGATAACATGTTGCTTTATATCATAAAATTCTAAAAGAAAGTCTGAAGTAACCTGTCTGGAAATAGAATTTAATAGATGTGAAAAAAAAAAAAAGAAATCTTGGCAATGCCAAGTCAAAATCTGTAAACATGATGTAAAATCTAATGTACTAATCAGTTTGACATAGGACGTCTTTCACGCATGTTTTTTTAAATTGAATTATGGATTTGTTCCATAAACCCAATAAAAAAAAAATACTATTATTAAATTGATAACCCAGGTTAAGGGAAGTAAATATAGTATTCAAGAAGTTTTCCATTTGAAATTCTGGCTGCTTTCTTTTACAAACTTAACCAGGAAAATTTAACCTGCCTCTATGGTATGGCGCATATATGGAATCCCAGTTTAAACACTGATTTATCATCTTGTACTATACTATAAGGGGATGGTCCAGACTAAGTTCTATGGGCCAGATTTACTAGGCTGCGGGTCTTGAAAAGTGGAGATGTTGCCCATAGCAACCAATCAGATTTTAGGTGACTGTCTTGTATGTAAAAAGAAAGTGAGAGCTAGAATCTGATTGGTTGCTATAGGCAACAGCTCCACTTTTCCAAAACCGGCAGCTTAGTAAATCTGGCCCCATGTGTTAAAGCGCAGAAACTTGCCTGCATGCCACAAAAACTAAATTGTATCCCTTACATTTCAACATGGTTTTGTTCAGGTGAAAAAAAAAAAAAAAATAGTAGTGCATACCCAGCATTACTCGCAAACTCTGGCCCCTAATTCTTTGTCCCACACACATAAGCATGATGATCCTTGATATCGTTGCCAGTTGGAAAGTAAGTACAGGAAAATCTATATACTTTGTGGATATTAACGCCACTAGCCATAGTTTTCGGAATACCTCATCTGACGCATTACCCTTGACTGCTACATAAGAGCTGGCTTGTTACCCAACAAAGTGTCTAGAAACCGCGCCCACTCCCCCCCCCAAAGTAGATCTGCACCGGAACAAAGCCACCCAATGCTGCGTTCCATACTAAATTTAGTGTCCACAATGAGAAGATGTACAGGATACACATGGTGGGCGGGCATAGGCATATAAAGTTGTACAGAAAGGACTTGACTTATCCCTTATGCACAATCCAGCAGAAAACTTAATGTAGAGTGCAGTCCTCAAAGCGGACTTCTGCTCAGAGATCAGGGACGAGTGTACTGAACTGCTCAGTGCGGTACATAGGATAGCAAAGGCCATACATTCGTAGTTGCAGTTAGGTCTGGGTCCGGCCCTTGATGTCATGATGATTTTTAATTTAGTAGTATATAATGTAAAGTGTTTAATCTTTACTAGATCCATCATGCAATGTGTCCTTCTGACCTTTTCAGAATGTAGATCTTAAAAGGTTTAAGCTGTCAACCTTGAAAGGGAAATAAGAGTCAGTGCAGACATTGACTTGCAGTCTATTAAATAACAGTTATGCAAACACCGCAGGATTAGCAATGAAGTTAGAAAACCAGCAGGCACAAAAATACCTTCTTCCCTACAGGTGGAGATTTAAGTGGCAAAAGACATGCTGAAAGACTTAAGAGATTTTATTACTGTACATTATAACAGGTAAGCAATTTCAGAATGTATCATGAAACTTGTTTTGATACAAGTGTGAAACTGATCCCTTAACCGTTTTCAATCTTCTAAAGTCCAGTGATTACATTTAAATGTAGGGAGTTTAACAATACAGGTAGTGCTAGTTTCAACTTTTTGGCACGTTGTAGCATAATCTTTATTTATGGAAAGTGTCTATTAATAATTAACAAAGAAACATGGCACTAACTGTCCACTAACATCCAGTAGAGCCTAAATGTCATTAATTAGACCAGATTCAACATACATCCAGTTTATGGGCCAGATTCAGACTCCTGCACGCTTTCCGTGCGTGCGGGTGCCTGTAATCACCTCTGCCGTGCGGGCTTTATGGCAGCTTACGCTGCCATAAGCCTGCATTAAATGTGTCGGACGGATCCGCTAGTGTGGGAGCCCCCTCCCACACCGTACCCTTTACATGCTTCCCCCCCGCCCGCTTTAGCGGGCGGAAGGGAAGCACAGCGCATTTCCTCGCAAATGGGCTCAGACGGAAGAAAGTTCTGTCCGATTGTTGTTATGCTTGGATTACTATAGTATGCGCATGCGCCCTCCAGTTAATTCAGGTGACTTATGCACCATGCGTGCATAAGTCACCTGACGTTACTAAATCTGAATCCGGCCCTGTATGAGTAACCTATCTTTGTGTATATTTGTGTATAAGAAAACAATTGGACTTTCTCCCTGCGCAGGAGAAGTATCGCTAGGGAACTACACAACAGACTGGACCAAATCCAGCCAAATACACAATGTAAAAAAAAATCTTTTTTACATTATCTTTGTGTATATGGCTGCTTTGCCTGGGACAAACCATGTTTTAATAGCACAATGTGATAAGCTTATGTATTAATGTTTTCAAGGACAATTAAAAGGAGTAATATAATATAATATAATTTAAATGACAAACATGGTTTATGGATATTTATTCCAAATACACACAATATATTTCTGTACAACTGTAGCGCTAGAATACTCTGTTCTGACAGCACTTAGTTTTATTGTTGGTTTCACCTAAAAAAAAATATAAAGAAATAAAACACTCCACAGCTTTTTGGCCAACAACACAATTGTATTATATGAAGTGAGTGGATTCAGTTTCTTGTTGACGTATACCTTCTGTCACACAACGTTTTAAGCCACTTCAACAATTTAGAATGATTGGGATTTGTAGTGTCCAGATGGACTCTAATGATGTAGGCTAATTAAAAAATTAAGACCAAAATTTCCCTGGGAGATGTTCCAGATAATGTCAAAGGAAAAAAACTGCAATTAGTGGAGGATTTATGGGTGAATCTTCCAGCGCTGTTACTTGTCCAAAAGACACAGTGTAATGACTAATTATTTGAAGGAGGTTAATGACAGAATCATTTTTTGCTAACAAACACGCACTCACAGGAAAAAATAGAAGTTACTTAAGTTTAATGCTTAAAAGTCTGAATGCACAAACAATCTAGTATTATATATGTACTTATGGTCAACAATGTTATATAATTATGTACAATGACACAATTTAGTATCAAAATCTTTCTACACTGTAGATTATTACGAAACTGTTAATGACATCAAACACTGTGTACTTAAAACACCATTTTTTTTGCTACCACATTTTTCAACTTCAGTAAGACAGTCCAACTTTCAGTATTGATTTTCTAGTAGGAAATTAAGTATTCTCTACATACACGGTAAAATTTATCTACAACGTCCTTTTGATTTTGATCCATAGCAGCAAAGGCACTGTACATCAGCAGATCCACAGACTTTAAGAATTTTTAAAGCATTTAAAATAACCAAGTAAAAATACAAAAGAATCACATAAGTCAACAGCAACAATGACGTAAGTAGTAATGTCTGAGGCATGGCGGCTCAGTTTGCCTCGGATTTGGGACGATCAGGAAAGAGAAATGAAGATCCTATCTGCAGAAGGTTTACATTCGTTCGCATCTCCTCATCATCTGTTTGTTGCCGTGAAGCAATAGTGAAAATGATCCTTTTGGGGTTGTTGTGGCACATCTCATTCCGGCAAACCAGCAAATGACAGAGTACAACATAATTTCTGTGTAAACTGTACATTCGGAAAGTGTCAGGGAGGAAAAAGGCTGAATTGCTTGGTCGAAGTTAGGCTTTGTCTGCAAAACAGTGAAAAATTGCTTTTAATATACACTCTATAATTTTTTTATTGACAACATTTTTTTGCAGATCTGACAACTACACACTAAAATTATTGCTTTATATGATCTAAAACATTGGCTCTCAAGTACAGATGTCAGTGGGTCCATAAAAACCAGATAGGGAGATCAGCAACGAGACAGTAATTACATCACAAATGTCCTCCCACCCTAACAAACCTTGAAAACATATGATCTGTATGATTCCTCAATGTATTAACTGCAAGAACGCTGACGAGTTTGTCTCTTTGTTAAGCAGGGTACTAACTGGGTTTTTCGAACGATGCCATGTTTTCAAAAGACAGCACTCATGATATAAAGCCCGTACATGCTACACTGTATTTTGTAGGAACTCTATTTAAAAATGTCCCATAACCCCCTTCTGCAACGATATGCACGCCCCACCCACAAAGGCGGTTCTATGCTATAACAGGAATGGGAATAGCTGCACCAAAGATCAGGTGCCCATATACACTGAAGATTCTCCCTGACATCGTGACATAACTGATTGCAAAAATGAAGAGCTCCCAAGAGTCCAATTAAACAACGCAATGCTGTTTCACATGATTCTGCAGCACTTTTGCATGGTACACACCGTGTAAGAGCAAAATGAGTTCTCATGTAATTGGCATGATAATCTGTAGAAAAAAAAATTCCAGTGTGTACTCGGCTTTATTAAATTACATTTAATGTAAGAAAAGGTACTGGAAAATTAAACGATGAAAAGAGTTGTAAGCTGTCAAAAACAAAAGAATACATTCTACATAATTGCAAAAGGTGATTATATCACTACAGATGCATTAAAAAAGGAAAGCAACACAGTATTGAGGGCCTAGGATTATTGTATGACAAGGCTCGCTAGTTAGGGCAATGCTTCTGGCAATAGAATGTATTTTGACACAGGCTAAAAATGATTACACATTATGACAGCTATATATTTACATAATTGTAGCCTAGAATACCTCTCTTGTTTTGGAAATAAAACATAACACAGTAACAATCTGACAAGACACAGCTGAAATGTGGCCTTTGTGCTATAGCTGCCCCTACTGGCCTCTAATCCTCAGTAATAACCAGTATAAAAATCTTTCATCACAGCAGTGTTTTTTTCCGACTGCAGATTGAAAGGGCCAGAGGGAAATTTGTGGTAGTTACTTGGGAGGAAGGAGGTCAAGAGTTGCAACTGTTGTCTGATATGAACGTAACCATTTATTTTCCTTTTTATGAATGGTAAAAACCTTTTAGACATTGGGATTGATCTGATCAATGTTTTTGCTATACTATTCTTTTTTTTTTATGAAGATCTGGTGTTGGACACATATTTGCATAATTGCAGATGTTATGTTGTCACAAAACCGATATAAACGTTTAGGCTTTATATAAAATAGTATAAATAAATAGATAAAGATTCACTCACCTTCATTTTTATAGCCAGGGCAAGCAACTTTTCTGAAGTTAGTTAATTTTTTCTTTCTTTTTTTTTTTTCTAGAAAGTCTTCTTTACACAAAATAAATATGTTACAACTATAATACATAATCCAATCATTTGAGTCCGCCGTATAGTATTAGTTCAGGCTTTTGGTGCATATTCCTCACGCTTTAAAAGGATTTGGTTTCAAGTCCATAGTAAGCATAACCAAGGAACAGAAGAACCAGGGGCTGTTTTTGGCAAAGAAGAAAAAAAACTGAAGACAAAAAAAATAAAACATAAAAAAAAAAGGAGAATAATGTCTTGTGGTGTATAGTTCAGGCCCTTCGTTCCAAAAGCAGTTATTTTACAGAAAAGTGCTACTAGTAAGCGTCACATTGGCAGCCTGACTTTCTTCCTAATAAATCACTTCATAAACTGTAGCCTTCTTGTCCCCTGATCCAGTGACAATGTATTTATCATCCACAGAGATGTCACAGCTCAGCACAGATGAGGATTCTTTGGACTGTGGGAAAGGATAAACAATGACCAGTGAGAAGTACAATATAACAGGCAATCTTTCTAAAGACTGTATAAAAACACTGTGTGCAAGCCATTGCTTTCTAGATAATCAAATCAGGCCTAAAAAAACAAACAACAAAATAATGGGAACCAATTTGTTGCAATTCATTAAATACTCTTTACCACTTTCGCCATTTTTTATTCTCTCCCGCGCTGAGTAAAGAATTTCGAGAGATGTCTTAGGAGGACTTTGAAGTATTACATTCCTAGATTTTCTTGTTAAATCGCAGCACAATACAGTTTATAAATAGAAAATATTTTGTAACAATAGCTTGGCAGGGATAGCTTAGCTCACATTTGTACTAAGCTTATACATAAAAGGAAAGAAACTACTGTGTGTTTTAAGTCTGGTAAGAGGCTGGAATATGTAAATTAGATCCAATAACCATACAATGTAGCTACATGTGATAATTTTTTGTTACTTTAACTCACAGAGTGATAATTTGCATTTAAGTCTAAAAATATATATTAAAAAAATAAAATAGGGACAAACGCTATATTATAGTGCATAGTTCCCTGTAATAAGAGTCAGTCTCATAACTGGTGAGATTCATTATGTGAAGGCACGCTTTAGTATACTGCAGTACAATTCATCCACAATCTAATAATATGGAAAGTCACTACAAGCAATGGATCAAACATTCTAAACCAACATAATAAAAGATCACCACCAGCCTTACCTGGAATATACTGGCTCCATAAGGTGTTCTCCAGGCATTAAGAAGGTTGTCCTTTCCAGTGCTCACAAACCATTTACCTAGAAAGAAAGCATGTATTTAATCTTATTCTCATGAGTTTTCTACACCACTCTGACCTTTGTTGAATGTGTATGGAGCATAACTGGAATAAATACGACAAGGTGAAAAGGAATATTGACCCTTATGAAAAATGCAGTTCCATGTTCATACAGCCATATTGCACTCAGTGTATTTACTCCCTGTGTAGCAGGTTATCCCAAAGGATTCACTGATCCTTATATTCATTTGGTCCAAGAACAAGCATAGGGGTTTCATTTATATTTAACATACACACTCAGAAACTGCAAACGCAAATCTGTGACTAGAAATTGGGCCAAATTGGTTAAAAAAAAAGGTAATTTTTTAATTTTGAAATATTTAAAAGTTCAATATGACATAAAATGTAACAATGTTATGTATAATGGGGGTTATGCACTGGATCAATGATTACTTATAGGCCATAATAATGCTGGTCACAATGTAACAAATGAATAACTCTAGAATAACTTACAAATTATTCATCTCAAAGCAACATTTCTTTTTTCAAGTCACAGAGGCAATTTGTTTAATCACAACCAATCTTTCCAGTTAAATTGATAATATATAGATACTTTAAATGTCAACACCATAAAAATATAAAAGGCCCTTTAAGGTAACGGTTTAATTGTGTTACAGCAACTCTACAGTAAGCCATCTTATCCTCTGTAATCCTTTGAAAAATTCAGGAGCAGGAAATCTACACTTTGGCATCCACAATTTACACCAGGGAAGCAGCACGTTCAAGTGGATCAAATTTGTCATGCAAAACAAGCAAATAAATGCTTACCACAATGGGCAAACTTCAGGGAGAGTACACAGCTTTCATGAAGATGTAGTTGGTATTTGTCTGGCTTGGTGACATGTAACACCTCCACATTGCTGTTCTCCATGCCCACTGCTAGCCATTCGCCAGTTGGACAATATCCCAGTGAGAAGATCTGTAAATAGAAAAAGAATAAGTCCTCAGCTCTATAATCACTCAGGATAAAAGAACACTACAGCCACATAGCTATTAGGTCAATAAATATTTGCAGAGTCGTCCCTTGCATGTATATGCATTTAAAGAATTATTGTGCCAATAAAGCACAAAAACCACTTAGGACAGAGGACTATTTGGCCTCTACTTCCTAATAACTACGCTGCGGTCATTACTAGCCATGCTCTCTTTTCCGTACTGCAAACCTGGCAACTCCAACCACAATATTTACAAATACTTGTCCCTCCCACGAGGTACCGCCAATGATCTGCACTATTATTTGCATCGTCAGTTCTCGCGCATGTGCAGTGGCTCTCTTTTGGGACTTTGAATATTTATGAGCCTACTTGATTCCAGTGGGCAAATTATATATTATATTTAAGTGTGTATGATTGTTATTTTTTTTTTTTTTTACTAATCGAAAAAAAATTTAGTAAAATGGACCAGTGATAAAACGTGAACTGAGCATAGACAACAATGAAATTATTATTTTCCATGATGATCCATGCTTCGTAAAACTGGATAACTTCATTTTCCTGCGGAAGTTGAAGTTTTCAAATGAAAACCGCTATTAATCGCATGAAAAAGAAGCCATCACACCTTAGCAAATAGAGCCCTAAATGTCAAAATCCAACAAAATTTTTCCAAGAATATTTTAAAGTGCAGTAACTATCAAAAATTCTGCTGTACCACTGTTTATTTTCCCTTTAATAAAAGTAAAAACTTTTTTTTCACCTATATATGAATTTTTTCAAATTATATTTAAAACTATATAAAAAGATATGAAATGAACATTAAATAGCAAGGGGGTTGTTAAAACTTTGACCAAAAACAGAAAGTGACAGTAAAATTCCCTTTGAAAGTTAATTCTCGCAGAGCATTTTCATTTCATTATACCTGTGACGTGAAGTCATGTTGTTGGAGCTGCCGTCCTTCACGAAGGTCCCAGGATCGCACAGTGTTATCCAAACCTCCTGTCCACAGCTTGGTGCCATCATTAGAAATATCAATACAGCTGGCTCCATCTGTGTGGCCCTGGAATTGCCTGAAATGAATAGACATCTTTATTAACAACATACACACACACACACACAAATATACTGAAATGTAAACATGCAGACATATGTCACAACAGAAAAAGATGACTATTATCAAAATTACTTTCATAAACAACAAACAATCCTGTCTCTGAGGACTTGTCATAACAAATGAGGAGATTTTGGAGATGCATTATTGTGCATTTGTACACAAAGACGTCTCTCTCCTTTGGGTATATTTTCTGCATTATATATTTATTTTGTGAATGGATAGTGGAACATTTAGTTTACAACATAAAGCTTTTTTTGTGGTTGTGTTTTTGTTTTAGGAATGTACTGAGAGCACTTACATACACACATACAACTCAAATTTTCCCAGGTGTTAAACACCTTGAAGCTGTTAGTGGCTTACGTGATAAGAACTGGTTACCACATGCTTAACATAAGGCACATAAAGTAATAATAAATTTTTTTATATATAATATTTTGATATAACATTTTCACATACCATAGCACAACACATTTGTAAAAGTAAGATTTCAGAGTATACTACAATACAACAGTACATTTAATCATGGCATAAAGTTGGGTATTAATAACATTTATATGGTGCCACACGATATCCCGAAGTGCCGTACAAAGGCAATAGGAAAGACCATACACACACAAATAAGAATACAATAGAACAATGCAGAACACCTTTCTTCTCTAACTATCTGCAACTTTGTACATACTGTACAGATATCCAACTATGGGACACATGACAATGTACACATGTATGACAGACTGTCACACTACCCTCATTTGTGCATCATTGATTGGGACTTAGGAATTTCATAAAAACAAATCACTGTTTTGCAACAAATAATCAGGATCGTGGGAGAGTACACAAAATTGGACCAGTCATAAACCGTATGATCGGCCTGATAACTGAATGGGTCTGTATCCAGTTTTAATCAAATCCAAGAAATGATAACAAACCAAAACACAATTTTATTAGAATGCCATTTTTTCAGTGGAGCAAGTGTTAACATTAATGAGAGGTAACTGGTTACATTACGGAAACATGTATTTTATGGAATTTGGTTAGAAAGAGCAGTGTCAGATAAGCAAGCCTTTAAGTTCAGCATGAAAAACAGGGTTTTTGATAGATAGCAGTACAAATTAAATTTGCAAACACCTGCATGATAGGTTGCTATAAAACAGTCCCTTAACTACTGAATAAAATCCTAGGGATGAACTCACAAACAAACAAAAATGGCTAAATAATGCTGTGGAAATGACAAAAAAAAGCCCATACCATAGAATGCTTCTTTAAGTTGCATCTACAGCCTTCAGACAGATATAAAGCCTGATTGGGATGCAGATGTCACCCAAAATAAGGGCCTACTGTTCTCTCACACAAGCTCTTTCAAGTAGAAAGCACATCTCAAACAATAACAGGATATTTAAACAAATAACTGCGGTGCTATAAAAAAAAATATGAACCAAGATAAAACAAACTATGCTATCATAGAATGAGGAGAACACGTACACCAAGTAATGAAAACACACACAAAACAAACCAGCAAACTTTTGTATTCAAAAACAAGATCACAAAATATTGTTGAAACCAACAGGAATTTCTGCAGGACCAAAACTGGACACCATTTACAACCAAATCCTTAACCTTAAATCTTTCTATGTGGACCTAAATTACTAGAGGCTGCTTTGCCAAAAATAGAAATATATGGATATTTTAACAAAATGGTATAATGCAAAATACTATAATATCAGTACAGGGAAACAAACTATTATGGGCATAAGAATTTTTATACCCATTTGGGGTCCGGTGAGAAGCGGCCGAGTGATCTGTTATTTCCGAAAGTGAATGGGTGAGTATGCCAAACGTCATACTCACACATTCATAAAAAAAAAATTCTAGAAGTGTAAGCCTCGGAAAAAGGGACATTCCAAAAGTAACTTTCCAATATCCCTCTCTCGGAAGCCACACCAGGGAGACTGCAACCACCCAAAAATAATTTGGCTTATATTTCACTTGTTTAAATCTAATTAGTCTTCCCTCTTATCAACAAGGACATCAAATAAGAAAAAGAAACCATAACAAGAAAACAAATTTACGCTGACCTAGAACATCCAAAGAGCTAGTCGGATTATCTATTTCAAAGCATGTTAACCTTCATAGCAGTTCCAGCATGCCTCTTTATGCTGCACTCATCACCACTTTTACATGCCAGTTCCATGATGCAGAAAAACCAGCAACCTTCAGCATTGTTGTGAAACTACAAGTCCTACATACATAACCTATGCTTATACTGAATGGGCATGCTGGGGTAGTCTGGACAGAGTGCTGAAAGTTCCCTATTCCTGCACTAGCATGAGGTAAGATCTCATTTATCATAACTCATTTGTAACATAATGTTGTCACTTATGAAGTTAAACTTTTTCCTGCAAAAGATAATTCAAGTACTAAGTATATCAGGGAAAGGTTTGTGTTGTCGATATAATACAGGTCTGTGATGTTTAGTATATTGCTGCAAAGCTAAGCTCTACCTATTTTACACTTCACTGGCACTTATGGAAATCTACAATTCTTAGCTCATTTACAAGGAAACCATTTCTTATGTCACCATTGTTCTAATCAGTAATTGAGTAATTACAGTGGAATGGGATTCTTCTGGTGCTGTATAACAAGAGCACTTCAGACTCTATGACAAAGTATACAAACTACAGGTCTCTAAAGTCAAAGCACTGGATCCATATGCATAAAAGTGGGTGTAAAGAAAATGGCCCACCCTTGCCCACATGGATGGCTAGAGACAACAGGAATCCAGCAAGTGTGGATCCCGTCCAGTCTGTAATAAAATATACAGATGATTACATTTATTACATACACAGTAGGTTTCTATCTGCTACACATAAAAGTGTGAGGTCTGAGGGCAAAGCTTCGATGGTGTGTAATGTCAAACAGTATTACTCCTTCGACTGCCGTTTTTGAACTTTTAAACTAAAGCGCTGAAGCCATCAACTTTACCCTGAGCAAAGAGCGAAATCCTTACTAATCAAACACTATAATTTCCTCTTCTCTCTGTATTACTGTTCACTACAGGCGATCATCCTGTGAAAGACCAATCAGATACTTCCACGGATGATACATTTTGGACTTTGAAAGGTCTGACTGCTGAGAAATTATTGTGATGTTCATTGATTTGAAACACTCAAAATTACAGAGCAGACAGTCACAAAATGCAGCGTAGGTGGGAATAGGAGACAGGGACCAATTTATTGCAAGCTGGTCACAAGAAGATATTTATATATTACAATATCAATAAATGCTATTAAAGGATTAAAATCAGCCTATCATAATAATCATAGGTTAATGTGTGTCTGGGTCAGTGTGCCTGAATAAACTTTACTGTTACAGGTTATGCAGGGGATATAACATTATATATATGTAACAACTGTACAGAATCATTCATAAAAATGCTAGACTGTTCTGTATGCCTAGCATTATGATCATAACAGCAAGACAGGGCCTTTGAAAGAAGGGGAACTGATTGAGCTTTAAAGACAATGTCAATTATCTTTGTACATGAGCAATATTGTGTAATGCAGGCAAAAACAGCTGTTTAATTCCCACTGTGTGGTGTTGATATGAATGCATATCCTCTTGTTATGATGAAAGAAAATGGACTTATAACCATAGAGACAAAGACAGCTTGGAATAATCTTTCAATATATAGTTTACTAGTGTGCTATATAGTAAAAAGGAACTATATAGGAATAAATGACGTTTAAGGCCTATTTTTGGGAGATTTTTTATTTTACCTTTGACCACAAGAGTCCTTCTATAGTCTCTATTGTGTTTAGAGAGAAACCAGTAAAAGACGCAGTAACATTAATAGTATTCTGAAACTGACCATAACATATATGTGAAGAGCAGAGTATATTTATCCATGATACCAGGCAAACAAAAGCAAAGAATTCTAACACAAAGAAAATCTATTTGGTGATATTTTCTAGAGGATAGCAGAAAAAGCAGAGTGTCAGGAACCAGGGCTGCCTACAGAGAACATGTTATTTGTGCAGGAGGAGTTCATAACAAAGCCCATTAAAGCTGTATGAAGATAACGACCCCTCACGCACAAAGCACAACGGAAAAATTGTCACAAGTTTTATTAAGGCTAATAACATATCTGTTTGAAATTTCAAATATCTGGCCAAGTGTCATGAAAACACAAGCAGTAAATGCCACAAAATTAACTATGTGCCATATGGTGCTATTATTATTTGCCCACACAGACATGTACATACCTTACGAGAGTCTGGTTGTGTAAGTCCCATACGGCGATGTTGCCATCACTACAGCAGGAGAAGCAGACCTTGGAATCAGGGCTTATAGCCAGAGCGTAGCAGGCGGGAGCAGAAGATGTCAGCTCAGCTTTTATACGTGGGGTGGGAGCTGCAAGGTCCCATATAGATAACGTGCTGGCTTCCCCTCCAACAATAAGAGTGCGTCCATCAGGGAGTAGTCTACAGGAACGGATGTAGTTATCTCTATTCTATAGAAACAAAGTTATTCACATGTTAAATCAGTATTTTGCTGACAGGTTTTAAATATTACTTGTCTAGTATTAGTACTTTAAGTTGTTAAAGGGTTACAAAAATATTCTTTATACTTTAATAAGAAAAAAAAAGCCCTAGCCGAAAAGCTCATGGATGGTTTGTTCCACACTACCCTGGAATCCTAACTGCACAAATATCCCCTCCTGGTTTTAATGAGCCATTTGCAGTTCTGACAATGATAGAGTGGATTCATGCCAGAAACTTATGCGATATTAAAGATTTTAAATTGAGCTACAGAATTTATATTGTGAGATAATTCATCTTATTAACATCAAAATGTGTAAAGCCATAAAGTCCTGCCAAACTTTCTGAAGCTATCCTGTAGAACTTGCTGTATATGATACATGATTCAGTGCAGAAGACAATATGCTAACAAATAAGATATATCCCTCTAACAGAGTGTTGTTTTCAAAGTATTAGACTGTTATAATCCAATTTACCATTTGTATCTTAAAGCCAGTATAGATGCTTAACTTTTCTGTAACTAAACAAATATATAAAAATACATAATTTTTATATATCTAATGTTACAATATTGACTTCATCCAAATTACATTTTAACAGGCTCTTACTAATGAAAATTTCATGGATAGGGGCATAACAACCCCAATATCTATGGGACTAGCGGACTATCAACAGATTGATTCCCAATCAATGATTGACATGTACCAATTAGCTGTGGTAATTTAACTTTTATCTACAGTCAAAACCCTAATGGAGCTACAGTATACAGCCGAAGAACTGCTGCACATGCTCAGAAGTGCAGACCAGATGCTTGCAGAGAGCATTTTGCTATGGAGCCTGGTGTTCCATCCTTGCTTGAACTTCTGCATACTTAAGAACCACTAAACTCTCTTTCAATTCTTTAAAACAAACAAACAAATCCAGTCTTTATTCCATCTTGCCTACATGACTATCAAATAGGATAAGCGAATAGCTCCTTAGTAGGAAAATCTTCTGGCTATGAGAGAACATTATTACATTCATTGAAATGTAAACCTGCCAACATAACAAGAATCCACCCGTGCAACAAAGTTTTCTGGTGTTTTTTTGCACTAACCAGACAGTCCAGTTGGGAGACGGGGCTTTTGTTCCCTGGATGACTAATGTCCCAGACTTTGACACATCCCTTCCCACCGGTGTACACGTGTCTTGTGGGGTTGCTGATGGTGACTGCACAAACCACTTCTCCATGATTCAGAGTGTTTATCTGCCGCGCATGCCGAGGGATTCCTGGGCCAATCAGTGCATCAGGAGGGAAAGGGACAGGCTGCATCTGACCATCGGCACTTACATGGAATGAATATGCACTAATTAGAAAGAGAAATATTATAAATAAAACAATGGTAAATTTTTAAAAGAAATTTGTACAATTTCATCCCTTCCAACAGACTTCATTTTGGCTGAACATCCAGATTTGCAGAGCACAAAAAAAAAAAAAAGTGGGATTCAGTTGAAAGCAGACCGTTTTTCCCCCCAAATAGGATTTCCTATACGTGCGTTGGGGTGATTCTTATGTTCCAGGATATTAAGAATCTTGGGCCGGATCCAGAACTATGTCCGTCTTCCATAGACGGACGTAATTCAATAAACAATAGCTACTGCGCATGCGTAGTAGCTATTGTACGTAATCTGCGTATCGTTTTGATACGTAGATAGCATATATGCGGTCTAAAAGACTACGCATGCGCAGTAGCTATTGTTTACTGAATTACGTCAGTCTATGGAAGGCGGACGTAGTTCTGGATCTACCCCCTTGTCAGTAACAAAACTGAGTTTTAATCCAAAACCCCTCAAACCATGCTACAAGTAAATGGTCTCCATGTAACCATATACAATTGATGCCATTCTTTGTTTAGTTTAACTTTAATGTTTAAACAATTTATCACAAGGCTCTTCAAATAATACATATGTGTACCAAGGAAAAATTATTTATTGTTTTTCATTTTCTTTCATAAGCTTTCAAAACAAAGCAGCCCATAATTACTTATCACAAATCCATGGGCCGGATCCAGAGCAACACACGCTTTACATGCATACGGGGGTCCGTAATTACACACCAGAGCGGGGAGTGCACGCCCCCTGCCCTTCCCGCTGTCGGTAGTAAATCTTGACACTTACCTGTCCAGATTCCTACCTTAACTTTTACGACTAGGCCTGCGGCTGTACAACTAGTCGTAACGGGGCTTCCCCTCTCCGCCCCCTAATTTACATGGCTATCCCCACCTGTATGGCAGGGATACAGCCATCATAAATGAAGGGTCAGCCCCCTCTGCGTAAGTACTGACTTTGCTATGTACGTTAGTACTAAGGCTGTCTAAACAACTAGTGCGTGCATGCGCAGATGTTTGGAGACAGGGGACTAGCAAATGACTAGCGTAGGCCCCGTTGTATTAGGTCAGGATCTGGCCACATGACACTACAATATTTTCAGATTTATAGTCATCTATTGGTATCCTACTTTGCAATTATATCAAACAACGCATTACAGCAGCATAAAAAAAAAAGTCAGTGCCATAAACTATGACATCAATTAAAAAAAGATGTTTGTTTTTTTTTTTACTTTCAGGGGAAATTCGTAATCCTTCTCAAAAATGTCATACACTTAAGCCTGTGATGAGATTAAAACATACGACAGGAAATTAACCAAAATAAAACTACTTACGGTTTTCCACCTGGGATTCCTGTTAAGTTTGGAGGGATTCCTGGAACACGCATGTGATGATGTGGATCAAAGCCAACCTAAATGTTCATTGGCAAAAAGAACAATTACATGAAAAGAAATGCTACTGAAGGCAAGTGCATTTACACTAAGTGTATATCTTTCCTTGTGTATTGTGATCCTCATTCTGATTACTAGTGCAGTAAGAGGGTATCAGTCTAGCAGTTACCTAATTACTGGAATAAAGCCCTCACCTTCCACTTTTGTTTTTACAATTTTCAAATTTCAAGAGAAAATGAGCTTCCTATTTATCACATCTATCGGGGAAAATCAATAGTGCATGAAGCATGACAAGCAGCTGTACACACACTCCTGCTCAGTGCAGCAACAGTGATATTTTAAGCTCCAAACATCATGGTGTGTGTTTACTTCTTGTACAATTCCCCCTAAATGCTCAGAGAAAAAGGGCAAATAAACCCAAAGCATAACCTTTTTACTTTTTGTTCTAATTTATTAGCCAGCAACAATCCCAGAAAGCATATGGATACCCTTCAGCACTTGGATGTAACATAGAAACACTTAAACATAATTTAAGTCATAACTTTTAAGAAAGACTTTAGAATATTTTATAATTGGTGTTACTATAAATTCTATATACAAGTCCTGTGGAATAATAGTCCTGAAAGTGTTACCTTCTTTTACACTGCAAATGTGGTAGATGTGTTGCAATACAGAGAGCACCATACAGGAATAAAGACATCTCATATACAAATGGCCAGCAAAAGAGTTCTTACCACAGGGGATCTACCATAGGCTGCAGCGGCTGCAGCTGCTGCTGCTGCAGCACTCATCTGGGGTGAGATGTTGTGGAGACTGGCATACGCTGCTCCTGGACTGGTCAGCTCCCCATTCATTCCAGCATGTGGAACTATACCAAATGGGGTTGGATAAGGACAAGGAACTGCCATGGGAGTCCTGAGACCTGCTGTATGGAATAGATAGGTTAACTACGTTTTTTACCTTCATTGTTCATTTTTAGACAAGAAAAATTAAACAGAACAATTATGAAATGAGGTAAAATGAAAAGATGACAAAGAACAAGACATTTATATTGCCATTGCAGAAGTCTATTTTTAAAGACAACTTTGTTAGCAGGACTTATTTGTGGCTTCAGTTTAAAAGGGAAATTAAATAACATCCGTCTTACTTAATGGATCGACTCCAGGTGGTTTGCCAGGAACAGGCCGCAATCCAGACGAATTACTGCCAGGTGTGGGGGCATCAGTTCGTGGAGTGGGTGTGTTAGATTTCGAAACAGGAGTTGTAGACTTCTCATTCTAACAAGAGGTAAATGTAAAGTCATCAAAAACAGAAAAGTGAAAAAAAAACCCAAAAGCATGCACTCACATACACACAATAACAACTCCTAATCTATCTTAATCCATTCCTACAAATACGCTGGTCTTTAAATAATGAGAGGTAAGAGTTACATCAGCACTACACAGCCACTAACAAAAAGATTTGCTGGCTTAACCAAAGGATACAACATGCTAAATGACTTGAATCCTCCCAAAAGTAAACAACTTATTGACTTTACAGTTTACTCTACTGCAAACCTCAAATACTCAGCCTGCTAAAGTCAACATCCCTAATGGAAGAGTCATAACATATGTGCTTTCACAATCATATCTTTCAAGTATCTATTCATAACATAGGAGTGTACAGCAGAGCTGCGTAACCAGAGCAGCATGAATGGAAACACACCTGTAAGGAATAGCTAGTTCAGGAGATCACATCAGACTGCAGGGTTTACAGGGAACATATGGTCTAGAGTTTACTTTTCCTTTACTGTCCATCAGAATTCAATGAAACATATTGATAGAATTTATTCCACACTTATTTATCAGCCTGTTAGCATTAATTACTTTGAAGGGGAGCAAAGTTGCTTGTTAAACACATTACAAGACATATTAAAAAGTTTATGAAAACCTAGGGTTATTAGGGCTTGTTTGAAAGGGTTGTATTTAACGCTGATCAGAATGCTTTACCCCATGGAAACGGCTTTTATCTTTTACAATGAAAGATGTTGGTAGACATCCAGAGATACAGTAAAGCAACTATGATGTGAAGCATATAATAGGTTGTCTTACAAGGCTGAGCTCTTTGGACTTTGAAGAAGGAGTACTGCTCGATGAGGCTATAGACGCAGGACTGATTGGAGGATCTTTCTTTAAGAGCCGGGCTTTGTCTAAACCATTTTCCCTTGGAGAATGTGCTGGGCTTCCTCTAGGTGAAGAAGGGTCCTTTAACAGAAAGCCACATTAACATTATTAAAGGCAGAAGTGCAGCTTAAACAGCATGAAGATTCTTCTTTAATTACTAAGTAGAGAATAAAAAGGAGCACAACACACACCTCATTGGAAACATCCACCACCAGGTTGTCATCACTTTTTTCACCATCGCTGTCCTGCATGGAAAATAAATTGTGTCAAAAGATGATGTGCATATAGTTATACATGGGGGGGAGGGGGAGGTTATTGTTTACTTTTACAACTTTGGTTTACTTTACTACAAAGGTTAAGGTTTATAATAAACATTTAAGTCCCTGAAAAAGTGTCCCACAAAGTTTTATGGCATAAAATATTACTTATATTTATATATTCAAATATATTTTTTACATATTCAAATATGTCCTATAGGCACTGGTAAACCATGGCAGCACCAGTCGTGGTGCTAGTTTATTGCCACAATTCACCTTAGATTCCCTGACATACTATTTACATAAACAAGTGCTAGATAAAAGGTTAAGCTGGCAAAAGACCCATCTACTTCTAGTATTAAGTTTCTGGCTTTTCTACAATAGGAAAGCCTTTGTCTGGCTATCTTATGCCACGTCTAACATGTCAAGTGGTGCGACCTATTAGTAACTCTGTGTCACTAGTGTACATGACCAAAATAAAAGTGTATGTCATTGTCCTGCCTTTGCAAAAATTGACTAGAAGACTAATAATAAACACCTTTCATCTTTAAAGAGGCTGAAAACTATCGTATGAAACAATTAGGAACTACAACCATTTATACAAAGTCCCCTATATTTATATGTAATTGGATAAATTCATATAATCATTTCTTTGTTGAGAATCCTTTGCAGCAATGATTGCCTGACATCTAGAGCCCATGGACATCACTAAATGCTGGGTTTCTTCTTTTGCTATGCTTTGCCAGGCATTTATTGCAGCAATCTTTGATTTTTGTTTACTTGTGGGTCTTTCTGCCTTCAGTTTTGTCTTCAGCAATGCAATGCGTACATAATCAGAATGACTGGCCCTTCATCCAGCTACTTTCACATCAATAAACAAAAAGATCACCATTTTCTAACAATCTCTTAAGAATGTGTAAGTATGCCAATCAGTATACTTACACATTCATTTCCCGGGAAACGCTGCCACAGATCCGTCACACCTACCGGAGAGGCTCTCTGAGGAGTTTTAGGGTTAGGCTGCGGGGAAGGGAGGGTTAGGGTAATGAAAGGGAAGGGTTAGGATTAGAGTAATGGAAGGACAGTTTTAGGGTCAGGCTACGGGGATGGGAGTCTTAGGGTTAGACAGCAGGGATTAGGGAAAGGGTTGGGGTTAAATTTATACTTACCATTAGCATCACCATCTTCTGTCTTGTGAGGATTGACTGCTTTGCCTCTGCGAGGCAAAAGCAATCAATTTCCCAGCCAATTTGGAACTGGCTGGGAGAGAACGGCCTTTTCGAAAAAGGGCTGTTCGTAGCAGCAACCCACACCCCCAGCAGTGTTTCACAGATGCAGTGTTATCGTTACTGCTAGCATGAGCCATTCCAAGCCTTCTACACACTTTCTGTTTATCATTTTAGTACATGTTGATCTTGGTTTCATCTATCCAATTAATGCATGCTTGTTCAGAACTGGTCCGGCTTTTTTTTTTTTGGCACAAAGCGTAATCTGGATTTTCTATTCTTGAGACGTATGAATAGTTTTTGCCTTGTGGTCAACCCTCTATGTATGTGCTCTTGTGAAGTCTTCTCTTTATGATAAACTTGAACAGTGATTTCTACCTCCCAGAGAGTGTTCTTCACTTGGGTGGATGTAATGGGTTTTTTTTTTTTTTTTTTACCTTAAAAAGGGTCCAGCTATCACCCACCACTTTTTATTCTGTGAATATCCAGGCCTCTTTATTTTGCACAGCTCAACAGAGCTCTTTTTTTCTCAGAATGTACTAAACCACTGATCTGGACACTCTTAAGGTTCAAGCTCTCTCTCTAAGGAGGGCCGGTTTCATTTACATTGAGAGCTTCTATGAATGCATGTTGTGGGTTCCCAGCAAAAGCTTCCAAAAGTCATACTTGCACTCAAAATTACAAAGAAATAGCCCACGACTGTCCATAAAACAGCTTTTAAATCAACTGGTCAATTCTTTTTGGTCTCTTGAAAAATAAGGACTACATATCCTAATATCCTCTTTCTTTTATTAGTAGTTAATATCTAAAGAGAACACTTATCGTTTAAAACAGTGTTAAATGCAACAAATATTATAAAGAAGCATATTGATGACTAAGTAAACATATAACCCAGATGAACTTTACTAACTTTTCAGTAAACAAACGCTTGGCTACGATTCAACTAACCAAATACACCCTTAGGAAATATTTATGCATTTTTATGATCCATTAAGCATATTTGCTTGTCAAATATAAATTGCGTCAGTTGTCACGTTCAGCTAGGAACATGAAATATATATGAATATCACATAACAGAATCCATGTAATAGGTGTGAGTGTTCCTGCCCAGAGTAGTCACTGGTAACCGGCTGTTACTTACATAACGAGTTGCTAGATCTTTTTCCTCAGTCTTCTGCTTTTTGCTCTCTGAAGAATAATCAGCTGAGTTTCTGTGTTTTTCTGCAGCTCTGAAACTTGCAGATGGAGATACAGAGGAGCTCTGGAAAAAGAAAGGGGATAAAAAAAAACAACACAAATTAAAGTAAGGAACATGCTTAATACAAACATGATTAACATGCCGTATTAATTCAATTTGAAAAGGATATTGAAGGAAGCCACCATTGATAAAAATTGATTTAGGAATATTGTAAGAGTTGTAAGAACTCAAAGCCACACACACACACACAAATATAGTAACATGGGGCCTGATCCAGAATTGCGGCGCATGGGAACTTAAGCCTTGACAGGTAACGTGTGCAGCCTGATGTAACGTGTCTGAAGTCCTTGCGTACGGAACAGAGTTCTGTAAATGTGGACTTCCATAGAAGGGCCCGGTCCATAAGACCTTCATGCCTAAATCTTGCCACAGAGCAGGGATTAGGCATGCAAATGATGACCAGGGGTGGAGAGCTCTTAAATGTCCAGAGCTCCGTAAGGAGGAGGGGAGTGACAGGTGTGCACTCCTTTCCTACATTGTGTTTTGATACAAAAAAAAATGGTCACAGGTTCACCAATGAGAATGGCCCATTTTCTCCCTGCCAACCCTTACCCTAACTCTCCCTTCCCCGCAGCCTGACCCCAAGACTTACTTCCTTCTCCAAAGCCTGACTCTCCTACCTGTAGCCTGCCCCCAAGACTCCCCTCCTCATTGGCTAATGCTAAAGCTCCCTTCCCCGCAGCCTGCCCCCAAGTATCTGCTCCCAGCCGCCCAAAATTTAAATTCCCCATAGACTCCCCTGTAATACTCAACTGTCCAGGGTGTCTGCGACAGTGGCTTCCAAATGAATGAATTGGCATACTTACCCATTCATAAACAAAAGTTTCCCATTGGCACCATTTTCGGAATAGAGACAGACAAAAATGAGCTTTCAGCTGTCTCTATTTCGGAAACATTTTCTCAGCAGCAACTGCATCCCCTTTACACACAAGCATACATATACTATAAATTTAGTTGTAATTAATAAATCAGACTAAATGTTATATACTGTGTATTAACAGGCTTTTAATGACCAATATTACGATAAACATATTACTAATTTTACAATATTGGGGTTCAATAAAGAATGAAGTGCTCCAAACAGCAAAGTTATATGAATATAAACCATGACTCCACCAACAAAATTAACAGCTACTAGAAATGGAAATAAAAGTATTTTTCTTTTGGACTCGTACTATAAAAGATAGCCAGAGAAATTAATTAGCCAGAGCAAATTGGCTAGTCATATCAATACAAATTGAACTATAATTAACTGATATATGGCCAAAACTAAAATTGTATCTTCAAAAAGGTGATTCACGTTTTGTTCAGACATGAGCAGAAATATAATCAATACTAATACGTTACAAAGAATGGTTGTTGGGGGGACGAAGTGACCTGGACATTGGAGTGTAGAGACCCGTTTCACAAGAGCACCGTGCCTACCAGGTCATAAAAGTTAAAATGTGACCCAAACTTTTAAAAAGTGTTCCATCTTAACACCAGCAATCCCCTAAAAGTGCATACTAACAACTGCTGGGGTATTAAGTGCAATGGAGCAGCTGGTCAGCATTCCCTGTAGCGTGAGGCCTGTCCCTGCATGGAGTCTTACTAGGCCTTAACCAGCAACACTACCCACAGTGGTGGGCTCTGTGTCCAACAATCGTGTCCTGACCATCTTCAGACTGCCTAATCAACACCGCGGCTTACAAAAACACAGATCGCTCACCCAAGAACCACCTGTACTGAAGCTGACACGGATGAAAAAAATAACAGGGAGCAGCAACAGTAGCTTTGGCCGTGGTGCCTTCCCTACAACTTTCCAGGTGCCAGGCAGCAGCCAATGACCAGACAGCAGGCAGAGGACCTCTCGCAAGTGGCTCCCTACATTTCTGCAGATCTTGGTTGCAGCAGGAGCTAACGCTCACCACTGCAGTCACTGTGCTCCAATGTGGCCTCTGACTGGCTTCTACCTACAGCCCATTTCAGCTCGCAGGAGGAGTTAAACAGCAGTGAAAGGCAGCAGCGCCTCCCTTCTGACTACCATTCCACTAGCTCCTTTCAGGGTATTCCACAAGAGGGCATCAGAATACCACACATGCAAAAACCACATAACTTACTCAGTGCTAATATTGTGACTCCACCACCTGCACAATCTGGCCTTAATGGGTTTCCATGCCCAAAGGGATGGGCGGTGGGAGCCCTAACAGCACCTCATGGTCCAGGTCACTAAACAAATTAAAGTGCTTATATTAAACATACAAGGGCTCAACATACCTAACATACACAACACTTTGGGAGGCCCATGAGTATGTCCTAAGAGGCCACTGTATCTAACTGGGGTCTTTACCCCCCAAAGGCAGAAAAACGCTAAGCGAGAGTCACTCCTAGGCCAGAATTTGCACCTTGGAGCTTACTCACAAATCCAAAAAGGGTGAAACAGTCCTTGAGGAACTCACCACCACTAGATCAGATCTAAATGCTCTTCTCCATCACCAATCTAAACATGCACTTTTTTAGGTGTAAGTCAAAATACTGCCAATGGGTCCCTCCAATCACTACATGCCTCTACTTTTATAACCTCCTAGTAGCTAATTAGGTACAAAGAACTCTCTCAACAAGGAGATGGCAACTGTTTTTTGAGACTATTATGCGGCACTATACAACTTCAGTTACAGCATGCCAAACTGCTCCAGAAAAGACAGCAGACTACCTAGTAGCATGCAACTTTTCGCACTTCGACACGCTCATGCTGGAATACCTTGATACTCCATATTCACTACATGAATTATAACTAGTGCTAAAGCAACTCTCCTAATGGAAACACCTGTGATTTAAGGCACCCTTTTTTAAAACGTTACAAGATCCTCCCCATGCTTCTTGCAATTTCTAATTTCCAAAACTCACCATTTTTTCTGCACAATCGTAACAGTGATTCCCAAGGCAATGAAAGACTCAAACGACCAATAAATCACCCCATTGCACTCCTCAACCTTGACACAAATAGTTTTGAAAGCTTCTCACTAATCACCTCAACCTGATACCACCTGGTCTCATCCATGACAACCAGGTGGGGTTTGTCCCTGGGCAAGAGTCTTGCAATAACTCCACTAAACTAAAACTTAACCCATCATGCCACAGTTAAAAAAACAAAACACTAAATCTACTACCGTACCCTGGAAAAATGCATTTGACAGGGTAGACTGGGATTTTTTGATGAGATCCTACATATCTCCATAGATCAGTGCCCTAGATCACACTCCCACAGCTACAGTAATTATCAGTGGGAACCTCTTTGGTGCATTCTGGATTTCCAAAGGCACACACATGCAGTTTACATGAAATAACCTTTGGTTGAAAAATTCCTATAATTTCAGGAAACCTGGTTATGTTGGCTGGAATTAACATTCACACCAGGCTACACCACAATTGTCAATTTCCCTGACCTGATCACCATAACCAAACTCAATCAACCAATCGAGAACTTGCTATAGCCAAGTTGTCGACAGCTACAACTTTTGCACACTCAGATCCCCCACTATCTCCCCCTTGTCTGTCATACTCCATTCTACTATTGTTAATAGAAGTATTACTCAAAGACATAAGGGTTTCATGTGGATACTTTATGCTTTTTGATACAATCAGTGAATGTGGTCTAAAGTCACAGTGAAAGTGAAAAAAGAAGTTCACTTTCTGCGTTTACCTGAACCATCCAGTAAAAAAAAGCTGTATTTCTGAATTGCAATATCTCGAAACAGTGTTTTTTTGCCTTGTTTCCCAAAGTAATCCAATTTACCTAGCTCCCCAACTTGATATACGCATGTAAAACAATTATGATTATTACTTTGATTAGTTATTATAGGTATTGATGTGCTCAATTTCAGTAGCAGTAAAGCCTTACAGATTCCGTCTGTCACTTTCTGGAACAAGTCATTGAACTGATAGAAGAATTTTTTTCTAATGAAGTGCAGTATCGGGAACATAAATCAGTATATTCAATCAGTATATATCAATAATTCATAATGGGCTAAAAAAATAGATGTCACATTTCTTCACTAAACATATTGGTGAAACGTCCATATTCTAAAGAAGTCTCTATGCTCCATTTAACATGATAAAACACACTGAAATGACCACTTCCAATTTGTTAATATATGCTGTACTCCATGAACTATAGTAGAAGATAGATATTCACAAGGGAACAAAAAAGGACAACACAGCTTACAAACCGTGTACTATATCAAAGATAAGACTGATTTAAAAACCCTGTTCATGTGTTTTATGAATCCTGTATTCCCATTACAGTATTGTGCCATTAGGGTTTTTTCGCATAATAAAATGAAAAAATGATCCATGTGTTGAAAAAACTAATACGAACCACAATTATATCTGCAAATATGGGGTCCTTATCATGCTTCACGAATACCTTAACATACACAGTGCTTACAGTATATAATACCAATAGGCAGAGTAGAAATCCCCCATATAGGAAGTGGTAAAAAGTGCAAAAATAGTTTCAGGTTGTCCTGTAAAATTGTTATTTTAGTCAGTCTTCTGTCTACAAGTAGGACAACTGTAAACACTCTCACAGAATCCAATGCCAGCTGCTCAACGTGACACTAGAGTAAGCTCTCTTCTACAACTCTATGCACTGGTACAGTTTCCAATGTAGCAAACGTAAATTCTGTATCTTTTTGCTTACCATTTCCTAACTTGAATCCTCGAAAATGGGTAACAGAGTTAAGTTCTAAGGAAGCTGGCCAAAAGGCTGTTTGACTCTTTTCAACAAGGAACATCAGTAATAACTAATCATAGTATGTTATACTGACTGGGGCTCATGCATGAAAACGAAGGCACACTATAGTTTTGGGATTGAAATGCATTTCAAAGAGAATCTGTGGTACTTGACTGCATATCTCTTATTGTACCCTCCCTTGCCAGACTTGACACTCAAGAGATTCCTGTATCTGAATGTCATTGTGTATGGGGATAGTGGATGTTCTCACAATGAAGTGTTAAGTGACAAAGCAAAATGATATGACTCAGAAGCTACAAATAGACATGAGAAAATTAAGTAAGAGACCCTAGGCAAACATGGGAACAAAAACTTCAGTAAAAATGGATGACATGTATAGTGTCATTTAGGCAAAAAAAAAAAAACCAGTACAATTGTGACTGGTATGCACACAACATTGGACTACCAAACGTCTTTTCTCCAGAAACTAACTCATTTCCAGGAGGATAACAAATATACATAGTAAGTACCAGGCTGCCAGTCTCCTAAAGAAAACTCTTTGTACTACAAATTTCTAACAGTAAAAGATAATCTAAAGAAAAAAAATTAATCTCAACATGTGAAGGAAAACATCTTTGTTACCCAGGTTATTAAGTCTTACCATGATGTCTGTGCATAATAAATGGGGCAATGATTTATATTACTTGTAATTTGGTAATAGTAGTACACACGGAGAGTTCATGATATCATTAGCAGTTGCTGGGTTACCAAAGAACCAAAAAACACAAAGGGCTGGCTTCCCACAAGTCTAAATTTGTGTCCTGTGTTTTCTGTGTAGTTGGATCATAAAAATTCAGGTTGCACATATGTGCTTGATCCAAACTTCCAAATACATTTTTACTTTCAACCAGGGGTGATGCTTAAAAGAGCTCACAATGGTATTTCAATGTACGGTATAAACACCACCATTTTGCGTGCAAACAAATCTGAAAATAGAGCCGTAGTCCATGTGCGGGCAATGGGAGTACATCACATGCACTGGACAAAGTTATCGCATAAGCGCCTACGCTGCATTCAGAGTCACAAACGCAGTAAAATCAGAACTTAACATATGGTGCATAGCGATCTGCATTTCTAAGACAAAATTAGTATTTATGCTTATTTGAAGTTCATAAACATAAGCATGAGAGTATATAAGCAATGGTCACCTTTCTTTTATATGCATAAGAAAATACAGAAAAGGAAAAATAACTGCCAACCATATTGTTGTTTGCTCCAGAGAGGCATTTATTTATTTACTATATTAGGTAACAATTTCTGCAAGACTACCCTAAGCCTTATACGTATACTTCAATCTGTGTTAAGTGCCATATAGATGCTTAATATAAAACATATGCTGCTTTCATATGCTAAGAGTCTTAAGTGATCAATTGATAAATCATGGACATGTGGTCCGCATGATTGCATTAAAATCGCATTGATTCTTCTCATGCTCTTAATGGCTGTGCCTGATTAATTAATCTACTTAACCTTCCCAGCTCACAGGTCAGATCACCCAGTGCTCTCAGTCATCTAATTAGCTCTAAGGTACATTTCAAAAGCAGAGAGTTGCACAGCTATATTTAGGACCATGCCAGCCTCTACTTCTGGGGATATTTATGTGCATACCAGGCCCACCCATCTCTCATGATGCTGTCCAATACACAAATAATAAGGTAATGCAGAGGGAGTGTACCAAGTTGTTCACATAACTGATTTTCTTGTTTTCTTTTCACAAGTTATATAAACTGCAGAACAGCGGCAAGTGATCTTTCAGGAGTCAGTATAATGTTGATGCTGGCTAATTACACTTTTTTTGCCCTATGACTTGGAGCAGATATATAATTAACCCTTTTCAACATTATTAAGGCGCTCACATTTGAAGCTTTTTCTAACGCAGAATATATTTGCAGTTTCAATTGCCTAAGATTACAGGACAATATACAGCAGACAGAATGCAGGGCTGGTGGGGGAATTTAGATGTGGATGTATAGATACTTCAAACTGGATTCCTTACAAAAAGTACTGTATGGCAGGCTGCTGTATGCTACTGGAAAAATCATCATTTTACTTTCATTAGACGAGTACACACCACGTTTTCCTCATTATGCAACATCATTAATAATGACCGACTAAGATTTAGAAGATACAATAAAACATTGTTTTGTACTTTGCAATGATCAAGCATTATCATTTCAGTGTACACAATTTAGAAATACTGGACCGGATTCATACTCGAGGGTGACTTAGGTGCGGACAGAACCGCACTTCACTCACTCATCCAGCACCTGACCCGCACCCCGTTTTTAGGTACCTTATGGCGCTTAAGAGTGCCATAGGGATACCTTAACTAACTGTGCCTAGTTTCCTTCTTAAGAAGGAAACCACGCATGGAGAATGGCTCTCCCCACATCCACCTCCCGCAGCTAATCTATATCCCTCTCCCCTCTCACTTCTAACTAAACGCTCCCTATTAGCACGCCTCCTACTTCTTAAAATACCCGCTCAGAGTCAATCTACGTACCTAACTGGTACGTAGATTGTGTAAATGACCTACAACGCATACGTAGTATGTCATTTTGGTAGATTCCGCACTCCTGCTTCTTAAGTGTGAATCCAGTCTGGATCTGGTCCATACAAGCTTAAGGCAGATCGAAGGATCTCAATATGTATACCAAATAAAAGTGGTCAGCTCATGCACTGGGATATTAATAAACATAAATTCAATATTTAATTTTAGCAGTGACTCTTGAAGGCCTTTCTAGAGATGAGTAACTATACTGTATTTGTTTTAGACCTTAATAATAAGGCAAGGTGTGTAGATTACTTTTGCACACAAAAGTTTATGCTGCGTTTATAAGCTACAATATTCCCCTTAGAGGATTTGAACATTTATTTTTCCTAAATCAGCATTCCATCTTTTATCTGTAATTCAATTAACTGGCAAAATCTTAAAGCATTGTGCCATTACATGGTTAATGCAGCCATCGAGATGTAAATGCCTGGGAGAACAGATTATTACATTTTGCCAGAGACAGCGGGACAGCAATATCAATACTTGAAAATTTCAATGCAATCTGCACTTCAACATTAAGAGGGTTATTAAGTTTAATGTAATGAGATCAAGCTGAATAAGTACATTTTTACCACTGTACT
Organism: Limnodynastes dumerilii; assembly: GCA_011038615.1. Classification (NCBI taxonomy): domain Eukaryota; kingdom Metazoa; phylum Chordata; class Amphibia; order Anura; family Limnodynastidae; genus Limnodynastes; species Limnodynastes dumerilii. The sequence goes on along the minus strand of WWET01000085.1, from coordinate 706,999 downwards.
TGGTAACTTCAGAAATTGCAGCACAAGACAAGAGCATAGAATTATTGCCCCCAAGAGAGATGGGTCAGGTATAGCCAGAGAAATTATGGGTTTAATATATTGTTGGGCAAGATGGCCCTCCAAACCTTTACCTGCGGCCCAAGCTCCTTCCCTGAACGCTGTCAGATAAGTACAACTGGCAACACTTGCATTATGTTATTGCTGACACCTTTATTTACTTCTTTACTTGAATGGCAAATATCAACAGTAATTATTTGCTGCAGACAGACAAAGGCTATTAAAAAAAAATATATATATAGCTTCCCAAGTTTAATATTGTTGATAGGCCTCACACACATATTGAAGTATAGAGTGCTGCTAATTAATCATGGTTCTCCATTAGCATTCAACCTATGTTTGTCTAGAATAATAATAAAAAAAATAAATAAAAAAAAAATAAAGAGGTTTAAAAAACCCCCAAAATAATGTTGCGGTTTCCATTTTCTACACCAGTCAACCTGTGGCATTCCAGATGTTATCTATCTGATCTTACAGCCTCAATCTATGCCTATGCTATTGACAACCTAATCACCAAGCCTTTTTTTGACCCTTAAAATGGTTCCTGAATATCAAAAATTCTGTCAAACCACTTAAACACACTAGTTGACTGTGCACATAAAAAGGCAGCCATTTTGTGAGATAAACAAAACGCATGTGACAAGAGAAAATCAATTCTTTAGGAACTAATAAAATCACTAAATGTCTTATTGATGTCATTATCTCTTCGTAAACTGATAGGCTGTAGTTTCGTAAATATTAATTGAATCCATGATAGGTCTGCTTTCAATGATTGTAGATAACCGCTTACATTAGAGGAAGAGAAAAAAAAATAAAGAGCTCTACCCTTAAATATCTTATGAAACACATCAGTAAAAAAAACAGAAAAAAGAAAACACGTTAAGTAATTATGTTCTGTCAACCTCTGTTGTAGCAGAGGGGGAAGGGGACTGAAAACAATCCTACTAAAGACTGTTATACAATACATTAATTGCCTAGTTATTCCTAGGCAGCTGTTTCCAATGTATACAATGTACATGAGAGATTGCATCACTCCCTAAACTGGCAGCTTGTAACACACCCTAAATCCTTCAACCTTTCAATAAGAGATGTGGGTGGCAACATGAGATTGAAGGCTTGTAATTCAGGAACATGCACTTAGCCAACAGAATCGTTAGCTGGGAGGACGGGTACATGGTAAAAGTGTGTGTCTGCAATCTCTTCTCCAGCCAACAGCAACCTACTAAATGAATACAAATTTTCATACCAGCAATTAAATGCAAGGAGAGGAATTATCCAAGCATCTCAAATAACTTCTGCAATTTACTCGGCGAGTAGACCAAGCTTGTCAATATGCTATCGCTTTATATTCTCACTCATTAGCAGTGTCAAAAGGACACTCAAAAACATGAACAAAGCTAAGCCTATCACATTACAATGAGCTGCTGCGCCATGTTATCCAGGCATGTCAGGACAGACTCTGTTCCCCTGTGGCAACACACTAAACTGACACGGCTCCTGTGAGCCTTTCCGTCAAGAGCCGTGTTGTGTTTATAATGAGATGTTCAAGTATTTTAGTGAAATTAAAGAAGCAGCTTTGCTGCTATTACCTCAGGCTCTTCACAACATGAGCTGTGTAGTTTCAGACCATCAGTGTGAGACACAAGGTATGAAAGATCACATTTTACAACTACACCCAATTGGAGGCAAGACTTGTGCAAACTGCCCCAGCCTATTGCACACTGTGATTGGAATCAAGTGAACGTTTACATTCATTGCAAACTGCCAACATTTAACATTCATGCTGTTAATAATGGCTGCACATGACAATTGGTGTGCTAGACATTATTATTTTTATTTTATTTTTTACAAGCTGCTAAAGGATACATATGCTAATGTGTGTGTTTACATACGCATACATGGATATAAATAAGTTAATATGCAGTGAAAGAAGTACTCTGCCCTTGACTTTCTAACAAAAAGTCATGTTTTAATTGGCAGAGACAATTACCAAATGTTAGGTACTTTCTCAACCACAAATAAAAGCTCTCCTACCCCTCCCTTCTTTTCTATCGACTGATGAATTTTGAGTTTATTGTACGAAAACAGTTTCCCTTAATGCAAATTAAATTATGTTCCAGTAAATGACTTCTAATTCAAAAGGCTATTCCATTTCAGGGTATACAATTTCATTTAATCCTTAGTCACTTATTACGTTGACAACTGCTTATACTTTTTTTTTTTTTTTGCTTTTGAAAGCAAGTCTTTATTCTGGTTAAGTTAATTAGAGAACATTTCCCTTAATGAAATGTACAACCTGATATTTAAAATGATGCATCGGCCACTCTCGGGTTAAACAACACAAAGATTTTTTACTGTAAATAATTTAATGGTATGTGCCATCATTACTCAATACGCCAAAGCAAACTATGCGGCAAAGAAAACATCAAAGATAAAACAAAATTACGTGTAATTGAGAAAATATTGATTAGCGTATATTTTTCAGCAAGTGAGGTATATTTATATCTCAATTACACTGGCAGCTGAGTGCCAGTAAAAGGATTAATTATACTTCCTATATTAAGACTAACTTGACTTAGCATCACAAATTTATCATATCCAGTGAAGAGGCAGATACGGCTGCCTTGTGAAGGCAAGATGGCTTAATGCTTCAATGTGTTTTCTTTTCAACAGTTGGAAAATGAAAGTAGGACACTATCATCAGGCCTGTCTGGCACTGCATCATTTCAGCTTGTTGCCATTTGTACCTAAAGCCTATGTCAACAGCTCAACAAGAATAAAGAGCAAACAACCCACGACAAACAGAGTGATGCAGAGTGTGAATCGCTCACTCACATTCCAGCTGCTTGGTGTCTGTTCAAACTTCTCTCTGACAAGGTTAAGAGGGTGACGAGAATAAGCAGAGGGCTAAAAAAAAACATGTTGGCCAAGTTAAGATGGATAGTTATTCTAAACAATTAGCCTGAGGGGAACTGTAGCATTATAACAACAATAATCAACAAATCTGAGAATGAAGCTGGTTACACAAGATAGAACTATAATAGATCAGCTGACTATTGTGTAGTTTATATCATGCACCAACAAAACAATCCAAAAACATGATCACTGGATAATCTCATTGTTCAGAATTCCTGCCCTACTTCTATTAGAATCTGCACAGGAAAATGGGACGTTAAGTTGGTCATACACTATAGCAGGGTTTCCTAAATCTCCCCCAACAGTGCAGGCTTTCCAGATCTCTTTGATGGAGCACAGCTGTGTTCATTACAGACCGTTTCAAATATCCACAGGTGGTATCATTATGTTCTGTACAGACATGGAAAACATGCACTGTTGGGGAACTTTAAAGATAGAGTTTGAGAACCAACGCACTGGAGTGATTATTCCGATCATCCAATTATCAGATGATCATACTAAACATTGCTTGGTATGACCAGGATTTTTTCCCTAATGGAAAATGTAAAATGGTCCGATAATTTGATCTTTAAACCTTACTAAAATATATTGGACCCAAGCTACCAATATCACATGGCCAGACTCTCTCCATCTCTCGGACTCCATAATTATCAGCAAGTACAGAATGAAGAGGCCCATTTACTATATCGTTTTTTAGTAGATAAAGACCATTTTACTCCTGAAAACAGTCTTTATCTCTGAAAACGATGTGTGCACAATTTACAAAGCTATGCTCGCCATGTAAACTATGGCGATCATCAGCTTCTGCACTAACGATCGCCGGCCCGATCTAATGAATGCGGGCCGACTGATTATTCTAATTACAAAGTGTCGGTGCGGCTTGTTAAAATAACGGCATCTGAAGATGGCGTTAGGGTAGGTATTACAGCGGTCCCCCCATATATCCCCCTTTTCCTCCCCCTAATAGCTGTTATTAGGGGGAGGAAAAGGGGGGTATATATCGAGAGACCGCTGTAATACAAAACACACATAAAAATTTACAAAAATAAAAAAATAAAAAATATTTACATATTTTTAATATACATTAATTAGTCATTATTAATAAAAATACTTTAAAATAATAATAAAAAAAGAACATTACAAAATAAACAGTTTACTTACCTGTCCCGGTGTCGCTTCTGCCTCGTTTAAAATAATAATAAAAAAGGAACAATACAGTCCCATGCATGCGCAGTGTTGCTTGCCTTTTGGGACATAAAAGTTTTTAAGTCCCAAAAGGCAGCTACTGCGCATGCGTGGGCACTTCTTCACTCGATGCTGGCGAAAGTCCCACAGATCATCGCGGGACCTCGCTAGACAGGTAAGAAAAAGTAAGTTGGTCGAAAAAAGGGGCAATGCTTGCTGAGAGTTGCAGCGAGCGTGCATTTGGAAATGTACGCTCGCTAGCAACAATATAGTAAATGGAGCCCAAAGTGAAAGATGGTTAAATTCAGGAGATGGAGGTTCCACACACTAACCGTAGTTTCTCTTTTTTACAGCCAATCAGCTGTGAATCGGCCCTCATGTCAAGATTCACAAGAAGCCGTTGCAGCTAAATCAGTGCCAAGCTTGACTGGAGGCCTTTGCAGTCAATAACCTTTCCATCTCAGCAGCTATTCTCTCTTTAACCAGGATTATTGGTACCAGCAGGAAAGACGAGTGGCACTGATAACAGGACCACTCTAGTGGGAAATCATCCCATTTCTTGGGCCACCTCCTGCTGTGTAATCTTTCTAGTGTATAGCCAGGTTTAGTCCAGAATATCAGATAGTGTTTGTGCACGGAGGTATTCCTGGTGATTGGAGCATTTCTGTTGCCAGAAACATTGTTCAGCATGTGGCCAGCTTAAGAGTCAGATGTGTTTGCGTGGCAAGCTATAAGACAAGTGATCGGAGAGTGGTAAAAACGGAGTTTTCACCCGCTACAGGCTAATAGTATTAACACTGTTACAATACCAAAGCAAGCAGTCGCACATGGTGTGGTCAGCAGAGAAGCACTGTCTGCCTTATGGAACCCCTTGCAAAAGGGCCATTTTCTAACAGCCATTTATGAACTGGCTCTAACCCCAAAACTCCCTTCCTCGCAACCTGTTTATGAACTGGCTCTAACCCCAAAACTCCCTTCCCCGCAGCCTGACTCTAAGACCCCCCCCCTTGTACACTAACCTCTTGTCCGGTGCAGAGTCTGCAGCGGGGTGCAGCACAGGGTTTCGGAAAGCCAAAGAATGGGTAATTATGCCGAAAAATAAATTCAACATACTTAACCATTCCTTAGGAAAACCTTATAATTAGGTATATTTTCGAAACACAGACAGCCGAAAATAGACACCAAGTGTAAATTATTAATCCTTCTAGAGAGATTTTTAAAAATAAAGAAATTAATTTGTATGAGGTTGGCAAGGGAAAATTATGCAAGTTACACACATTTATGGTACGTTCTGAACGGTCAGTTTGATAGAACTATTGTACCACCCAACTGTGTGTTGCCATATAATTGCTATACAATAAATGACATCATTACAATAAGGTTTCCAATGGACGTGTAAAGCATTGTGGTCCAGTTGTTAACTTGTGGAGGCCAATTTGTCATGCATCTGTTTGGGGGTTGCACTGAACAGGAAGATTGCTGTGATCTGAGAGCAGTTAAACACCATAACCCAAGCCTGTCCTGATTTAATGATCAATAACAGACTAAATTGTAAAAAAAGGATATTATCTGACCTCCAAGTAACCTTTTAGTAGACATAGCATTTACTAGAAGGAATATGATCTGCTTTCTAATTTGACAGAAAATCAATGGAATCGCCAATAACCTTCTAATCATGGAGAAAATAAACCAATACATATTAGAAGATATTTCCCTTGTGTCACATAGCACCTTGCAATCAATACAACAGCCCCATATTAAGCACATTAACAGCACAACATGAAGAAAATAATCCAAAATATTATACTGTGAATATAAAATAGTAAACTATTAAATAATAATAATTATCCACATAACTCTATACACATTTTGTTGTCATAATTCTGACACAGAATTATCACAACATTAGCAAGCACAAGACAGTGTCATGAATGCCCATTTCTTCTGTGTCTATATATTCAAGAAACTTGCACACACAATGAAATAATAATAATAATAATAATAATAATAATAAAATAAAATTTGGGGCACAGTATGCAAAAAAATAAATAAATTACATGACATTATTGCAAAGTAAATGAAACACATTATATAGGCAGCTATGTCAGGATGCTTCCTATTATTATGCATTCAGAGAACACATAACTCTGGTCAGTCTCACTTCCCTGGCTGTGCATTTGGAGGCTCTCTCCCAACTGCTTAGCTTGTCTAGCAACATCCAAAAGAAAACCCCAACTAAAAGCCCATAAAATTGTACAGCACTCATAGGCAAATGCTTCTATTTTCCCTCTAGATTAATCATTCTGCGGCACACCAATAAACCCAATAATTCCTTGATTTACCAGATCATTTTTTATTCATATCCCTGTGTAGCAGAGGCAAGCTAGTAACATCCCACTGAGAGTAGTGTCAGACCAAATCCCTCAACCACTGAAAGCACTGCCTGGATAAATCTCACTTCACTTTCCATTCTGCCAACCACTTAGGGCAGGGCCCAAGGGAGCTCTTTAGCTTATCCATGCTCACGCAATGTCACAGATACAAGCCAGAGTGCCCAATCAGTGCCAAGAAATAAAAATGT
>WWET01000085.1:665514-700206 GCA_011038615.1 Limnodynastes dumerilii | reverse complement strand
AAAAGGAAAGTCACAGATGTTCATGTATTTCACATACCTTGTGTCCTATAGTCTGTTGCTAGGGCAACAAGAGACCACCAGTGAGCACATTATTAGCTTTATAAAGTCAGACTGGGGCCATCAGCACAGAACCACTGAATTACAATGTAGAAGCTTTCACTAACCACATCCTGTGTGTACACACTTAACTCTTACAAGCTCATACTGTACTATACAGACATGACTTGCCACACAGGATATGATAGCACTCAAAAAGCCAGTTTGTGTCTAAACATGCTAGGCAAAAAAGAAAGGAGTGGTCTATCTCTTTGCTATACTAATAAATGATATACTATACCTAAAACAAAACTGTACAGACTACTTCAAAATTATTTAAAGCTGCACCACCCTTTAAAGTCATTTGCCCTGGGAATCTGTCAATCTTACAGTACCATCCAACGACAAATAGTGCAGATGGGTGGAAGAGCCAATCAGAAATGGCAATTAAGAGATTGAGCCTTCTGAATGGTTCTTCTGTTCACTTTGTCCCTTCTCACAACCATTTAGGTTGATTAAATAGATTGCCAGGTTCTGGAATTATAGAACCAGCAGGGTCCATTGAAAAAGGCTATATATTACTGTTCTGGGGTTTCAGAACTCATTACTTCTTCCAAGGTGGAAGTGTAGTAGTAGAAGACTTACTTCCAAAGTAGAACGTCTTTAGACAATTGTAATTCCTTAAAAACATAGAATAGAATTTCAAGTGTCAAAAAAATACATAAAAAAATTATGAAGATCGGAAATCAGGAGCTGTATTACAATAATGTTTATGAATTTGCCAGGGCTTTCTTGCCAATTCAAATGGGAGAAAAATGATACCAAATACTAAGATGTAGGTCTATCTTTTTACATTGTTAATCTTGGCGTAACAGTTAGACTGCAATCAAACTATTCTTTCCTTAAAGATGCTATAAAAAAAAGCCAATACAGAAAATAAATTAAGAGCATTAAACTAGATTTTTTTTACATTTAATCCGTAAGTGCATCTTTTGGATTTTATATTTTATTTAACAAAGAAGAAGGGAGGTGGGAAATGACAGCCGAATGAATAACATCTTACATTCAGACTCCAGGAGAATGAACACACAGAGAGGCAGCCATTTCCTGGGAAAAGATAAAGCACTAATGAGAAATGACTTGCTGCTCATTCAGACAACAGTTCCCTTTGTGGTCACGGCTTCCTGGCTGACAGGAACCCAGTGCCTCTTAATAGGATTTCCATATTATTTCCAACACCTGCCTACAAGTTATTTGTTTACATTGAAGGAGGCAAAATACTCAGATCAGACATCTGCTTCCAGTTCGCCTATATCTTAGCAAAGGATCGAGAAAGTAGCTTTGTTACCATGGTGACTTCATTCTCTCCCAGTTGCCTGCCACACATTAACATTTCCAATTTTATATTGCTATTCAGTAGGTCGAATGGATTGAGGTAAAAGGGGGCAAAAGAATTGAGAGAAAGTTTTCAGATTGGAATACAAACAAAGATTGAAGTGCATCTAAATCAATTAAGTGAGCTGTAAAGTGAGTGTTCTTTATGAATGATTTCTGGTTAGACTTGGGTGAATGAGCCACAGCTTGGGAATCAATGCGGTTAGCTCTGTTCAAACAGAAAAAGCTACCACTCCCTCTTGTACTTAGCCTGTGTGTTCTTTCCATAAAGAAAACACACTACTTCAAACAATGGAATACTTTGCATAACCAAGGTCGAATTTACCTAGTCATTCAAATTAGCACATCAGTCAAAAAGCAGCAAGCAATGTGTGGCCTTTACAGTGGCCATTTCACAGCACTGCCAAAAGCCACACTGAAAATTTTTTCATAAGGCAAATAAATTAGAAGGACATAGTAAATAAAACAAAAGCAGTGCTACATTGTATTACTTAGTAACTATTCCCTCTATATATTTTCCACTATTTATGTTTTATTTCTAACATATCCTACAGGGCAACAGATAACAGACCTAAAACAATACGTTATTTCAGACATGGATAGTATGAAATTATTCCAGCGGACCATAACAAAAACATAAGGTTTAAAGACAGCCACAACTGTCTGATTTCTAACTATTTAACTGGTACCAGGCCATTTAAGTAATGGTTTACCTCAAACCTCCTACCACCCTCCCCCAAATTTCTATTGTGAAGCCCATGAACCTGTTCTACCCTATCGTTCACTTGCTTTAATATTCAAAGACAATTAGATGGAAAGATTGGTGCTGCAGTGACAGTTGTCTACACAGCTGAACGATCCGCAATGACAGCTGTCGGATCAGCTTGATGGTAACTCTACTACATGGGCAGGGGGGGTGTTTGGGGGTTATTGTTAATAGTACTTTTTGGTACTTGTTTGGATTCTGCTTTAGAACGAAAGAGTGCAATATAATTACAATGAGAAATCAGCTAATCCTAAATAATAATAATAATTCCAAAACGCATGGGCACCCTGTCACACATCTGATATAGCTTACATGCTCTGGGGCAGATATCAATTATTGCCCAACAAATTGCTATATTATCATAAGCCATCAGAAGAAGCGCCCCCTATTTAAATATATATATTCTACACAAAACAGCAAAATGTAACAGGCAAAGCAACATAGTCCAAACTGGGAATATGAAATTACCTCTCATCTCCTTCCAAAAGTAAACAATAGGTTAAAATGTAAATAAAACCAAGCTCACTCTCATAACGGTAGTAAACAAGATGTTTCCCAGAGGATTCTTAAATGCAGCTCTACTTTGCTAAATAACACCTTTCCTTCTACCGTGTAAGCCTTCAGGGACCGAGAAAAAATTAATACAGGCCTAAAATATAGATTATGTATTTTCCACAAGAATTATTTAAACCTCATACCGAACAATATGCTGGGGCAAGACCACAGAGAATAAATCACATTATGAAAATGGTAAGAATGTCAGGGTAAAATACCTGTTTTCCATGCTTAGCGGTTTTAGTCTGGTAAATGTAGACACTAAACTGACCACGCATAGGGTGATCCCATAACACAAGCCGGAAGTGGAGAGGTCCACATTTATCAAAATGCCCAATAATCCTATTACATTTTCATCAGTTATTAAGCCATTCACACCAGAATATATTGGTCCTTTTGAATAGATAATGCCACAAATTTAGAGCAACTCCATGTGCTCCATGTGCATGTGTTAGAAATTCAAAGGGAGACTATATGATAAATACAATCACTAAACAATATGCGAGTGTGTGTGATATACTGTATACCTTACTTTCTATAAAGCTCAGTATATGTACATGTAGTAATAGGTATTAAAATAATACAATACTATTTGTGAATGTCAGTAAAATGTCAGTGAAACAAAATGGGGGGGGGNACGAGTAGAGATGGTGGGGGGGGGGGTGGGAATTAAAATAGATGACTAAATACTATTTCCCATCTGCATCAATAATCAGATGCTAGTAGCTAATTCTATGTTCAGTTAACCTTAAACAACAAACACCAACATGCTCACAAGCATGACAAACAAATGTTTGGGCTAAGCAGGCCGGGCACCTCCAAATTGGCACAGAGTTAAATGAACCACCAGATAGATAACCTCTTCAAATTAAGCTATACCTCAAATAGAAACGTATATTCTGACATGGATTAGAAACCCTTTTTTTATATAGCTAGACATTTAGGACATTATCTATCTCAGAAACACTGTCACAGTGGCTTTTTTGATGCCATACAAAAACGGTTTTCCTGAATCTTGAATATTTCTTATTCTATTTAGCAAATATTCAGGATTGCTAATAACTACACTTTCATTTAAGGTGTACGCACACTAAGTAACCTTCACTTTGCATTTAATTTATTTTTATAGCACACTTCATTAGAGCAGGTGTTCAATATAGTCATTTCACTAATTGCCATCTTGCAAAATAAACAGCGGCAGTATTTTTTTTTGTCTGGGTTTAGTCAATTAGAAGGCTGTATGTTAAAATGTAACAAGTTGAAAATCACCACCAACAGACTGTGTTGTAAACGGAAATCAATACAAGAGCATAGCTGATGTTGAGAGAGAAGGAAGAATGCATATAACAAGGGTCCACATGATCATATGAATACCACCTCCTGACCTAGCCACAAATAAGCATTTTTGAATTTACTACTACTGATCCACTCTAAGGAAATCACATGCAAAACCAAAAAAGATAAGCAGATGTTGATAACTGTAAAAAGAACCACACAGCAGACAAAAAACAAAAAAAAACGTATTAACAACATTATTGAACAGAAAACTTGAGAGGATAAACAATCCCAAACGCTATAGAAAGGTGAGTAGTTTTGTTAGTCTCAGAGGTGCTACCCCTTTTTCAACAATGCAAAGAAGCAAAGAAGCTTAATCACCCATGTCATTCAGGGTGTTCCCATTCACATTTTACAAGCCCTCTTAAAATCCACCCTACACTAAGCACATCCAAGTGCTTATGACAATTAAACCTGCCTTATGCCTTGTATAAATCAAGATTTTGCTACCATAACATGATTTTACACAGAGGCCCTGCAAAACACTTGCCCATATTCTCATTACATGCAACACTAATTACAACCAGCAGATCTAAAATATTCAACACATTAGAGGCTCTTAGAGAAGCCATGAAAAAAGTCAGGCACCATTAATTTAAACTTGTATTGAAATTTCCTTTTGACAGATGGCCAAAAATTGCTTATTATTTAAATTACCAAATTTGTCCGTTTGCACATTAGAAACACATAAAAGAGAAACGTTAAAGTAGAACATTGCGGTCACGTTCATTACCCACTGAATGTTAAGGAGCAGACGCCTATACGAATAAATTCTTTCTCCTTAGCGGAAAAAACCCAAAGCTCTGGCAAACAGTAAGTTCATTGAGAGTCACAGAGCAGACAATTCTATAACTAGAGAACCCTCTTAACAAGGAGACACTTAAGGGAGTGCAGATCAATAGAACAAGCAGCTAACTGCTAATCTGGGCATTGCTGCAAACATTTAAGGAAATGAGCAAACTAGTTCACCCTGGCAGTCAGCCTCGGATGTTGACACAACCTAACGCAACAGTTTAAATACAATACAGCAGAAAAATCAGTCAAACCACAATTTCCCGATCACCACACGTATCAACATCAGCTCAGACTGACTGATGGGTGAAAGCCTACGGTCATCTATAGCAACTATAACACAAGTTAGAAAGGTGTACATAGGCTTTCTGCAGAGGTCATTATCTTATGTTACATCTGTCTCACAGATAATTCTTTGTTTCCAGCTGAAACTGTAAAACAGATGTATACATTTATAATGCAAAATAGCATTGGATTCCACATCATTTATGCAGCTCTGATTATATAGCAAAAAGTGTTTTCCTTCATATTAAGTAAAACATTTTTTGGGGTTTTTATATACCTAATCTACTTGTAAGAGTACTAACAGAAGTGCCCCTGATACACCAATCACACAATCATGCAACACTCAACTATCATTAGCAGCCGCCTTCTGACTGGCAGCAATGCTCAGTGGTACAGGATGCAGACTACTAAACAAGAGGCAGCACTGGGGAGAGTAGCGTACCAGTATTAAATTATAAAACGTTTCTTGCCTCTTTCCAGGACTAAGTACTTAGTTCTGTAAATAGAACGTTATAAAAGTCATCTTTATGGGATCCAGTAAAGTAAAATGTATTTGACAACTACAACCATCTGCTTTCTATGTTATTATCTAGTAGATTACATCATATTCAACAATCAAAACACTCCATTAACAAAATTAAAACGCCCAACAGACAAGAGCTAAACAGATACCGGATAAGCTCTATTTCCTGGTTTAAACAAGCCCGTCAGCTATACCTACATCACCTACCCTACCAGCTGCCTGCACCAGAAAGAACAAATCCACTTTACAATATACCACTTGCAAATACTGACAATCTTAAGGAAACGAAATACACAAAATATTGTCATCTATAGTAGTAGATTTTGAAGTCTTACCTTGATGGAATCTCTGTCTGCAATCATCCAACAAAATGGTGAATAAAGCAGTAAAATAAAAAAATAAGAAAAAGAAAGTTAGTCACAAAAACTACTAAATATAAGTTGCAGAACAATGTCATTGCTTTTATCTCCTGACCTCTTTGATGGTCGCTGTCATGGTGCTTTTTTTCATCTTTAATGGAAAGATGAGACTGTCCGGAGAGGGCACTGGAGAGGGCCAGCAATCCTGCGCTGCTGCTGATTGGTGGGATAGTGGGAGGCTGCAGGCCAGAAGGATGGGGAGTCAGGGGCACTGGCAGACCATGCCCATGAGATAAATGCTGAGCCTGGAGTTGTTGCTGCTGTGAAAAATGAAACATAGATCTTGAACTTGCTCACAATAATTACAAAAAATAAATGTAATAATTGCATGAAACAAATAAATATTGCCGGGTGGAAAAAAACAACAACATAAATCAATGGGCATGTGTCCCAAGGAAGAGTCATAGTACATATTTTCATTAACAGGGTACTGCAGTGCATGATGTACTGACAAGGATCACTGACAGCTGATTTGCTATGTTCATCCAAGCAGGCACTTACAGTTCACAGAATTGAGATCTCAGGCAGGCCTGTGTTTGTACTGTAGATGTCACAAACATAGTGTGTACCAAAGGAGGTTTATAAAACTTTGGGCTACTCTTTTGTGATTAGGAAAAAATAAAAAAATATAGATTATGCTTACAACACATTTATAGAATAAAAGATTATATTATATTACTAATTTTAGAGGTTCAACCTGAAACATTTTAAAAAAGGTGTAAATGTGATTTCATAGTCATTAGCCATAAAACTGCATACTGGCCTTCTTGTACAGATCTATACTGTCCCCACTTTAGAAGCAACAACACTGTGCTCATTGGACCAGACCAGAATGTGCAAAGTCACATGGACTACTGCACAGTATGCAGGCCTGGCCAGTCAAGTAACTGAAGCAAGTGTGTTTTACACAGGGTTCCTAATAGCTTCTTTGCCACTCTGCACCAAAGAGCAAATACTAAATCTGTAAAGTTTCCAAATGATATACATTCCAGATGTAGAGATTTAAAAAATAGCTAAATTGAGAAAATTAGTGTTGAACAGTTTTAGCCCTGTTGCACAGCATGCAGAGAGAGTTAATTTGAAAGCAAAAACCTGAATTAACAACTCAGAAAGAGAACTGGTTGCAGCCACCGTTTTAAGCTCTTTAAGTGTCCTCAGCGGTACTTGAGCAAATTACTAAAGAAAATCTAATGTAGCAAGGCATGGGTTCTCCTGTAGGCTTGCTCAATAATGCTGAAATAATTGGGCACTCTGTGCACGTTTAGTGATGCTCGAATGAAAAGCTAGAGGCCTGCCCTTGTACTCTTCTCTTGCTGCTGACTCTGTGTTGTGACAGGTTTATTTGAGTGGGACTGTGATGCATGCACCAGTAACTGTGCTGACAAGAGTTTAAAGTCATTTTTACCAGCACACTGGTAACACATACAGAAAGCCCTTGAGAGGTTAGGACTGGGAGAGCATGACCCCATACCGTACTGCATCTGCACAGACACTCCACCACATAAAATCTTAACAATTTCATCCCAAGTATGAAGTGCTTTCTTAATAAAAAAAAAAAAAAAAAAAAGCAAAAATTTGTCATGAAACTAGATACCACGACAATTAAAACAGCTGGGAACTCAGCAAAAAAAGTTCTCTTAAAACACCTGTGTATGACTTAAAAACTGGTAAAAAAAAAAAAAAAAGCTAAAAAAAATGTAAACTATTAACCATTCATATTAATAACATCAGAACGTAGAAACATACACAGACACCGCAAAGGTTTTTTATCTGCTGACCAATATATGTTTAAAGGACAGGAGTGCATTAATTTCATAGCTTCCAGCTCTGCAATGCTCCCAAAACAAAGCATATAGCATATAAAACCAGTGTAATACATTTTGTTCTATAATCAACAAATGCTATACACATTTAATGGCTATTTCCTTGACAGTCCATTATACAGTAAAACCTGTTTCAGTATCTGTTGCTGCAGGGCATTTTATAATGCAGCCTATCCTATGCATTCACACAGGCTATCAGGTGCTGACACTTGACACCTAGCACAATGACATGCATGAAACGCAGGCACATTGTCCTTGAATGAAACATTAGCAAGAAGCGATTGACAAAATGAATGCACAGTATGTGGTGAAGTAAATGGGTGTCCCTTTCTTTCTTGTACACACAAACACATACTTGAAATATCTGTATCTGAGGTGCACATACTTTTACTGCACCAACACCTTCACCCCTCTATTATATAGTTCTTTATTTACATTGTACACATTTTATATGTACAACATATCATAGATGGTCTCCATAATACTGACAAGCGTATTTCAACTTGAGGTTACATAGATAGAGCTTCATGATTTAACCTTTGAACTGCTTCTTATTCTACTATAAATAAGCTAAAGATGCGGGTTGTTAATATGTTTGGGAAGAAATGTAACTGTCATAAGGCTGTTGAAGTATTCAATTTTGAGCAATACAGAAAAAAAAACCCTGAAGTTGCGAATCCTCTAATGTTGTTCACTTTAATTTTGTACCTAAAACAAAATTCCCACCTGTTATAGAACGTGTTTTTCTTTATTTTTTCATGTAACTGCAGCCTCTGATCAGTTAGGTTGTTTACGTGCAAAGGATAATTGTTATATATGCCTTATGCAATAAGTAGGTCTAGGCACTCTAATCACACTACTGGCATTGCAAGCTATGGAGAATGCCTAGTACAGCGTTGGCTAACCTGTGACACTCCAGGTGTTGTGAAACTACGAGTCCCAGCATGCCTTAACTGCAAAAGTATAGCCGATACCTGACAAAGCATGATGGGAATTGTAGTTTCACAACACCTGGAGTGTCACAGGTTAGCCAACACTGGCCTAGTAAAAGCCTTTACCTTTAAGTGACTATCCATTCCAACCACAGCACACAAATACAAAAACCACCTATCACCAGTGGCTCTAATGATGGCGGTTGTCCTTTCTTCTGCTTTACCAGGACTATAATTGTTGGCCTATTCCCTTAGTAAATTGTAAGTTCATTGGGCAGTGCCATTTTTACCATTCTTTTTTTGATCTTGTATGTTATTTATTTGTATCATTAAAACCTCAATGTGAAGCTCTGCATTTAATGTTATCATTGTATCAATAAAAATGCATTTAATGTGGAAAAAAAATATATGATTTGTTGATTGTTATGCTCTTTGGGCCGGATCCAGAGCTACGTTCCCTTTACGTTTCAACATGTAGCGTATTTACGCTTTCGTACTTTCTATGCACTCCCCTCGGTCATACGTATTTTTGCCGTTTTACGCTTTCCAAACACTACCTTACCTCTTCCAAGCATAACTGCGGTCGGCCATAATGGCTGCACGTACTTACGCACCTAGGCACGCTCATACTGTACTATTTAAATGCCTCACCCTGCCTCCGAAGCATAATTACGGGTGTCGTATGTCTGGCACCCCCCTCCCTCTGTAGTTACGCTGTCGATCGTAGGCTCGTAAGTACGTTCAGAGTTTCAGGTCGTAACTTCTGCTTTGCGCATGCGCAGAACATGCAAAACAGCGTTTTTACGACTCCGCCTAGCGTAAACACGCTAGCGGTCATAACTCTGGATCTGGCCCATTACGTCATGTTGAATCCACGTTAGAATTTTTTTTCTCGTGTAGTCTCTCCATCATTGACTGGGACACACACCACACTAGAGTAGAAAGTTCTCTTGGAAGTTAGACAACATGCAACGACAACAAGCAAACCTCCATGATAATTCTTTAGAAGTACAAGCAAGGATGCAAACGCCATGCACATTAGTCTTACTACATGCCAATCATGTATCTAAAAAAATAAAATAAAAATAGACTTTTCCTTTCTTTGGGAAGGTAAAAGAATACCCAATAACACAGTCATGCCAATATGCTATGGGACAGACAGGCAAATAATAATAATGAAAGAATACAAGATGAGAGAAAAATCTGTATTTAAGTAAAACAAAGTCTATTAGAATTCTGAAGAGTGTTAAGGGGGGAAAACGTGTAAGTACCCACCTAAGAAATATTTAAATAGATTTAATATATGCTGCTCCAAACCAATGAATTATGAGTTTAAAACCTATTAAAATGTAATGTTTTTCCTGAGCCGAGAGGAGAGAGATTTAAATCCACTGAATTTTAATATTTCAGGTTGAGCTGCAGGAGGTATGGAAAGTCCAAATGAACTATTCCATCAGCCCCATTCAAGCATGAACATTTTAATCAGTTTTACTTCCTTGGAGTTCTCTAACACAGTTTACGCTGTCATTCTGAAAGCACTTAACACAGAGTGCGAGAAAAACCACCAAGGCTTGTTATTGCCTTCACAATTGATGGCAAATAATTTTACAGACTTTCTATCATTAAAATGTCACTGCTAAAAATGAAGGTTCAGCATATATGGAGCTAAAAGTCACCTCCCTACAAACACACACACGGGCAGCATGCATATTCAAAGGATTTTTATTATCATGTGTTTGAGTATAGAAATATGGTAAACTACAAGAATTCTGCAATCAGTTTATTGGTCGGTTAGATAGTGACACTTGTATGTTTAAGATATTGCCACATCATCTACACCTTAAAAGACAACTGTGAAGCCTTACTTTATAAGTAAAAAACTTTGTGCACCATAAAAAGGAGTATTTTTTAGTATAATTAATAAGAAATTTACACAAAACAAAGTGCACATTTAAAATCAGCAGCATTTATTAAGCATTACAGGAATGGAAAAAAATGGCACGTATTCCCATGAACTTTTGGTTATTCAAAAACTATGTGAAGCTAGTAGAGTATTTAGGACCAAAATTTACAAAGCATTTTCAGATTATGCCATTTAAAAATATAAATTTACATGGCAATAGTGGACCAAAATGTAGCATCCACCATAAACAGTACAGCAAGTAAGTTGTTAATATAAGTGTTTATTTGTCCAAAATGGTATGGCAAAAAGTTCTGGATGCTTTGTTTGTTCTCTCAACGATGTGAAGCAGTCTTGGGCCTTAAGAGTTTGATTTATTCCTCCAAATAAAATATTTCTTAGATTAAAATGGACCATCTTGATATTCATCTGTTCATAGTTCAACAGCCTTCTGTATCATCCAGGTAGCTGTTGGTAAACCCAAAACAAGCAACAATTTTGTTTTTGGAGAATATTTCTTAAATGTACCCTTATGATGGACATTAAAATATATGAAAGAGTCCTGGCTATGCAATTAGTGGGATGAAGCCGCCGCCCTGAAAATAATTTTTTTAAAATAGAGACAGATGAAAGCTAATTTTCTTCTGTCTCCATTTCGAAAATATTGCTAATTAGAATGGGTAAATACGCTGATCCATTGCCACTGCAGATCTGTCACACAACAACAGACCCACCCAACAGGCGAGTATTACAGGCGTTTCATTTTAGGGTTAGGAGTTTATGTGGAATTTAGGGTTAGGAGTCTTAGGGGAGTATTAGGGATAAGCTCCAGGGAGGGGAGTATTAGGGTAACAGAAGGGGAGGGTTAGGGCATGAAGCAATCAATTTCCCAGCCAGTTCGCAACTGGCTGGTAGAAAATAGCCCTTTTAAAAAAGGGCTTCTCTCAGCAGTGAACCACACCCCCTTTAGCCAACATCCCTAAACATCCTTAAACATTTGTTTAAATGGGCTTCAAAAAGGAGGGGGAAAACAGGAACTCATTTGATTTTCCCCATTTATATTGATATAAGAGGCTTTCTTCAGTTTTGAATTTTAGAAAAGAAATATAAACAATCTGCAGAATACAATAAAGGACCTCCAAGGTTAAAAAACAATATATAAATGTCAGCTCCTGTGCCATATATTAGAAGCTTCTGTTGGAATGCAGCTGCCGTATCTGAAGGGGAAGAAACATGTGCCTTATTATATTTACCTTTACATATCGGGAACAGACATTTTTTTTTTTTATCAAACATCAGCTAAAGACCATTTCCATCATTCTAATAAACTATGTGGGTACAAGCTTAGCTGCTGCCAAATTACCAGTATGCTGACTAAATCTTAATAGAAAACTTATTCCAAACAGACATACCACACAACTGCACATTTGGAACTAATGATGAACAACCTTAGTCTACTATAAATCCATCTGAATTATGCTACAATATAGTCTGTTTCCAGTATATATAAAGGGATTCCGACATTATCTCAGATCCGGATAACAGACAATAAATCTGATATTAAATCAAACAAAAATTAAATCAAAGACCCATTCACTATAGTAATTATGGGGGGAGGGGGGTTTAAATGAGATCGTTCTTGTTACAAAGTTACAAGGAAGTATTACCCCCCATTTAAATAATTTCAAACCGGATGCAGGGGAAATGTGAGAACCACGTTAACTCGTTTCACTGAATGGACAACAAAGCTTTGCATGTACAAGAAAAACAACACAAAGAATGGATATCAGTACTAATAGAGTGCTAAATATTAGGCTACAAATAAGACTTAAAGCTGCTGTAAAGACACTGCAATTCAAATAATTTATAAGATGATGGAAGCATACTATATAGCAGCCAGAAGCCGAGACTAGAGATGTTATTCATTAGTTACCAATACACATTAACTAGTATACTGCATCTTCACGAGAAAAACCTAAAATAGTACCTCCCAGGGTGTAACTCTGCAGAACAAGACATTTTATATCCCTGACCACTAATAATCAATTACCATTTTCTGAGCCATGGTGGGCTCACAAAGAGCAGAATATATCACTAGAACCAGCAAAACTGCATCTTTAAGCCTCACCCACATTAAAACTTTGCCTCACCCACTTGATGACATAAACCAATCTCTCTTCTGCATCTTCCATGTGTGTTTATAAATGAAGTTTACAAAACTATGTTAGGCTGAGGCAGCATTTGCCAGCCCAAATTTTATGAAGCTACAAACCCCTGTGTGCTCAAACGGCACAGCCATAGCTGGTACCTGGCAGGCCATGACTGGACTTTACAACACTTGGGAGTGACAAAAGTGTCCTATGTCTAAAGATCATAAATAAGACTAGCATTTATTGCTTATGAAAAATAAATCCTGTTACTGATTTCAATTAAATGTTGACATGAAATATTAACATTTACATTAACCAATGCAAGGACTACTCAATTCAATATAGTCTCAGTTTATAATCTTTCTTGAAATTAATGAGGTTATGTAGCAGGCTCTAGCATACTTTCAGTCTATTATTATTTTACTATATGAAACAAAAAGAAGCTATATAATATATGTATAATCAAGGGAAACAAGAATACGTACTGTTGCTCAAACACAAATATATTCCAGTGTTTTTCTATATAATGTACTGTCTGAGTAATTGTTTACTTCTGGGCTATATTACAATATTCTAACAGTATGGTCTATTACAGCTAAAAACAGAAAGGCAAAACAAAAACAGAAACAAAGCCTTTACAGGTTTAAGAAAAACATTCTGGTTTTAGACTGTTCACCGCCTGCAAACAAATTGTTGTTTAAGATCTCCAGTATGAGAATCAACAGTGCAGAACATGCAATCTGTTCCAATTGCAGGCTGAGGAAGAAAATATAAAATATGCATAGAAATGAATACAAACATTCACAAAGTGAGGCTACATTGTTTGCTTGGAGGAAGGAGAATCAGAAAAGCCAGTTAGGGCCATTAACTGCCCCTTAAATTAAATTCTCAATGAGTATGTATGCTATATAGCCTGGCCATCCTCCACCAGCATTAGTTTACATTAGAAAAGATTTTTCATTATGTTTTTAGTTTTATTCTAAAACTTCTCACAAGCTACTACGCTGGCCACCTTGGGCCTGATAAAGAACTAATAAACCCCACTAACTCATGTATGCTCGTAAGTCAGAATACATGTACATGCGAGGTACCTATATTACCGCAATGGAACACAGCTGCAGTGTGGAATTTAGCCTCCGTAAGGTGGTGATTAGGCATGTAAATCATACAAGAGCTGGGTTTAGCCCAGTATTCCTGAATGCACAGAGTTGCATATAGACAGAGTCCAAGGCATAGAGCCCTGTACTTTTTTGGATTACAAATTCCATACGTTAGGCTACATATGGAATTTGCTAGTAAATCTGATCCAAACCCCTTATTCTCAACGGTTTCCAGTGTTTAGTGTAATATTAGGTGCGTTTGGGTGACCATCTGTATAGAACTGCAGAACATTTTTCACGGGATTAGTTTGAAGCCAATTTAAAACCATATATTGCTTGATAATCATCAAGCTATACTAGATCAATCATTCATCTTATTTTGACAAATATTTGTCAAAAAAATAATTTGTCTTCGTATTCGATTAAAAGAAAGATGTGGACTGTGCGCTTCAGTTGCATGATGGGAGTATTAGTCAACAAGAGCAAGTTCCTTATTCAATGTTGCAGACTTAACGCAAACGCCATTTAAGATTTAAACCAGATGGGCATATGGGACTCACACCTGTGGCAATCACTACGACGTTGTAATGATTTGTTTCATACATCTACACATTTGTTTTAAAATTGCTCCACTGCACATACATATGGCACATATCCATATATTAGCAATGTCTCAGAAGGAAAGGGGGGGACGGCTCTCTAACCTCTTACTTATGCTTGAAGAGCTAGAGGCAAATGTTATTCATGGCTGAACACAGCTTCCTCAGATTTGTCTTTTTTATTGAGGAACTTCACAGGAAATAAAAGGTTACTCTTTCTCCATTTAGAACCCTTAATTGACTACCAGTATTCTCCTGCGGTCAAAGGGGCACAAACCAGAATAAGAAATAGCCCATTAAATGCTGCCCACAATCAGAACATTGCACTCTACCTCCGTCAGCATGGATCAGAGAGTGCTGATTTCCTTGTTAAAAGACAGAGACATAATTGAGGCAATATCTTCACTTCAGATTGATTATTCTGCGACCCTTATCCACATCTTCACTCAGCAATTTGAATTTTAATGAAAGTAAATGGAATAATTAGCATTTCAAAGTGTGTTTGATACACTGAATAAAAGAAGAGAAGACTTTTATGTATAATCTACACACAAAAGAAAAAGCTTTTGGGAGGGGGTGAATAAGAAAAGTACAGTTGTAGTGTCTTCATTAGAATAACTTGGTGGCTTGCACCAGCTGTATAATTATAGATGTGAATAATGTGTTATTAAACTATGATTCTTCACCCTCTACATGGTCATGTGAAACAGGCAATATTTCATTGTTCCTCCATCTTGTGTAGTTAATGTAAACAAAATAACTATCCAGATACTTATTTTAACAGAACGTATTAATACAGCAGCCGTTACAAGAGCTAACATATGGGGGAATTTACTTTCCATTTTCTGTTTTTGGCTCTTAAGTAAAGAGAGAAAGGGGAGTGGGGGGGATAAATTAGAGCCAGTGTTTGCTTAGCTATATTTAACATGTCTGGGAAGGCATTCCCTTTTGTCAGGAACTGGTATCTTCTGTAAGTGGATGGACTTGGTTAGTTGCTCATTTCAGCGTTTGGGGTATGAATGCAAAGCAAGAGTTGCAGGGGGGGTGCATATATGTTTAGTGGCACAACGCTGCTTTCAAGCAAATGCCACAACAACCAGTGCTTATATTGTAGTGGAAGCACAAGATTCCAGCCACTTCAATAGCTGAATGCACTAGGCCTATCGGGGTTCCCATGTTAAGTGTTGCACATCAAAGTAAATTAAATACAGACTACAGTAGTAATGCGTGACAAAAAGACAACATACCCCAATGATTGCATTCAGCTCAGCCATGGTCACCTGTTTGGCACGCTCCACAGCCTGTACCACTTGTTGCTGGTGCTAGAAAGAGAAAAAAATAAGAAAAAAAGTCAGAATAGATTTCATCATTTTTTTATTATTTTATTCTCTGCAATTCCACACATTCCTATGTGCTTCTCACTTCAAGCAGAAGTATGGCAACTTGGCCTGTTGCCAGCAGCTGACCCTAAAACAGCCTCCATCACAAGGTTACTATACAGCTACTGGCTGCACACTAACCTCCCGGTGTTTACTTCTTGACATTCCTCCCTGCTTCATTGCAAGACACTGCAGATGTTAACAAGGTGTGGGCAAAGGATTCTGCCATGAGGAAATAATTATAGAACGTTAATCAGCATTAACCTCAACCTTTCCTCCAACTAGGAACCCAAAGTAAACATCCTCCTGCTGGAAGCACTGCGTATATACAGAAGACTAACTGAATATACACAGCCCTGCATGGGTAATTTCCTTCATGACCTCATCAAATAGCAGAGCTATAAGTGGTTTACCACAGATCAGCAGGGAAGAGAGTAAATGGTTTAATTGCTTATATAATGTATGACCATTATATATTCTATTTCTGCATTGTGATTTCTGCGGAATTTTTCCCCAGCCTTTTAGTACTGTTCTACAGGTCTGAATTTAAAGGATCCAGAGACATTACAAATGGGGATTAAGGCAGTATGCAGAGACAAATGGTTTAGAAGGATGTGTGTGCTGTAAGTGTCCATAGACACAAAGGGTGATAGCAGACAGGAGAACAGCACTGCCTCATCTCACTTTCTCTATCAAATGGAAAAGGGATAATAAACAAAAAAACATTTGCAGGCATTCCAATTAGGTGTTTTTTTTCCTCATTGCAAGGCTGCAACGGGATTGAAGTATTGGCTAATGAGGCGGAATTAAAGTCAGCATGGGCCAATTAGGAGAATTATGGTACAATCTGTTCCATGAAAAACAAGGAGAGAGAAAACACACACTCCAAAAAAACATTTATCAAGAATACATATCAAGGTGGATGCGGTTCCCGGTCTGGCCAGCTGTATTTCGACAGTGAATTGTGGCTATATTATTGCTGAAACGCACAGCAAATAGAAAACCAATATTGGGAACATGTGCCTATTGAACCCTGTTTCCAATAGTGACAGGCTGTGGTGGGCTGAGGTTTAGGGTTCAAGGAAGAGATGGTTAGGCTTTGGGAAATGGAGGGTTAGGATGAAGGGCTTTCCCGTCTGCAGAGAAATCTTCATAACCCCAGGAGTCGCGGCAATCAAGAATGCAGACTGCCGGCAACTGCCGCAAGACCACATCCATATAAAGTAAGCAAAGCAAGCAGTCATAAAACACAACCATTGTTCCTGTACAGTGACTGGGCCAGATTCAAGCTGCTTACTGGTAATGTGCACATCAGGTAATGTGCAATGATCTCCAGGCATACAGAACTTAACAACATATGCCTGGGAATAAGTGCAACACAGCCCATCTCCTAGGCGCGCCTAAACTCCAAAAGATGTGTGGGGTGGAGCCATGTAAATTTTACAGTTAGTTCACAAGATGTCTGCCTTGTAGGCAAATGTGCACTCAGAAACACCATGCAGAATGTGTAGGACTCATAATTTTGTCCACTTGTTTTATTGTGACAGTATATAAAAATTATACACAATGCAGAGTCCTGGAGCAATTCTTCCAAACATCAGCAGTACAGATACAATGTACTTCAGAAAATTAAAACATTGAGAACTAATTAGAATCAATTATTATTATATACGGTAGCAAAGTATTGTTACAAAATTATTGACTGGAAAAAGACCCCCACAATGCACCATATGGTAAGTGGGCCATTTCAATGAATGGTCAAATGGAGTAAATTCTGAACATATTTTAGACCACAATGAGCTTCACCATAAGATCAACAAGATAGTGCCATGTATTGTTACAAAGTTACACATTAAAGATATAGCCTGAGAAATCATTCATTAAGTCTGATCTAGTTACATAACAGTCCCACCATTTCACCAGGCTTAGTTACCTGGCCTTTTGGATAGAACTTGCAAAATCAAACAAAACTTTAAAAGCCTCTGGTGTCTAAAGAAACAGTAACAGTCCAATTTCGTTTTCTGTTTTCTATTCAGAAAAGCAGTTTTCAGTTATTTTGCCAGATCTGTATTCATTTTTGGTTACTTTTAGAAGGACTTCGATTGGATGTGCCGAACCACATCTCCACCAGCATTTATTACCCATCATATGAATAAGGTAGCGAGTCTCTGCCTATTCTGGCAATTATTCAATCTACTCTATTAGATGCCTTTCCGACAAACAGTCATAATTCCAAGCAACACTGAGCGTACATGACAAGAAAACAGCTGCATGACGATTTGCGTATTATAACATTTTCTACTAAGCAAGTGCATTTAAATTATATTGCTCTGAATTTTAATAAGATGCTGAGGAAGAAATGATCAGAGTAGCGGAAAAAAATGAAATAAGCAAGATTTACAGATAGAGCATAAAGAAACACCATTTAAGCAGCATTACTTAGATAGGTGACTGTAAATGAAGCTCACTTACCTCTTGGGATAGGAAAGGAATGACTTGGGCACAGATAGCATTCAGTCTTTTGACAATTTCAGCCTGCAGACGAAAATAAGTGTATACATAAAAGAGCATTTCATTAAGCACAACATTTCCCAGAGAGAATGTATTAACATTTGATATATTGAATTATGTATACCAACTGCACACAGCTTTATAAGTAAAAACCTTGGAAGAGAATGCAAAAGAATCATAAGCTGTTGAAGAGACCACAAATCTGCAGGTGGGCGGCTTTAGAACATAAAAAAAAAAAATATTACAAAAAATAAATAAAACACACACAAATATATAGATATATAGATAGATAGATATATATTTTATAGCAGTAAAAAGTATTGCTGGGTTTTTTGGCAATGCAGGGAGAATGCAGTGAAAAGCACAGCTAGATTGTCTATTTACAAATAGCTTTTTAAAAATATTTATTTTAGAAATATATATTTCTTTTATTTTATGCCTTTACAGCTAGTTTAGTAGACCATGGAAAGTTGCAGATGTTGCCAAGTCAGCCTTGAAACCTGACAGGGACTTATTAATGAGCACATGCCTATGGCATTTGGCATTTGACACCATCTAACTCGTTAACTGCTCAAGTATCTATAGCTTATCTAGCATGTGGCTAGTAGATTGCACAGAAGAGAAGAGGTCTTAAAGTACAAAAATAATATAAAGCCAATACCACGGTCAATTGTGAAACATCAAATTTTTCTGATACGTGTGTTGTACTTTTTGTCCAGGCTACACTGCTTATATTATATTAAATCGTGACAAAGCCTGCCGCAAAAGGAATAGGTTGGCAAGATGAACAGTCACAAGTACAGACTGCACCCACAGCCCCTCACACTTCCCCAGTGTAGCATATAGAACATATGTAATGCAAAAATAAAATTCATTTTCCATCACTCAGTTTTAGGGATATTAACTTGGTACATGACTTCCCAACCATATGTGTAACACTGATATACACAGAACTGATGACAAGAACACCCCATAGGTTAACATTTTCCAGTGCTATTCACAGTTAGCCCAAATAAATTTTTAATGTTCCAATAACTGACCACAATTAACTTAAAAAATGTAAGCACAAGAGACAAGTTATTCTTCTATTGTGGTCATATATGTTACAAGAACAGGGGGAGTTGTTTTAAGTGTGGTTTTACCATCTACGGAATGTAAAAGTAGCAGATATACTGTTGATGTTCTTTGGAATGTATGTATTATTCTCACAATTCAAAACATTCATTTGAATCATTTGGCTGTTCATCTCATGTATCTTCAAGGTACAAACAATACAAATTCAAGACCTTAAAATGAGATCACTGATCAGTGGCCTATTTGGTTCTCTACTTTTGCTCTGTCTACAAATTACTACACATTAAAAGAAAATTTACTCAAGGTTGTAGACAGTGTTCAGTTAACTGGTGTCTCCTGTAAAAATACTGCTCTATATATTATGTGGTGGCAATAGATGTATTAGCTTTAAAATGGAGATAAAAAAAAAAAATATATCAAGTCATGGTCATCAAACAGGTCAAAGCATCAAGGACATATGTAACTCTGCGCTGTACAGAGAATGTATAGCTGTTATGTGACTTTAATATTAAATAATTTTGTATTCAGTTTAGAGGCCATACATCACATGACAAAGTATATAGTGCGCAGAAAGCCTGAAACTGCTCTTCTCTGTAGGATCATTCACAGTATAAATAATTGCCCGCCCCTTCAAAATAAAGGCTATGGTGATTTGGGCTTCATGAACACGCTTGAGTGCAGAAATCTCCAACATTTTAGCAATGGGAAATCTATAAATCAAAATCATAATTTTATTTTTAGTTTTCTCCTTTAGTCAACTAGACTTCATAGTATATGCCCTCTAAAGATTGCCAAAACCGACTGCTATTCTAAGCATTGTAGTCATAAGCAGTTCCCAGTTACTACTGGGCTTAATAGATTCTACACACCACCACTATGGCAATATGCTCCTAATGGTCTGTGTTTTTGAAAGCAGGGCTAATGGCGCAGAGCCCAAACTCTCTTTTTTGAGCAGAGTCATTAAAGGATGTAGGTTATTGCTGTTGTCACCATTGATATTTGTCATTGTAATGTAATTAAGGCCCTAAAATGATGCATTACAGCCCTTGGCACAACTTCTATTAAAATCCTTTCTTCTGCTCACTGAGCTGCGACCTGCTTTCTGATGAATAACAGGCAGACAGCTTTAGGGAAAGGAGAAGATTCATCAGATATACATATATTTTCACCTCCACTCCCAATTACACTTCTGTACTGCAGGAGAGTGGATTAAGAAGAAAATAAATAAAAACAAAGTTTGATTTGGAATCTGTATCTGACCTCTTGAAAATCTGATTGCATCTGATGTATCTTGCTTGACAACAAATTTGTAGCCTGCAAACCACGGGATTCTAATCTGCTATCCATCAGTCGATGCCAACCCAATCAAATTTGTAGGTTATGTGGGTCATGCATCCGTGAACACATACATTCATGAAGATTCTGTTTATCCCGCTACGGATTTCAAAAAGCTATTAGGCCTAGCTACATGTTATAATACTATTCAAGGCATTAAGAATCAACAGCTGCTAAATTATTGTATCTAGATGCAGTTAAAAAAGCTCACAATAACACATTAAAAAGCAGATGTCCTCCATCTCCTTCATGCAGATAATAACTATTATAAAACATAATTTAACCGCAGACAGTTACAAGTAAAACGTATAGCCATTATATACTGTATTTCATAACCCTTATTTTTTTTTTTCTAACACACCACATAGCACACTCCAACTGAAGATGAAAAAGGAAGAAAAAAAACCCCAAACAAACAAAAAGCATTGTCATCTGTTCAGTCGTCACACAATGTCTGCCTTGAAAACGCACATCACTGCTCAATGGCAAGTCTGTTAAAGAGAACAAAATATAATACAAGCTGTAGGAAGGGAGGGGGCAAGGAGCAGAATGAAAATCAATAGAAGGAAATGGCAACATATGCTACTGAAGCCATCCAGACCCTGATCCTCACACCTCTAAATGTGACAAAGGAAGAGATCAGCATGGGTCAAATCGATAAGGCCCATCTTTCTTAACAAGGAATGTTTCAGCTAGCTGGTCACGACTAGAGTGTACAGAATCACACACACTTCTGTGCTAGCTAGGCCCAAGCACATGAAATAGCTGTCCCTTTATTATACTGCTCTCCTGCTAGGTTTTATCAGAAACTTCACCCTCGTGCATTCTATACTTCTTGGTAATAATAACCAAATATGTAATCAACAAACCTTTTAAAACATGCTAAGTGGGTCATTTACAGGCACAGCCCACACTCAGGCCTCTTGTCAGATACAGATGAAACCAAATTTGCCAGATCAGACATTTTTTAATGCTTGCCTATACTATACATATTCTGTCCCCACTGTAGCGATTACCATAGTTTTCAGCTGCCATATTTATGTATCGTCACTTTTGTACCATCATTTTGTGACAAATCCCACTAGAATGAGAAGATTTTGGATTATGGATTACCAAAAAATAAGTCTAAACTGGGTACACACTTATCTAATTCGTTTTCAAAACGACCTCCAACCTACCAGTTGGACAGTGTGTATGCTAACATGACTGATGGATACATCCAATCCTGGTAATCTGGTTGAGTCAAAAGATTGTTAAACCCATTTAATAATTCAGAAGACCCAATTGTCAATCACATAACCAATTTACAAGTACATATGCTACTGCGACTGGTTTGTCTAATTCTTTTCCAGCTGCTTATGTAAGCAGGTCTGAGTAGCAGCCGGTCTGTCAATGCTTTGAAGAATGTGTACGCTGACACAATCCTTTTAGCAGATTGTTTAATCAGATGGAGATCTGAGCTCTGCAGTAACATTGGACAGGTGTATATACATAGATCAAGTGTTGTAGGTCTCCTGTAGGATTGTGTAAACAGTCTGGTCTGGAGATGGATCTGAAATGGAGTAGACATGTGTGCACCTTATCTAAGAGTAAATGGCTAATAATGTAGATAAAATATGTATTTATGTTCTCTAATGCAAGCGCTGTACCCCAAATTACAAGCCATTAGCCGAACTGTGCGTGTGGGCAACGTGTAATGATATATCTAGCTACAGTAGAAGCTGAAGGGCAAACCGTTGAACTTTCTAATCTGACAGCTTGTTGGAGTGCTTGAGCAAACTGATTAAACTAAGAATGTTCAAGTGCTTTTTTCTTTGTTTACTTAAGAGTCAATCAATGTCCAACAAAAGGAGGAGGGAAGTGTAAAAGGTAAAAAAAATAAAAATAAACCACAATGCATGTACCTTTAATCATGCAAGATTAACATGCCATAAAAACTGATAAGTTAAAGTAAAATGTACAAGTAATCCATATTACTTTTGCCAACACGTATGTGAACAGTTACTTAAAAGTCATAAAGTTCAGTTAAAAATTTACATTAAAAACCCAACATTTATCAATGTCATAAGAAAGGCAATAAAAAAAAAAAGAATATTTTTCACAAGGTTAGTCACTTGCTTAGACAAACATTCAACTAAGAGGTAAAAGAGCAAACACCATTGTGCAATAAAAAGGAAAGGAAATTAAAGCTGCAATTATTTAATGAAATAATTATACTGCCATTAATCTTAAGAAAGTTCCATTTACCAACGAGCTATTGTCATGTCTCCACAAATCAGAATACATTTCTCAAGTTTTCATCTCAAAGATCAGAAATGTACTCATATCAACTATTATTCAAAACAAGCAGAAAAAAGAAATAAAATAAAAACTTCCTGATACTATGGTTATATGCTTAAATATTGCCGCAAAAGGTTAAGAATGATTGAGTGTAACTCAGCATTATCAAGGCTAAGAGCTGTGAAGTTGCCTGCCCGTCTCACTAATGCAAGGTCAGATAAGCTGAACACTGAAGTATGAAGAAGTTGTAACTCGTGTCATGACATCTACTTACAGCTACAACATGAAGTGGAAAGTGGACACAGATTACAATGATGATTTACCAGAGTCTATTTCATAAGACCACTACGGCCTCACACAAATTAAATCTTAACAAAAACTAAAGCATTCAAAACATGTTTTTTTCTTTACACTATTCTTGCATACAATGATACACTTCACAAATTTAAACTTTTGGGGCCAGACTTACTAAGCTGCAGGAAAGAAACATTGAGATATTGCACATAGCAACCAATCAGATTCTAGCTGACATTTCCTAGTATGCAAACAGGAAATAGAGAGCTAGAATCGGATTGGTTGCTATGGGCAACATCTCCACTTCCTGCAGCTTAGTAAATCTGGCCCTTAGGGTTTTTGAATTTACAGGCAAATACACATTTGCCTAAGCATAACCTTTGATGTCTTTCACCTACAAACTTAACTGATCATTTGAAAGACAAAAAAATGACAGCTGTCTTACATTACACTATCCCTCGATGCTCACCACAAAGGTGACATGGCCATGTAATACCATCATGAAGGGTTCTTGCCAAAAAGTTCAGATGTTTAGCGAGGGAAAAACTATACCACAGACCAAGCATTCTACATATCATTTGTTTTGTCTAGTATCAAAACTTTCCTTCTAAACTGTACCGCAAATAAAGGAAAAAAAGAGACCTTGGTTATAAAACAATGGAAACCAAAACGGCCTGGTGACTACAGTAATATAATAAACGGATGCTAAAAAATGTGCACCATTAGACTATGTTTTAAAAATACAACAAATGGCTTGCCCTGTCACCTTTAAAATAAATATTAAGCATTATGCTTCATTAATTTCTTCACAATCCGATTTGCCTGCAGTCTGCTGAGATATCTAGTGTAAGAAGGGAACTAGCCGAACCTGTCACACTGAAATGTATTCCTCTTCCACCTAGGCAACGCATCTAGAGGCCCCCTGGCAAAGCCGCAATGACAGCAAGAAGAATGGCATTGAACATCTAACCATCTTAGTTACAGAATATAGGAAAGGTCTAATGCAAATAGAAAACAAAAATATATATTTCTAATAAGACATTCATAATACATACTAGGGATATTGCTTTTGTCTTTGAGTAAAACAGATGACATAATACAGTTCTTACAACACACACTGTATTATTGCCACTTTTAGAAAACATTTAGATCCCAAACGTGTTAACTGTACTGGCACCAGTTCATAGAAACTGAGTACACCATTTCCAATAAGCCACCTACACTCGTGTTATTTATGTTCCAGACAGTTGTGGTTTCCCATACGCTTCCTGCTCAGATATATGTGGCTTTGTAGAGGGTTTGTGTGTGTGTGCATGTGTCAGGGAGAGAAAAAATACCCTTACATACAAAGTCAGCTACTAATAACTTATATAAACATCGAAAAGTTTATAACAATGGAAAATTACAAGGAGTTAAAATTGTGATTGTTAAGAGAGCTCTGACATACACAGGACTTGACTTGGATTCCACTGAAAGAAAATTGTTCATCACTGAACAATATTGTGCACAGAAAATGTAAATAAAATATTGAACTTATCATTTTCTGCCAATGTATGGGATCTATAGAGGTTTTAGGTTGCATTATAGGTTTTGCTTGTGCACTTGAATCACATTTAGGACCAGATCCAGACTTGCGTCCGGCACCCCACTTACACACACAATGGG
This sequence comes from Limnodynastes dumerilii, assembly GCA_011038615.1. Taxonomy (NCBI): domain Eukaryota; kingdom Metazoa; phylum Chordata; class Amphibia; order Anura; family Limnodynastidae; genus Limnodynastes; species Limnodynastes dumerilii. The sequence continues at coordinate 675,058 of WWET01000085.1, read as the reverse complement.
CCAGATTTAATTAGCTTTGCACCCGCGTTACTTGCTGCGCGAAGCTGATTCCGCATATTTTTGGGGGTTATTTTTATGCACATCCCAGGTATTTATGAGCTGATCGGTGGTTGGGCGGATCACTGATCAGCTCATGCCCTATGGCAGCGTAAGTCACACAATATCTGTATAAGTGTAATAGGAGGGAGTTCACTCCCGTCTCGTGCGGACTGAAAGACCCCCGCACATACAAAAAGCATGTTGGAGTCTAGATCCGGTCCAGTCTGTAAATTGTGTTTAGTGATATGCTAGCCCACTGCTTCTCAACCTTCTCTCATCCACTGCACACCTGAGCCCTTCTGCGGCACACCAAAAGCAAAAATACACTAAAAAGCATACACAAAAATGACATGTAACGGTTATTTTTTATTTGATAAATTTATCACAGCTAATAACTCTTATTACTAATAACTATGTTAGTTTAAAACTAATATTAACTGCAACTAATGTGATACCTGTGCTTGTTCCCAGTATTCCCCATTATCGCCAGTAGCCCCCATCCATGTGTCTGCGGCCTCCCCAGTAGCCCCCAACCATGTGTCTGCGGCCACCCCAGTAGCCCCCAACCATGTGTCTGCGGCCACCCCAGTAGCCCCCATCCATGTGTATGCGGCCTCCCAAGTAGCCCCCATCCATGTGTCTGCGGCCTCCCAAGTAGCCCCCATCCATGTGTCTGCGGCCTCCCCAGTAGCCCCCATCCATGTATTTGCAGCCTCCCTAGTAGCCCCTATCCATGTGTCTGCAGCCTCCCTAGTATTCCCCAGCATGTGTCTCCAGCCTCTCTATACCTTATAGGTATTCCTCCTTCTTCCTGGTGCTGTCTGTGGTGGTGAAGTGACCTCAGGTTATGCCAGCGTCACACTGCAGGACGTTCTGGCTGACAAAGACATGCTGCACTGGGTGGAAGCTTAGCCCTGGAAGCAGCGAGATGGGGGCAGAGCGTGGGCCTGCTCAAGAGGGAGACTGAAAGCAGCAGGTAAGTCTGAAGGGAGAGACTGAAAGGAGGGAGGGAGTTGCAGACAATGCACCGCAGCACATCTTGTGGCAGTGTAGAGAATTGTGCTAGCCCATATGATGACATTTATTCAAAGATGGGTAAAAAATAAATTAAATATTAAAAACAAAAACACCCTACAATTTCCAAAAGAAGCACACTAATAATGTACCGCACAGCAAACAGTTTCATATGTGCAGGTCTCGAAGCTAAAATCCGGAACAGAAACAAGATCTGAAGACATAAGATGTTTTGCTTGGTTGCTGGAGACTGTAAAACCACAGTTCTGCACAGTTTAGTGGCTCAAAGCCACCAAGTAATACTTTGGTTTACCAAACTGCAGTAAACAGTCTTGTCTGGGTCTCTTCCATTTTCCAGACCTCTTAAAGTACAAGAAATAAAAATCTTGAGAAACGGTCAAGAACTGCAGTGACAGACAGGCTGAACCCTCTCATTTTTGAAGAGCATCAATGTATAATCTTTTTAGCAATATTATAGCCTACGTTAATTGGAGATAGATTATAGCCATTATGTTTACGCAAGAAAGTTGCCAGCATATCAATGACTGACTAGTACACTTTGTCAACTACTCATTTACAAAGTGGTTTCAAGATAATCAGCACTTGCTATTTGCACTTGCTTGATGAACAAACTACAAGAAAAAAAAAAACTGTGCTTGTTAAACTTCAATTCCACACAAGAAAGGTAAAATAAAATAAATAAGTAAAAAGCTATATATGTGGTTGTATTGCCTCATGCTTTCTGTAGTTTGGAGAATAAATAGTACTGTGTAGTTAACATTCCACTGTGGTAACTGAAGCCCTTTCTAGAATCTCCACACACTAACACAAGCAAACCTGCCTCAAATATCTCAACAAACAGAAGCTTTAACTCCTGGTCATGTTGGTTTACCAACTGCGTGCTCTCATCCTTGAAAATAACACAGCAAGATATAGTTGAAAGGAGCCCACCACTAACACAAAACGTAGAAAACCAGATACTCTGTTCCAATGCTTATATTGCACTCTGGCCCAGTGCATAAATCTGTGGTAAATGCCTGAAAACAGTGCTGATAGAGTGGACATCCAATAATAGTGGAGACCAGCTATTTTCCTGCAGTGTATGGGCATCCCTATATATTCCTATACGATATACAGCAATAGCAGAGACCTGAGTAAACATTGGTAAATAATCCTAAAACCTGGCACCATCAGTTGGTGAGTATGTTAGGCAGGCAAGTAAATACAACAGTTCACAATTTTCTAAGGGGGGGATAAAAGGCAAATAAACACACGCAACTCTTCTCCGGTAAGTTCTATAAACCAGACCAATAAATAAATACAAATTAAAAAAAGCCCCTTTTCATATAGGATATCAAGTAGTCATTTTCTCTGCAGGTGGAAATACTCAGTGCACCTGAGCAGTCCCATCAGAACACATGCCACATGATCCAGATTTCTGACAGCAGGGAAAATTTAAGTAGGTGGGGTTTTATACAGAAATGTACAGTATAGATGGGGATTCAGAGCAGATAGACGCAGAACTACAATCATTCACAATTTTGATAAAAATAAATAAGAGATATCTGCACAGGTTGTTCCACAAGTGCTCTACACAACTATATAAAACAACAGACTACCTCCCATACACTGTAAGCTAAGTTTTTATATGTCAGCACAAAAAAGATAACAGCTGCACCCCAACATCATGCATTCGCATGGATTGAGAAACAGAACAGCGTATGGATACATTTCTTTAAATTCAAACCACAGCTAGCATAAGCAATCTTCATTTCTCCAATTTTCCAGGAAATACCGATTTGAACATTTGAGAATCACTAACAGAAGTGAAACTTAAGCTTTCATTTGCCACACATACATTCTAGTACAGCACCACTGATGGTAGAGAACCTGACAAGCACAGTACAGTTACTTTAACATGACCTACACATCAACCTTTTCAGTGGAGGAAGCTTTGTGCCAAGGAAAAATAAATAACTTAAATAAACCTTCTGAATGCCTTTCATTAAATCTCTTAACAACTGTGGGGCCAAATAAGGAGTGTGGAATAGGAAGTCTGACAATTTATTAGGAGTTTTCCTACAACAGAGCCTTATATTAATCAACTCAACAGGAGCGACAACAGATTGAACATCTGTGAATAGGGTAGGTCCATGGGTCACATGGAAAGCTCCATATTAATCTCCAAATACTAAGTAACTTAATGCATAATACTCCCCACCCAAAGAAATACAATATGCAATGCAAACTTTCCTATAACAGAACATACTTATAAGCTTTCCAAAACTGCTGTCCATACAAATATAAAATACATCTATATATCTCTATATAAATAAAAGGCACAACCTAATTAAAAACAGCTTCTTCTCTAGCCACAGCTTATTTACACATTAACTTCAACCTCCTTTTGGAAAATCCAGTCTATTCACTGAAACACGCAGGCCCTTTTATCTGCCCTGGACAGCATTTTCTCCAGCAGATGAAGTAGATGCCGATTGATTTGCTGTCGAGCATGGTAAATTAATAGTAACAAATTGCTGAGGGCCCAGCTCCCTGCTTCACCATGCTTCGGCAGTTTTGCTTTATTTGCTCCATGATGGGCAGCAGTCAGCCCTCTTAAAGTCAATTTCTTCTTAACAACCTGCAATACTTTTCAATGGTGAAAATAGAGCTATTCCTTGTAAGTCAAAAATCAATATCCTATAGCCCTTAGAAAACGCTAAACAAGCAGTATTGGCAATCCACTTGGTACTAGAGGGTATCAGATATAAAGCAAATCCATACAGCCTCCCTCCTTCAAGTTATTACAGTTTGCTAAAAGGATTCTAATGCCATTTATCATCATTTGCCATCGACTGCTGCATCTACAATTATGACATCCTATCAGGCTGCCTAGCCCTTTCATGTCTGCACAATTAATATTTCAGCAGCACTTCAAAATGGCTGTTGCCCAGGTCTAGCAATAAAATTTACATAGCGAGAGCAACAGATTTGCTTTCAATAGGCACAGTTGTATTTAACCCTTTTGTTGTGCAAATACAGGGCTCAATGGGAGGACTGACATTACCAGAAGCATAATACACAATTAAAGGATACAAATAAATATAAATGAAAACAAGGATTCCCCATCAGGTATAATATAGTTTTCCTCTAAGACATATATGCTTAATGATTTTGAAGTTATTATTATTATTTTTGCATCTGTCACATGGTAGTGCCCCCTTCTTTCCAAGCCAACCAAAGGCATAGACAAGAGATAATGAAAACAAAAAAACAACATGTTTTATATGCATTGAACATCTAGGCTACAGCTATTTACTCAGTTACCAAAATTTAAATTAATTATGTTCTCAAACATAATTGTTAAAAATTGGCAACATTACACAGGCTTAATTAAGATTAAATCCAATTTACTAAATGTACTTTAATTGGTACTAATTGCATTAGCTTTCCTTTCAGAATGACAAATTCCCCATAGGTTTCACTTTAATAGTCGTCTATCAAAATCAACACTGGATGACTGATGATGAGCATCAAAACAAGGGGGGAGGGGGGATGTGCCGGAAACATCGACCCCACATAGTTACAGCCGCGTGTGTTTATTCTTTCATCAATTTGCCAAGTCACACAGTACTGCCTCAATCACAGCCTTCATTTTCTCTTCCAATGAAATAATATACTGCAGGGAAAAAAAAGTGCTTGAGAGGGGCCAAGAAAAACCAAGACAGAATTCAGAGGAGAAAAAAAAGAATACATATATAATTTCAGACACAGAGGAGGTTTAAAATAGCAGGGTCACCAATTACTACGGGGTACGTTCAAGGTCTCTGGAGATGCCTGCTCTTAAGCTCCAAAAGGCATAAATCTAATAAGCCTAATTCGATGTGTAGCACGCTTTCCAATTATGCTGCAGGGTAACTTCACAGAAATATAACCTGCTTTCTGTTGCAAGGGTATTGAGTAAGTACATCTGGATGAGTGTCTGAGAGAAACCAAGGCCGTCTGTCTAGCAGATGAAAACAAAGACACATATACTCCTTTCGTCCTCTCCTGCTTAGGTGAAGAGTGGGGGAAGGAGAGATTAAAGGGGAATATAGTAAGTAGGTGGTTTTGCAGGGCTGTCTGCAGTTCTTAATGCCATAAACATCCTGCAGGATTTTGTGTAAGATTGCATTTAAGAAAGGCTGTACAAAGATCAATTTTGGAGTAGAAGGGAGATTATGAAGCTTCCCTGATAAGCTTTAAAATCAAGGCATACCTAGAAGACTGGGGAAATATGACAGCATAATCCCCCTCATAAAATTCAGTAAATTCCCTCATAAAAAAAGTTGCATAGAAATGGAGGGAAATGAAAATGCACCAAACATAAATAGAAAATCACCACAAGCTTCAACCTGACATCAGCCACCATATTATTCCACTCCTTAAGACGACCAATTAATTTTCCAGTGAAAATAGTGACATGTAAAAGCTGCTATCACATATAACACTCATAATTGCTAAGCAGTCTGACGCAGCCTTCAGGAATTGATGAAGTCCGTAAGTATTACCAGGTTGTTTACATTACTAATTTAAACAAAAAACGACAGTAATGGAAATTTATATTCTAATTAAACATAATCCGCAGTAATCCTCAATTCTAGTTATAATTACAGATACAACATCCCCATTAAAGAGTAAGTGCAACCCTTAACAATTGTTTTTACAATGTTTGGAATTAAAATGTCATCTCTTGAATCTGTAATCAACAAAGGAGTTTGATTGCTTCGATTTTAGAGCAATTAGTACTTGATAAGCAATGTGCATTATTTATAGGACTAATAACACAGTTGTCATAGCAAACATTTTAACCACTACTGGAGCAAGCGATCTCAATTGCCATACAAGCAGACAAGACCCCACAACATGCGATTGCATTACTCTCGTAAATTCACAAATACTAAATTCATTACAAGGGCTACACCACCACCACAAAAAAAGTCAATATTATATATAAAAATCATGGAGTATATTTCACTGCAATTTAGATTATTTAGTAAAGCCACATGTTTATTATTTTAATTATATTCAAGGACATTTCATATTTAAGATGATGCTATTTTCTCGATCACTAATATAAGACATTAACAAAGTCTCAGTGGTCTGAAATGGTGCTATAAACAAGCAATTTATCTTTTAGCAGTTAACCGAGTATAGACCTACAAGTAACCGTACATGCGAGAAAATAAATAAGACCACTACAAAGAAAATATATACGATCCGTGCTACACAGTCATGGACAAGGGAAGTGGATCACTTTTACGTACCTGTTTATGCATCTCTATATTCAACCCATACGACATTTCATAGTACTAGAGGGAAAAATATAGAGAAGAAAACCCATTAGAAAGACTTGCAAGTATGGGTCTAAGAGGTCCTGTAACATGACAAAAAAAAAACACTGAATGGCAAATACTGGACCCCAAGTCTCGTATTAAAGACGACTATGAACAGAAACACAAAAAGGACATTTTTAGTCTGCTCTACGGCTTTCTTACCATAACGTAATGTCGCTGCATCTCGGTCTTCTCGCTGGCCAGTTTCTCACATTCCAGTTTCAAGCTGCACAAAGCAACGACAAAAATAGTCATATTTACACTGCACTGACTTTCACTGCTGCAATCTGAACAGAGCCATAAAGACGACAGAATTAGGGCTGGTTTATGTTCCTGTGAAGCTATGATGAGGTAGCTTGTTCTAATGGCTCCAAACAACTCAAACTCTAGCCACGTTAACTCTTTCATTTCAGGAGCAAATCATTACTGCCTTTTAATCATCTGCAGACAGCTACATCAGCTTAGAGATACAGCTATAAACTCATTTTGCAAAGCCCTTAGGTTGTCTACAGCTGGGCAGTCATTGGCACCCAGCAATTGCATCACTAAAACTCCCATCATCATACAGCCAACAGCTAAGGAGTTGGACTTAAAGCAGTCATAAGGAGGAAAGAGATTTATGTTGAAGAAAGCAGTCTTTAACACATATTTCAATGTGGGTTGGTTTTTTTTCTACCAAAATAGACTAAAGAATTTAAACAGGTTTCTTATTTTTTATTCTATATGATTGAAATGCCTTTCTGTGTTGCCAGTACATTACAGTTTCTTTAATCCTTTCACTCTTGCATGTATGTTACTCAAATGAAAGGAGGAGATTATATAGTGTAATCCAACATTGTAAACAGAAGAAAGATTTACGGATTCTAGAAACATGTTTTATACTGGAAATTCAGGTCTACCAAACTAGTCTGGTTTCAGAGATGCAATTATGTCCCCCTTGTGTTTTTTTATACATTTTAAAGAAGCAGACACATAGATGTGCTTCGTTGCACCCACTAAAAACATTTGAAACTATGCTGCCAGCTATAGAAGACTGATCGTACTTCACTAATTTCATTCCAGTTAGTCAATTATTTCAAGCCAATTTTTTTTTTACCATTATCAGGATATTAACTTTTCCCCTCTGGAGTTGCCAAAGGCTGCTTAATCATGTTCACCATGCAGAGCCAGCAAGCATTTTAAACCACTAACCTCTGATCTCCAAACACTAGAGGAGGTAATTCACACAAGTGACATCACCTCAAGGTAAACTCAAGCAGTGGATCTGAACCATTGTTGTAACAGTTCAACAGTTTATAAAAGCAAATGCTTGTAATAATAGATAATGGGTATACTCTGCCACATAGTTGGCTCAGAAGACAGAAGGTGTTATAACATGCATTTCCTATAGGAAAAGGCCAAACCCTTTGAACAGTTAACGCCTTATGTACACACACCAAAAAAAAAAAAAAAAAACTAACAACAAGGGCTAAGCAAATACAAGGATCAGCTAAAGTAAACAATATTACCTGTGGTACTGAGCCTGTAAAAACTGAAACTCCTCCTTAATCCGATCACACGATTCGGATATGGTGAATTTGAAGGGCTGGGCTGGCTGATGCGGAGCCTAAAACAATAAATATTAATTATGAAATAATCAGGCTAGGCGGATTCTTCTTTGCCAGAAAGGCGTGGGTTTATCCTATAAAAAGGAGATGATTATAATCCTTGCATAAAATCAAAGTTCAAGACTTGTAAAGCAATTACAAGCACAAAAGCTGTGTTTCTCAATCTGAACCATATAATAATAAAAAAAAAAAGCCATCTGCAATATACACACACCTGTGAGTTGCAGATGGCCTTTAGGGAGCTAACTGATCATATAAAGTAATTTCACAATTTTGTACGCCTGCTTAATATTACAGCTGTAGAATGGAAACTAACCAGCCTAAGCAGGTGACATTCTTACAAGGATGTGTATGTATCAAGGCATCAAGGGAGGGTACAGTAAAGTTTATAATGTATTTTACATTTAAAAAGACAAAAAATAAAAAAATGATCCTATTTATATAAAAAATAGGGTAACAAATTACAAAATATGGAAAAAAAAAATAAAAAAAATATATAAATATATATATATATACACACACCTTTTAAGAGTATGTCTTTAATTTGCTTGTATAATTAGGGATTTATAATTTATAATAGGAATTTCATGTCTAATATGTTCTAAATTTTAAATATTTTAATAATTTGTACACAGTCAAAAGGCCTAGATTACTATGGCACACATACATGCCTAAACCAAGGTTATAATACTGTGATCACAGATCTGCACATTCAAACCGGTTACAATAAAAAAAATGTTTAAAAAGCCACAAAAACAAATGCATTATAGGAGATGATTTTGTTTTTCAGACACTCTGAAGATTAGATTTGTCTGAGCCCGGAAGAAAACAGCCACATGACCACTTATTTATTTAATTTTTTTAAGTAAGGTCATTTGCTACAGGGAAAAGATCAGATCATTTGGGCGGAGGGAAGGTAATCTCCTATCAGCCTCCTCTGTCTACACAATAGTATATTAAAGGATCACTGTGTGCTCCAATTACATTTCAGTTAATACCCGGAAATACAAGGAGACCTAACTTGTTAGAACACTGTCTGCAAAATCTTCAAAGTGGTTTGAATAATTATTGCAATTATTCGACTCCACTAATTCCCAAAGGGGATCATGAATCACACTGCGTAGTTAAGTTTTCTAAGATTATTATTATCATATATACTTCCTGCTTGCCACACTAGACAATTATAGAAAAAGGTGTATGTCATGGGTCACAATGTCAAATATTTAATACACAATAGTATATAGAGATGGTGTAACAATCAACAAAACAACAACTATTTGCCAAACACATAAAAGGAAGCTAAATGAGGAAACCAAAAGACAGATGAGAAGACCTCACAGTGTATTATGTGAAGAGGAAAGCACACAATCCAAGATAAGCAAACCAGGCATGGGAGGGAGGAATAGAGGAGCGCTGTCCAATGTAAGCATACTAGGGAAACACAGTCCAAGGAGAGGAAAGACCAAATGTTACAGCTCTCTCTTTCTCTGTATGTGTATAGGAGAGGGA
>WWET01000085.1:614155-627559 GCA_011038615.1 Limnodynastes dumerilii | reverse complement strand
CCCCAGCAGCTACCCGTTACACCGCTAGATGGCTAAAACACTTCAATTGTACATTCGCCAACAACTTACTTTCCGCCCCCACACCATAACAGCCACCATGAAACTGGGAAACAAATATACGAGTGACACAAATATGGGGAGGTGGGGTGGGCAATTCAGAAGGCAGCCTCCCCCAGCCAAAGACCCCTTATAAAGGCTCTGAAGACTTCCCCCCACCCACCAGGACCTTACCTTACCTACATTACTTTGCTGCATAATGTTCATAGAGAGATTCCCCCAGAACATTGATTGTGCAGTATGAGTGCATATATTACCTTAAAACCACATGTTAACAGATCCCTAGAAAAACAAGGCGTGCCATAGTCATATGAAATACACAAACAAATATATTGACACTGATTAACTGATGAGGAATGGTGGAAATGTGTAATCTAAATGATAACATTTAAGTGTTTTTGAAATATCAAGAAAATTGTTGTTTATATTCAATTTAATTATTAAAAAAAAGTGTAACTCTTTATCTACATTTGAGTATTTATCCAATTATATATATATACTATGGGCCTGATCCAGAGCTATGATGGTACACTGAGCGTTCTAACGCTCAGCGTACCATCGCTGCACTCCCCCGAGACTCCCCCTTGCTCCAGCGTATTAACACTGGCTTATGCCGAATGTTGGCTACCCTAACTTCAGCCGGCGTAATCGAGTGTTGCTACGCTAACGCCCCCCTCCCAGCCTCATTACCCTCCCTCCCCCCACCTACCTGCACTAACTGCAGCATAGTAACGGAGGGGAACGCCCCCTCCAGCGTTACTACGCTGCTGCTATGAACGCCCGCTCCACAATCGGGTGTTGCTGTAGCTACGCCGGGCAACATCTACCCGGCGCATGCACAGATCGGCTTTTAAGCCGATATTAAGCTTACGTCCGGCATATTGCCGCCGGGCATCGTAGGGCTGGATCAGCCCCTATAAATGTAAAAATAAACACGTGGTGTAAATATAATAACTTTATCAATTTAAACATGTTTTCAGCTGATCTTTCTGCCCAAACCATTCAATTTCTAATTCATACAGCTCTTCAGTCCACTCTAATGATTAAAAAAAGTAGGAATGCGCTTAAGATTAGACTCCTTCCAGTTTTTTATTTTATTTATTAAAGTACATAGTGGTCAATCTATACAGAAAGCACAATTGTGAACAATACAAATATATGTGCAACGATATTGGTTGCGACTTGCTGTTGAAAAAGTCCCCATTGGTAGGGAAGAAACGCGTCCAGCAGAGAGACTGTGGTCACACTAAATACTTATACCTGTTACCTGCTCCTTCAAGATACTGTTTACATCGATACTGCCTAAAAAGTTCCAAGCCTTCCGCGCTACTTACCCTTACTGGAATTCAAAGTTTTCACCGACGTGCTGCAATTCAAGCCCCACCTCCCCATACATCGGCGGGATCTCAAGCCGAGGTCCCCACCGGCCGCGGGCGGGCAGTCATGCTGACGAGCGGTGATCCGGACTTCAAGGGAGAACTGTCTCTTACCAACAGCGGTACGTGCTTCGGTTTCTATTTCTCCAGCATATTGTCATCTAAGCTGAAACTGCATGCATAACGTCGCATAACGGTACCTTGGCAGTATTGTATACTATATTGAACCTAAACAAATCATTATTACACCTGGGCTGGCCACCCAGAGTGAATAAACAACTATAAATCCTGCAATTGAACTTCAAGCACTTTAATGACTTTCTAATTCAGAGCATCAGTAACTTAACAGTGGGACCCCTTTTCAGACACATAGTATCTACAAAATTTCTTTTTTAACGTTTCAATGTTTTAATCTTTCTCAGTCAGATATTTATTGAGATTTGTCTTTTAATTTCTGTTTAATAAATAAGGTAATCTTAAAGTGCCGTTCTCTGCTCTAATTTTGAGGCTTACATTCAGCCTCTTGATTACCTATGTTTACAAATTAGGGAATATTAGTCATTAGTACTGAAAAGTTTATATGTTCTTATCAAAAGCGCTGTATCTATTTCTTTATCTTTCTATGCCCTGTCATCCGTTACAACAACACACAAATGAATACCCCTCCTAGCACCTAAATAAAATATATGGCCGGTCCCTAACCTAAAAAAAATACTAAACATTTAATGCCCCCCTATAATGAATCAATGACATTTAATACCCCAAATAAAATAAAAAAATTACCGCTAATTGTATTATAAAAAAAATAGCATAAGAATAATAATTAAAAAGCAGTACTTACCATCTTGAATAGGATCCCATCTTCTAAGCTTTTAATCCACGGGGGAGGTCTTTGAAAAATAAAAAACCCTATGGCCCGCGTCGGGATGTCCTGCGGTGCAGGACATAAGTTGCGTCGGTCCATAGGGTTTTTTATTTTTCAAAGCACTCCCCCATGGATTAAAAACTTAGAAGATGGGATCCTATTCAAGATGGTAAGCAAGATTATGCTATTTTTTTTATAATTTATTTTTTACATAATACAATTAGTGGTAATTTTTTTTATTTTGGGTATTAAATGTCATTGATTCTTTATAGGGGGGCATTGTTATGTATTTTTTTAGGTTAGGAGCCAGCCCTATATTTTATTTAGGTGCTAGGGGGGTATTCATTTGTGTGTTGTTGTAACGGATGACAGAGTATGCTGGCACTTGTGGTTCTCCAAGCGCTAGCATGCCCTGCCATCCTTGGGCATGCTGATGATTGTAGCACTACAAACATCAGCATGCCCTATGCTTGCATTTTTTTTTAAACTATCCAACGCAAAAAACAGATTTGTTTACTGTTGCCATAGCAACAGTAGACAAATCTGAGTCAATCAGGAGGCAAAATGAAAGACCCGTGTTGAAAACAACCCTGGCGCTTTCACATTGCCACCCTTCCCTCCCCTTGAACACGGGAAAAACCCTTCTTTTTTCCCGTGTTTCATTCCCGGGTCTCTCGGAAGTGGCGGTTTCACATCACCACCAAAAACCCGGGCTTTTGCAAAATACCGGGTTTTTATTCAAAAACCCGAGTTTTTGGTGGTGATGTGAAAGGGGTATTACTTAACTCTGGATCCCGCCCCAAGTGAGTAAAGCTCTCCCCTGCACCAGCTGGCCCACCCGGAACAATCCAGCCTTTACCCAGGCTAAGAGTAAGCAGGTATTATTATTATTATTTTATTATATACTTTTTTTTAAATATAATTATACATATTTAGGACTATTTCATTAACACTGCTTAGTAAATCAGTCACAAAATTTTTTTCTCAAACATAATGAACACTTGACTTCTGTTTATTTTGAAACAATGGTTTGTGTGCAGATAATATGATTAGATTGTTTTTACTGACACATTGTTAATGTTGACATAGTTATACAGTGCAAATAAAACAAAGAGTCATCACATTTTTTTTGTCTGCTTTAAGGTGGTGCATAAGGTCACAGGTGAAGGTTAGACCTGGCTGCCAGAACAAGCACAGTCTGTCAGCACCCTCTTTTACATGACATAGTTGCAAACTTTAGCAAACTTTCCTTTACTTAAGGCATGGCCTCAGCATACTAGTGTCTAATGACACTTTATGTACTCAAATACTGAAAACTAAAAATAAAGAGGAACATTTTTTAAAGTAAATATAGGCCAGGGTTTTGTTGTATACTATTGGTGTACAGTTGTATGGCAGTTTGTTTCATGTGATTTGACTGCCGTTTATCTGATTTTGAAATGTATTTTTGTTAATACATTTAAGAACATGATAAACAGGAAGAACAATTTAGAGAACAATAAATTTCAATTATTGTGAGGTTACAGTAAAATTCACAGACATGCAATAATTGTACGAACCTATTAATTAAAATTTCTTCATATCTTATACTACAAGCAAAAGCAGCTCAGCATTTGTTGTGGTAATGATCAAGGGTGAGATGAATCGGAGATGGGTGAAAAGATGCCATCTGCTTCTTGAGACCAGACAGTTTACACTCATGGGGCCTGATCCAGAGCTACGCTGTGTAGTACTTCATAAGTACGGCCAGCGTAGCTCATAAGCACTCCCCCCGACACTCCCCCCTGTCCCAGTGTACTTACCCACTGTTACGCCGGCTGAATGCTACTTTAGCTTCAGCCGGCGTAACAGTGGGTAATTACGCCGGGAATCTATTTGTGACCCCCTAACCAAGCCCTCCTTTCCTAATTTCCCTCCCTCTTCCCGCCTACCTTCCGTAACTACAGTGTAGTCACGGTGCAGCACTCCCCTTTGTCCGTAACTACGCTGTAGTTGCGGATGCCAGATCCATGGCACCCAGAGCATGCGCAGAACGGAAGAAATGCGGTGCTTACGCATACGCCCATCGTAAAAACGACGGCGGCTGTAGGTCTAGATCTGCCCTGTGGAGCCAGGATTCCATGACCCCAAAATCCAGGGCAGGAAGATAGACAGTGGTGGCCCCCTGATCTCTATAATTGTTTTTTAATCAGATTTTCGTCAATCCCACTAGTTGCATCCTAACATTATCATAACAGATCATTTTTAATATAAACCTATTTTCAAACATATTCATCATTTAATGAAACATTTTTAAAAACTAATAATGTGTTAATATGCTTTCCACTACAGCAATAAAATGTAGAACAAGGAACAGAGCCATGGACTCCTTACTTGCCAAAGGCTCTTCACTTGATTCTTGTGAATGAGTCTTCAGAGTTGAGGCCCTAGCCAATGGTTCCTGAATGCAGGCAGTTTAGGATGATATCTTAAGTAAGTAAGTAAGTTAGATGCTTCTGTAATTTAAATTTTAATAAAAGGACCCAGTAAATCAAACAAAGGATTGCAATAAAAATAAAAATATTCAACATAGAACATGCCACAGATGTCTTACAACACTCAGGTTACTAAGATACTTCACCATATTAATCCACCCCTTCCCTCACATAAAACACACCTTTGAGTGCAAGTTGTCACAGCAGTGACTTATATTTGGGTTTGGATCACCGTAATTGTGTGTTCATTATTTATGGGCATGCATAATGTAAAGAACCTCCATGTGGTTCAGGCCCATAGCGTGTTTCTCACATGCCAAAAGAATATATATATTTATTTTTTTACAGCATCGGCAGTCAAATGTGGTTGGCAAGTAAGTGCGGTATCCTCCTTCTGTGTTTACCAGGCATAATGTTTTCTGAGGGCCATTGGCCATATTGAAATACAGTATATGGACAAAAGTTTTTGGCCACACCTGTTAAGTATTTAATTCTGGTGTTGATTTCAACAATTTATTTTTGTGTTTTTACCAACTACTTGATGATTTTTTCCTTCAGCCGATATGTTAATGAGGTGTAATAGAACACGAGGGCATGAATATAAACTGGAGGGTGGTAGATTCAGAGGAAATGTGTGGAAAAATTACTTCACTGAAAGGGTGATAGAATAGCCTCCCATCTGAGGTGGTTGAGGCTAAAACAGTAGAAAAGATTAAACATGCTTGGGATAAATATAAGGATATCCTAAATTTTAAACTAAATTAAGGGTAAATAGGGTCTAGGGTTAATATAGTTTTAAATAAACAACTGGGCAGACTGGATGGGTCATGTGGTACTTATCTGCCATCACTTTCTATGTTTCTATGTTTATATTGTTTGGGCAAGATTTTATATTATATGTATCAACTGTATACATTTTTTTTTTTAATCAAATAATTTTTATTTGGATTTTTGGTCAGCAACTTGCAGAGACATACATCGGTGCAATATTGTTCCAGGTATGTACAATGGAATAATCATACATGAATAATAATAAATAGACAACATCTTTTATACCACACAGAGAAATAATGAAATATACACAGACTGCAAAGGTCAAAATGAAACATATACAATAGTATTTATGCAATATAATCAACCAGAGTTGAATTCCATAGTACTCTGAGTCAACCCAACTATCCCAAATACTATCAAATTTTTGCGGACAACCCCTACTGGTATGCACAAATTTCTCATGCCCAATTGAACTGTTCACCAATCGAAGCCAGTCCCCAAGCAGAGGTAGGTAGGTAGCACACCAAGTGGCTGCTATGCATTCCTTTGCCCAAATACAAAGGCAATTGTATTTACATAATTCTGCTTGGGTTGGTTCAAATTTTTTTCAAGTCCCAATCCAAATAGACACCACTTAGGGTCTCTAGCAGGGAGGGTCACTCATGTTTTGTCAATAAAATTAATTACATGGCATCCTTGGGCAAGACCATAACAAGTGTAGAAAATGAGCTTCTGGTTCCCCACACTTAGGGCAATTGCTAGAGCGGGAGTTATTAATTTTATCCAGTCATGCTGGCATAAGGTAGGCTCGATGTATGATATATATTTGGATCTGTTGAAATCTAATACTAAAGGTCAACTTACAAAAACTGCTAAGTAAGCAGTCCCAATCCTCTTCATCAAGCTGACCTAGATCTGCTTCCCAAAGTGTTTGTAGGCAATCCAGGGAGTCCTCTGGCACAGCCATCATTAGACAAGAATAATTTCCAGATGCTCTTCACCTATATCTATTAATAATGGTCTATCCGGTGAGACACATAAGACAGGTGGATCACTATGAAACTGAGTGGTAAGGGCATGTTGTGGCCACCTGTAACTGCACCATAGAAAGCCAGGAAGAAAAAATCAGTTTGTAATTGTGCAAAGGATTTAAGAGTGTCACCTTTATATAATTGATGTAGGGCAATTATTTCATAAGTGCCCCAGCTCCCAGTGCCCTTGAACGCTCAGCTCAGAAAATGAGCAGTTATGCAATAGCGGCATGGCGGGATCTACTCCCCCTCTCCCCCAGCGCCATACCCTCAGTGCTTGTAAAATAATAGGTGCTGTCATGCGTGGATATAGACCAGCTAGAAGGGTCTGCCAATGTGTGTGTTGAAATCCTGCTTGTTCAACTAGTGTCCAGTGTAGATCACCATGGGAGAATTCAATGGGCAGACTAGATGGGCCATGTGGCTCTTATCTGCCGTCACTTTCTATGTTTCTATGTTTCTAATAATCCAAGACTACAGGTGTGACAGTTGGGTAGCGGAATAGTAATCTTGGAGATTTGGGAGTGCCATACCCCCTCTTTCTGTAATAGATTAAGATGACAAAACTCAGACATGTCATTGAACCTCGAAACCCCTAGGTACTTAAATTGGTACTTAAAATGTTAGTTAAGGGAGCAAGGGGAACTTCTAACAGCATAGGAAGTATATAGGATTTGTTCCAATTAATTTTAAGATCAAAACAGAGACTAGACCAACTTTATTAACTGTTCGATGGCAGGCATCTAGGGAACCCGGCATGTCAGAAAGAAACAAAAGAAGATCATCTGCATAAAGAGCGAATTTGTCTTCTGTCTCACCAGCTGTGATCCCCTTAATCATTGGCTGATCACGAATGGATGTTTCACTGCAAGTGCACACAACATAGCGGACAGCGAGCATCCTTGTCTGGCACCCAACTCAAAACGCTCAGATACGAATCCATTAATACACACCCTAGCTAGTGGGTTCAAGTAAAGTGTTTTAATCCAGCCAATAAATCGATTTACCAAACCCATCCCATTCAACAGTCGAAGGCTTTTGTAGCATCAAGAGAGAACCTTCCAGATGTTGTAGTTGTACATGGGTGTATAATCTCCTCAGGTTGATGGATGTAGATTTACTGGGGCATAAAGCCGGTTTGGTCACCAATTCCTCCACAACCTAACTAAGCCATGTGGCCAGTATCTTAGCAAAGATATTAATGTCTGTCGTCAAAAGAGAAATAGGCCTATATGAATCAGCTAAGGCGGGGTCCTTTCCAAGTTTTAGTTTGTAAGTATTAAAATTACAATTATTAGAGCTTCACACATTGACGCAGGAAGAGAGCCACCTACCTGAAATTCGTTAAATAGTTTAAAGTGCTTGGGCAAGAAAAAGTCATGTAAACCTCAATATGGATGCAGTCAATATCCACCACCTTTTTGGTTGGAAAATTTTTTTTTGCTGCTTCTATCTCATCAACCATTATGAGAGCATTTAAAAAAGTCTGGCTATACCCTGATAGTGTGGATAGAGAGAGAGAGTCCAAGTATGTAGAGAGTTCAGAATGATCATATAGGGCTCTTGAGGCATAGGCAGTTTTATAGTGCTGATGAAATACCTGGACTATAGAAGGAATCGTGCACTGTACCACAGGATTATCATCCATTTCAGTAATAACTGTAGTGGAGTGCTCATCTCTAGCAAGATATGCCAACTTGCTGCCACACCGATCAGACTGACCATATCATGTATGGGACAAGAAGAGTAGCTTCCTTTTAGATTTCTCCAACATGTAGTCAGTATAGGCTTGTTGGCTGAGCAGCCAGGCTACCCTATCCTACCCCAATTGGCTAGTTAAGTATATTGATTCTAAGCTCAAGCAGTTATCTCGTAGCTCACTTTCTTGCTGCTTATAATCTTTTTTGAACTTAATTATATGGGCAATGAAGGAGCATCTTAAATATGCCTTAGAGACATCCCATACTACCAAAGGGGGACTATGCTCCTGATTCAAGTCAAAGTATACCTCCCAGACAGATAAAATATCAGGTTTCTTCCCGATCAAAGAGAGCCAAAAAGGATTATGTTTCCAGAAGGAGCTCTGTTAGGTAAATTTATAGTCCATAAGAGATTTATTGGTGCATAGTCAGAAATCCTATGTGGATATTTCACATTGACAACAGGCATCAAATGGTATTGAGAGCAGTATGTAATCAATTCTGGAGAACGTGCGATGTTAGGAGGAAAAACAAGAGAATTGCCGATCATTAGGCTTTGCCTCCACACATCCACCAATCCCAGCTCTTGAATCATTGTTGATCAGGAGGAACAGTAAGCATCTTCAACACAATTTTCTCTCCACCTATCTAGATTAGGGTCTAGTACCATGTTAAAATCTCCAATACACACCAGTTGTGAAGGAGAAACCAGCAGTGGCGGGCTGGGCAGGGGGGCATGTGCCCCCCGGGCCACACCACCATCAGGTGTTTTAGGGCCGGCTTCCTCCAATAAAGTTTGTGTTGGGGTGTTTGGTTGCTGGGCAACCAAACAGAAACGTTTTTTGTCCTACTAATACTACTGTGAACGAAGCGGCTGCATAAGTTATATGATGCAGCCATGTTATTCACAGAAATAGGATTAGAAGGATCAAACTGGTTTCTATTTGGTTGCCCAGCAACCAAACTCCGCAGCTCACTGATAGGTGTTTAGTTGTGGGCCGACAGTCAACGCTCCTCCCCCTATGCCCCTGCATAAGAGGCCATTTAAAGACAGCTGACATCTGTCAGTAAGAAGAAGCCGGCAATACCGATGTCTGCCTGTGTGTAAGCAGTGACTGGACACAAATACAGGGATATCTGTATCATCTGATGTTTTCTCCATTCATTGGCAGTTGCAGAAGCCGGCAATACCAATGCTTCTGAATGTGTGTGTGTATAACACATGAAGAAACTCTGGGAACGCTGGCTGTATCTCAGAGAAAATGGCAGATGATACAGATATCTTTGCATGTGTGTCCAGTCACCACTCACACACAGGCAGACATTGGTATTGCTGGCTTCTGCACACAGTGACACCTTTCCTTCCTTGGTGATTCAAGAGATAGGGGAGGGGTAAGAGAAGGTTTCACAGGAAGAGAAGAATAGGAAGTAAATAAATGAGAAGGTGTTCAGGATAGGGTAATGAGAACAGTGGGGGTGGGCTAAAGAGTACAGCAGGAGAGGTGTATACAAAAAGCAGTGGGGGAGGGGCTAAAGTGTACAGGAGGAGAGGTGGATACAAAAAACAATGGGGGAGGAGCTAAAGTGAACAGTATGTAGACATGTATAGAGAAAACAATAGGGAGAGAGGGGTATAGAGGGAGCAGTGTAGTGAGGGGGGTATAGAGGGAACAGTAGGTAGTGGGGTTATATTGGGAATAGTGGAGAGATGAGTATAAGAAGAAACTTGGGGTAGGGTGGGGGGTGCAGTGTAAAATAGTTAATGAGAATATGGGGGAAAGTATATGGGGAAGATAGTGGGTGAGCCATAAGAATAAGGGTAGGAGTTAAAAAAAAAAATGGAAAGGAAAATACTCGATCTGTACCACCACTGCTGTCTGACTGCCAAGAGTGCACCTCCAAAGCAGTGCGCCCAGCCCTGCCCAACATAGAGGAGCCAGCATTGTGACCCAGCAAAGGTAAGTGATATTTATTTTCTTTTAACTATTACTGTAAGATAATTATATCAAATGGGGTGAGGGGAGGTAATAAAAAAAAATTAAAAAAATATAATTACTAAACACCTATTGATAACATTCAGTTTTTAGTGTTTTTTTTAAATATGGTTTGATTTAGTCTCTCACATAGACATCATACACATTAAACACCAATTGTTTATTCAAAAAAAATTATATTTTTTTAATGAAAAAAAATTATAAAAGTAATGTTTTTTCCTGGTAAATTAATAAAAACAAATTTTTGATGTGTAATTGGTTATGTAAGGTCTAACCAAATCAAAAAATAAACTAAAAAAAATAATTTGGACACTGTTTGGTGAGGCCCCTTTTAATTTTTTTTACCTAGGGCCCCACAAAACCTAGGGAGGTCTCTGTTTCTGAGTGCGGTGCAGTCGGCTATATACACTGAATCACCAATTAAATATATGTTAACCCTATGGGCCACTGCTGTGGTCTTGCCCCCCAGGGCTAAACTTTGCCAGCCAGCCCCTGGAAACCAGGGATACAAATTCCACCAAATGTGTTAGAGGCAGAGGCGTTTTAAGAAGTGAGGGGGCCCTTGTGCAGGATTTGTACATGGGCCCTCCTTACCTGATACAGGACTGAACCAATTCACGGACCTCAAAAGGGGCAGGGCCTAACTGTACTGTGAGCCAAGCCCCTTTTTCAGTCCGCGAATAGGGACAGTCTCACCACAGGGGAGGGGCTCATTCAACATCTATTTCTTCCCTCTGGAAGATCTTAGAGGGAAGAAATAGATGTTGAATGCCCCCCCTTCCCCTGCAAACCCTGGGTGCAGGATGAATGCCACAGGTCCCCCTGTTCTGAGGGGCCTGTGTGCACTGCACACCCTGCACCCATTATAGAAGTTGTTTACCTTGTGGCTGATGCCGGGAATTCACCAAGAGAGCCGGGGGGGTATTTATGCAGCTTTTATTGGGCTCCTCTGTGCAGCTTGAGAGGTCCCCTTGCCGATTTTAGCAGCTCCAGCCCTCACCCCAAACTGCTGACACACTCAGGGATACTGCCGGGACACAGAGCGTCCAGAATAACTCCGCCACGTCCAGCCAGCACTGCTGTCAGGACCCGCTGTGCTAGAGCACCAGACCTTATCTAAGGAAGAGACAGGACTGCCGGAGGGTGAGGCAAGTAGGGAACAGTCCAGAGAAGCCCACAAGACCAAAGGAGAGTAAACACAGGATCAGTGAGCACGGAGCTTCTGCACCCGGCTGCCTACTCCATTGCCGCTCAAGCCACGCCCCAGAAGAACATCAATTGTATTCATTTTATTATTTCAATAAATGTTTTTAATTTCTTTATAGAGTTGCAAATTTTATAATTTTTTTTTTACCTATACAACAAGCGCTGCTGCTATTTATTGACAGTTTTATATGAGAGGGATTTAAGCACAATCCTCTCCAGCGTGCTGCTATTGCATTGGTGAATTTCATCAATTGATTTACTCTTTCTGCATAAATGGCTATTTTATTAATTAATTTATATTTTTTAAGTTACATCTTTGACTGATTAGCGCTCGTCCATATAGTGATTTATAATTACAAACTGGTAGCACAACAGCAACTCGGAACAGAAGGGGAAGACCGCGAAAAATCACTAAGCAGGATCAATGACTGCTAAAACTGTGTAAAAACTCCATAGCTGAAGAATTCAGAACTTCAACTTCCATTGGCATGAATGTAAGCACAAAAACTGTTCGGCAGGGGGTTAATGGAATGGGTTTCCGTGGCTGAACAGCTACATGCAAGCTTCACATCACCAAGCCCAATGCCAAGCGTCAGATGGAGTGGTATAAAGCACACTGACACTGGACTGTGGAGCAGTGGGAATACGTTTTGTGGCATAATGAACCACATTTCTCTTTTTGGAAGGGCGAGTCTGGGTTTGGCAGATACCGGGAGAATGTTACCTGTCTGACTGCATTATACCGACTGTGAAGTTTGGTGGAGGAGGGATAACGGTATGGGGCTGTTTTTCAGGGTTTGAGCCCTTATCTCCAGTGAAGGGCAATTTTAATTCTTCAGTATACTATGTAATTCTGGACAATGCTATGCTTCCAACTTTGTAGCAACAATTTGGGAAAGGCCATTTTCTATTCCAACATTACTGCCCCAGTGCACAAAGCAAGGACTATAAGAATTATTTTGATGAGTTCCGTGGAGAACTTTACTGGCCGCACAGAGCCCTCACCTCAACCCCATGAAGCACCATTGGGATGAACCGGAACGGAGATTGCGAGCCAGGTCTTCCCGACCAACATCAGTGTTTGACCTCATAAATGCTTTTCAGAATGAATGGTCACAAATTCCTATAGAAACACTTCAAAATTTTGTGGAAAGCCTTCCAAAAAGAGTTGAAGCTGTTATAGCAAAAGGGGGACCTGCTACATATTAAAGTATATGTATTTGAATACAATGGACCGTATTTAGACTTAAAAATGCACAGGATAGCAAAAGTCCGCACTTATATGGCAAGTGCACTCCTATGACACTCCCCTCTGACATAGTTTTACTGACTTCTGCGTCCCATAGCCCTACCTTAACTTCTCTGTGCATATCTTTGTGCGGACATAGCGAAAGTACATTACGAAGTGTCTAACACAGCCCATACTGTACAATTTAAATGCTTCCCCCCCATCCTCATTCCTTATTCTCCCATGTACGGAGTATTATCACACCTTGTCGCATTGAGTTGTGCACATGCGGAAATCAACTCTGTACGTAGTGAGAATCGATGCTTAACATCTGGCGCGCACATGTGCAGATCACTAAAAACCGCCAACTTACACACCGGGCATAAGTATGTTTGTGAACGTTATTAAGTCTAAATATGGTCTAATGTCATTATAGTCCCTGTTTTTTGTAATGGTAATGCATCTGAATACTTTTGTCCATGTAGTGTATATTTATTATGAAGCCATACTAAGTATATACTATAAGGTACGATTTTGTCAATAGACCAGTTAGCACAGAGTGCCTTTCATATCCATGGACTGCTTATGGCTCCAGTAATATTTTTCAATACATATCTAACCTGTCATCTGTTTAACTATCCTAGAGAAACATATGGGGCCGCTTGATATCTTACCCCCTCCCCCCATCCACCCAAAATC
>WWET01000085.1:601858-613929 GCA_011038615.1 Limnodynastes dumerilii | reverse complement strand
AACAGGGAAGGGGAGAGGGGGGGGGGCGCATTTTAAGTGTTTGCCCCGGGTTCCATTTACCCTAGTTACGCCTCTGATGCACACTTATAAATAAGAAATATTTGAATTAAAGCATAGTGAAAATGCCTTTCAGGGCACAATTTAATCTTCTTCTCATTGGTATAGAAATACTGAGTATGATACTCTCTTCTTCTGAGCTGCAAGGTTAAGCAATGTGGAAAGACAAATATTGAATATGGTTACACAGATCTATAGATGTCAGTGATTTATATGTCAGGATCTTAAGCACATTACTATAATTACTTTTGTCACATATCTATAATTCAGAAGACAAGATGGTATTGAATTTCATTTATTACTATGAAAGGTGATTCACAACAGTTTGAAAGAGGCAACAAAAAAACCCATTTATGGTCACATTAATGAGACATAACAAGATTTGATTCATTTTGCTTAGTTGTGACAGGTGGACAGGTAGTAATGCATATAAAGTTATTTAATGTAATTTAATATACTTTTAGCTTAAATTGTTATACAAATTGTACTAGAAAGGTTGTGTTAAGTAAGTAATGTACTATTTCATTATAATGCTATAGCAGAATATGTTTCTTGTTCTAACTTGGCAAACATATAGCAACAGGTAACTGAGGTATCTGGCTCAGATTTGTGGACTCAGCACCAGCGCTGTGCCCCAGAGGACTGTAGTGCAGAATCTAAATGTAATTACCAGATACAGACTTTCACAATGAAAGTATGGGAGGTAGGATATATTTAAAATTATTTATAGATCCATCCACATTTTCGGGCCGGTGCTAGGGTGTTTGGCACCCCCCTGCAAACTTTAAAATTGCTCCCTCCTGTTTAACAATTTAACATTATAGTTAATAGATTATAGTATCCATGTAAACGATATAAAATACAACCTTATAACCACAATAAAAGAAAATAAATCATAGTCACTATTATTATTCATTATTATTATTATTATTATACTATTATTAAAAATGCTTTTGCAGTGCCAAACGAAGGAGCTGGCACTGGGTAGGGCTTACCAATTATAATGCTATGCTTGTGAGGGAAGTGGGCTACCCTTGCCCGCTTGGGAGTGGGGATCCAGCAGGAACCAGCATTTGGTCCTAAATTACTACCAGTTTCCCCATAGTGAAGGCAGGATGGATTCAACTGCATGTAGCAACTGTCCAGGTTAGATACCAACTCTGGAGACTACTTTATCCTTAATTTTATCTGACAGGCCTAGCCAATAAAGTTACCCCCAAGCCCTCATCATTACAATTTACTTGGAACCAGATTTATTTCACCTGTTTCCACTGTATATTCCTCTGTAGCTTCTTGTAAAAATTAGATTTACAAGGATGCCTTCACCATCTAGCACAGTCACCAAGGACTCACCTGTTTCCACTGTGTATCTATCTGCAGTGTCCTGCAGCACATGGATTTACCTCCATGCCTTTACCATTTAGCAGTGCTACCAAGCACTCACATGTTTCCACTATGACTCCACTGATAGTGTCCTGATGTACTTGAACTTACCAGCATAAATCTTGTCTTGTTATCCATGGACATATTTCTTGTTCTGAATTAGTTAAAGGCCCATTTGAACTTGGCCTTCCATCTCAAAACTATACCTCTTTGTCGCTGTGCCTAGTATACCTAGTCTTTGTTCCACTGATTGTTGTCTTCACTGATCCACTGATCAGGGGTTTGGATCTCCACTGAAAGGTCTGTTCTCTCCTAGCCAGTTCCAAACTCGAAGAGGTAAAGCAATTGATCCCCGGAGCACCAAAGGCAGTGCTCCAAATGAGAAGTGTACATTTACTCCAACACTTTCCCTAATCCTTACCCTAACCCACCCCTTCATTCACCCTAACCCTCCCTTCCCTGCAGCCTGTCCCTAAGACTCCCCTCATTGTAGCCTCACCCTAAGATTTCTCTCCCTGCAGCCTCACCCTAAGATTTTCCTCATAGCCTGACTTTAAGACTCCCCTCCGTGCAGCCTGATCCTAACACTCCCCTCCTCACACCCTGATCTGAGTTTCCCATCACGCAGCCTAAACTTAGACTACCCTCCCTGCAGCCTGACCCTAACCTTAAACCTCCCTTCCCAAAAGCCTAACTCTAAAAGTCCCTGGAGGTTACTTACCTCTCTGGTGGGGTCTGCGGTGAATGTGACAGGTCTGGCAGATGGCGGGTTTCAAAAATGAATGGGTAAGCATGGGTAAAATGGCTATTTTTTTTCATAAATAGAGACATCCCAAAATGAACTTTCAGCTATCTCTATTTCTAAAACAGTCACTTGTTGGTGTAGAAGGACAATGCTGATTCAGGACCTACACATTTAATGTAGAAAAGCCCATACACATCTTCAGAGTCCCTGCCGAATACCAGAAGCATGTTAGACACTGAATCCCATAGTTAAGCAGCACAAAAATTGTGAGTATCAGTACTAATGTTCATTCAATATCATGATAAATGTATGCTCCTGGAAGTGAAAAGTAAAGATTTCTGAAAATAAAAGTTCTGGCCAAATGTAGCCAAAACTAGTTGAACCAATAAGCAAGTTAATACATTTTATCTATTAACAGTAGATTGAGAGTACATCAATCAACATGTCTGTGTTTCAGTCTTATTTATTCTATGTAATAGTAACTGGTGCAAAGTACATATATTTTTTCTGGTTAATGAGAACATTTTTTATATGACTAACACTAGACGAACCACTGTAATTAGAAGCTATGTTGCTTTGCATGCTTCCTAAATTGACTGCTTGTTTGGTAATAGCCACTTAAAAGTGTGAAGTGTGAAGGTCAGCCGCCCACTCATATTTCAGCTTAAATAGCTTGCCAGTATAACAAAATTCCAGTATGTTGCTCTGCAGCTTAACCTTTTCTGTACTGTAATGAGAGTCATTGGCCTTTTGCTATAATACACATTTTTGCATCCCACTGATACTAATGGGTTTATTGAAACAAGTGCACATCCATGTATAGAGAAAGGTGAGCACAATGATCACAAACAATACTTAATTATCATGAAACAGCACAATACAGGACTCAAAACACGAGGAAAAAATACATTTTTATTTTGCATGATTCTTCTATAACTACCATCAAATGGTATATAAAAGACAATTTATTCAGGATTAAGTATTTCATTAGTTCAGAGACTTGTTACATTGTTGAAGTATATCTTTAAACAGTTTGTTTCTCACTTATACAATGTACAGAGGCTTAGAGTTAAGCTAAAACTACTTAAAGGAATTCAAAATAGAGGAACACTGTTATTATTTAGTATTTATTATAATTATTTATTTAAACAGAAAACTTATTTTTAACCTTTAATGGTATATTGTGTAATCGTGAGTTTGTGCTAGACAAGATTCAACACTCCCCTTCCATACCAGGAAGAGATCATCGATATATCTAGTGTACAGTACCGATCCTTTAATAAATCTTGCATCTTGATACAAATAGTTTATTTCAAACTGGGCCATGTACAGGTTGGCAAAGGCAGGAGCCAAATTGAACCCGATTGCAGAACCTGTAAGTTGCAAATAATGTTGCCCATTGAAAAAGAAGTAGTTCTTTTTGAATGTTATCTCCAATAGTTGTATAAGGAAATCTACATTCAAGCCTGTGTAATCTTCAGTTGCCGTTTGTAAGTACATTTAACAACCATAGCCACCAAGTGAAGAAACACGTCAATGTGACTTGGTCCATAATAACTACAGGTAAGGACCTTCCACTCTGTTTCTACAAGGTTCTATCCAGTTATAAACAGGGGAGCAATATGAGTCTTTTTAGTAAAATCTGATATTTCTGAATATAAATCCCAATACAAGATACAGGTTGTTTTCCAAGCCTAAGTTGCCTAACCTGCAAATTTATGGAGGCCAGCCACCTTCATACATCCCCACAACAAGAAACAGTATGAAATTAAGCATTATTTAACGTGTACTACAACTTATGTTATCTATCTAATTGTTTGTCCTTGTGGACTTTACTATATTGGCAAAACCATATTCCATCTAAAGGAGCGGATAGCATTACACAGATCTTTAATACGAGCAGCACTTGTGGGCAAGAAATTGAAACAACCAGTAGCCAAAGCATTTTTCCAAATATATTTATAACTTAGCTACTTTGTGCTTTAAAGCAGTAGACTATGTACCACTGATAAAAAGAGGTCGGGACCTCAAACTAATGCAGTTAGAGACCACTTGTATCCACAGGTAGAACATTGTAGCACCATATGGGTTAAATGAATACCTTAATTTTAATAGCTTTCTTTAAATAATTCTTACCCTAATCCTCCCCTTCTATTACCCTAACCCAGTCTCCCTTCCCCGCAGCCTGACCCTACCCCTCCCCTACCATGACCCTAACCCTCCCTTCCCTAGAGCCAAACCCTAACCCTCCCTCTACGCCTTAAAGTCCCCGGAGAGGTTACTCATCTCTACGGTGGTCCAGCAGCGGTGCTTCCAAAATTTTATCTGCATACTCATCCATTCTTAAATAAAAAAATCTAAAATGGCTGCCATTCCAAAGAGAAACAGCCAAAAAGGAACTTTCGGCTGTTTCTACTTCTCAATGACAGCCATTGGTCAGTGTGGGGACTCCCGCCGGTGATTAATTGGTGTATACTAGAATTCAGCTTGATTTAATTGCATTTGAGAACTTTCCCTTATTGCGGTATGTTTAGGTCTCTAATTCAAACTACTTGACCATAGACTGCTTTGTACTATACATGTTTTAATACATGTGTTGTATTATACACATGTGGGGATACTGTTTATGTGTCTCCATGACTGGTTACACTCTCTCCGGTATGAGAGTCTAATTGCTGAAAATGGGACTTCCGAAAGTTTCTTTTCGAAAGTCCCATTTTCGAATACTTACCGCTTTCTACTTTTTTTTAGTGACTGGGGGAGTATGCCGTTCGGCATACTTTAACCATTCACTTTTGCAATTACCGTTATCCTTCCGCCGTCTGTGATATTCCTCCCTTGCACCTCCATCGCTGCTATTGCTGGACCAGGAACAGGTGAGTAAACTCTCTGTGCGGGTTAGGATTAGGGTTACGGTCAGGCTGCAGGGGTGGGAAGGTTAGGGTCAGGCTGCAGGGGAGGGAGGGTTAGGGTCAGGCTGCGGTAGATGGACGGTTAGGGTCAGGCTGCAGGGGGAGGGTGGGTTAGGGTCATGCTGCCAGGAAAGGAGGGTTAGGGTAGTGAGAGGGAAGGGTTATGGTTAGAATTAGGGAAGGGACTATTTTTACTGACCATTTAGCTGAACGGAGCTTTTGGAAATCAGACTTTCTAAGCAGGGACCCACACCCCTCCATTACTACAGGGGGGCAGCAACTTGTGACACATCCTTTAACATAGACGGAGAGCGTCCCGACACGCTGGTCCTACCGAAAGAAGCACTTAGAGGAAGTGGATTACTTATAGGGGTAAGTTATAAAATGCACTGTTAATTATGTTTTTGTATTTGTGTGTATATATATATATATGAGTCAACTACACAGAACGTTGTGAATAAAAAAAAACACACACACATTGACAGAAACCATATAGGTCAATAGGTGTAATAACTATAAAATTGATTTATTGTAAACCCACTCAAATGCGTTGTACCCAGTGGAAGCAAATTATTGGTAGTAAAAATAAAGCAAGATGTCCACAAATGTATTAATAAACAGAGGCAAGGAACAGTGTCCCGTATTGTATTTAATTTGAAAACGTTTTCACCTTAAATACAATACGGGACACTGGGGTAGATCCAGACCTACGGGCTAGTTACGTTACAAAGCGTAGTGTATTTTCTATGCACTCTCCTCGGCTGTACGTACTTTTGTTTACGCTGTTTAACGCTTGCCAAACCCTATCTTAACTTTTCAAAGCGTAACTACTGACGTACGTACATATGGTGACATGTTAGAGGTCAGTGTGATGGATTGCGGAGAGGTGTAATAGAGAAAGTATGAATACAATGGGCCTGATCCAGACCTACGCCCGCGAGCGTAGCATATGATCGCCTGGGCGTATAAACTTTCACGCCCATGACACTCCCATTGATTGTACCGACTTACGGCGGCTGAACCCTACCCTAACTTTTTCAAGCGTCCGTGCGAATTTTAGTACAGATACTCTGGTCGTACGGGGCTTAGCACGCCCATACTGTACAATTTAAATGGCTATCCTCGTTATTTGTAACTAATTCTCTGACTTTTATTTTAAAGATAGAGGTTCATGATTAGTAACTGAGTAATGGCTAGAGTGCCAATGCAAATGCACCGCCCAGAGGTTTGCAGGAAGTGATGACCGACCGGCCTGCACTGCGTTGTCATGGAGACAATACAACAAAGTGACTATCAAACTAAGGTGAATTAAAGATTAAAAACGAACATCAGCTCCAGAAACAGTCACACATTGGCAGCAAGATATGTATACACTTATAGCAATATACAAATAGCGAGTACTAGAAACTATATCTGAGAATATGCATACATAGGTTACAATGGTAACAGCACCAAACAACATGCGTGGAGCAAGAAACATGGTATGGGCAGAAACATACTAAATATAGTGGCATATAGACAGCTAGGTCAACATAAATAAGAAACCACACCACTTGGATAATCAAACTACATATATATAACTCTAAAATATAACTCTAAAATACATGTGACCAAGGGATTATAAAGGATTATAAAGAACTATAATCTATATAACGGGTAAAACCACTCAAGATGTGGGTAACTATGGCAACATGTATTAGAAAATTGCATCTTGTGATAGGAGTAGGGTGTCAAAATTCTAAACTATATGGAGCCAGAGGACTATAGAAGACTATGGGGGACTATAGTTGTTATAACAAATATAGCTTCTCCATGTTAAGAAAATCATTATTCTGTAAAGAAATAGGAGTGGGAGAAGAAAGAGAGACCTTTTAACTAGAGGCAAAATTTGAGGCAAAATTAGAGGGACATATTCAAATTATCAGATGAAAGTCACAGAAAACATGATAGACTCAATAGTTCATTAAGTCCATTTCGGGTAACAGTGTTAAGGCGATGGATCCAGGTCGCTTCTAAACGTAATAGTTGTAGTTCACGGTTTCCACCCCGGACATCTGATGGAACGTGATCAATAATTTTGTACCTGAGGGTAGCCAGAGAGTGTCTATGATCAGCAAAATATCTGGCGACCGGTTGGTCGTTGGCTTTACCCTCAATTGTTTGGCGAATGGCGGACCTTAAATTGTCTAATAGTTTTTCCCAATATGACATAGTCCGCAGGGTTAAACAATCATATTTACAACAAAGGCAGAGGTTCAGGTGAGATGGAATCGTATGTTGTATTTTTTATTTGAATGCGGATGAATAAAAGAATCATCAGTCAACAGATATCTGCATGGTATGCAGCTAGGACATTTAAAACAGCCAGGTTTACCCGGCTTGATTTTATAAACAGTGATGTCAGACTTGACCATAAAATCTCGCAAATTCCTACCTCTCCTATACGCTGGAAGGAGTTTTTTGTCTCTCAACAGAAGTGATGATAGGCCAAAGTTTTTTAACAGATTTTTTGGTAAACAAACTGGTATTACTATAAGTAGTGACCCATGGGATGATGTTCTTTGTGTCTGATTTTACCTTAGTAACTAAAGTCTCTTTACGAGGTCTTTTAATAATTAATAATTTCCTAATATTAATTAAATTCCTTATATTCATCTCCTTAGTCTGTTCCAATAGTGCAGGGTGATAACTAAGTTGTTTGAACTTATGGAGCATCTCGTGCATAGATGGTTCCCAACATTGTGGTTTGGATGTAATACGGTGTATCCTAATCATTTGAGAATAGGGCAATCCTCTGATTAGTGCAGGGGGTGGTGGGAACTGGCTAAGAGCATATTGGGGTAGATCCAGAACTACGTTTGCCGTACGTTTATTTGCGTAGCGTATTTTCGTGTGCGCACATTCTATACACTCCTCTAGGCACACGCCTTGAACGTACGTA
Source organism: Limnodynastes dumerilii (assembly GCA_011038615.1). Classification (NCBI taxonomy): domain Eukaryota; kingdom Metazoa; phylum Chordata; class Amphibia; order Anura; family Limnodynastidae; genus Limnodynastes; species Limnodynastes dumerilii. Next base: position 605,891 of record WWET01000085.1, on the reverse strand, counting down.
TTTTGTCAAGATACACTTTCCAAACCCTACCTTAACTTTTGCCAACGTAACTGCAGTGATCCGCACACGTGTGTATGGGCAACACGTATTTACGCAGCTAAGCACGCCCATACTGTACACTTTAAATACAACTGGGTATTCAGTTGTTGTTACATGCCGTCAGGAGCAGTGTAACGGCATGAAAAGGGTTCTGCCTGCTAATACCTGCATCCCAGCACCACATCCTCAGTCCACACGAAAGCCCAATGGTGCAGCTCCATCTGAGGCATGCAGTAACGGGGTGAGTGACGAAATACAGATGAACACATTTGGTTGAAGAGCCACCAGTCCTCACAGACAGGCGTGCACCCTCATGGCTCCTTTTAAAAAGTTTATTAAAATTGTTGGTTGGTAAAATAAAAAATATTAGGGGAGCTGTGAATTTTCGACTGCTTATGGGCCTCCACAGAGTTTAATCCGGCACTGGTCACACCCCTAATAGTTGTTACGCTTAAACTATAGAGCAGCAGTTCTCAATCTTTTTTCAGGGAGTACAAGTTGCCCACTATGGAATCAGGTCAAGTACCACTTTGCACATTATGTAGCTATATCATACACTCTATATATATATATATATATATATATATATATATATATATATATATATATATATATAAATTATTGGGGCAGCACGGTAGTTCAGTGAGTAGCACTTGTGTCTCACAGCTCTAAGGTCATGAGTTTGAGTCTTTGAATTTTTTTTGTTCTCCCCATGGCTGTGTGTGTTTCCTCCCACACTCCAATGTGTGTGTGTTAGGGAATGTAGAATATAGCTCCAATGGGGCAGGGACTGATGTGAATGTGAAATATTCAAAAATGTTGTAAAATTGTAAAATATTCTCTGTAAAGAGCTGCTATATTAAAACCTGTTAATAAATGAATAATAAATAACACTGGATAGCAAAATTATATGAGTGCAATGCATAATGTCATAAGTTTTTTGGGATTACATCGCACAGAAGGATTTGGAATGAGCCACAGTTCAAGTTTACAACATTACATTTATTATTAACACAGACATGGGACATATCTAGCACACTTAAAATGTTGATGCATATAATTTTTTACTGTGACTTATCTTGGGAACATCTCTTTTAAGTGTCCAGCAGTGGTTAGCCAGCATATTTGGACTCCCCTTGCCCTGATACCGCTTTTCCATAAAGGAAATGTCCTGGTGGAACCATTCGCCATGTTCATCACTGATCGCCCCAAGATTGGCTGGGAAGAAGTCAAGGTGGGAGTCAAGAAGTGGACTTTTAGAGACATGTTACACCGCATGGTTTTGTAAGATGTTAAGAAATTTTCCACCAGCTCTATATACTTGTCTGCCTTATTTTTACCTAAAAAGTTGTGGCAAATGTTCATGAAAGTCTCCCATGCAGTTTTCTCATATGGATTAAGCAGGCCATCAAAGCACACATCAAGCATCAGTTCTCTAATCTGAGGACCAACAATGACCCCCTCTTTAAGCTTTGCCTTACTGACCCTCGGGAATTTCTCTCTAAGTAGGCAAAGGCAAGTCCACTCTTAGCCTGTATTCAGAGTACCGGACGTAAACTAATTTGTCCGGCGTTTAGCGATTTTTACTACTGCGCACGCATAGTCATTTTTTTACGTAATCTACGTATCTTTTTCTTACGTAGATTGCGTAAATGCTGTATATGTTATACGTCCGGTACTCTGAATACGGGCCAAAGACTTTTTCTGTATCAACAAGTGGGGCAATAACAACATTTTTCACTCCCGGGGTCAGTTAAGTTTGCTTTCAAACATAATGGCTTGTCCGATCTCTTCTGTCCCGCTCACACAGAAAACAGCAGTACTTTGAATAACCAAGTTGTAGTCTTAGCAGGAGTGAAATCACTCGGTGCTCTGCATATCTAGCATCTGCATGAGCTAGTGGTACTGAGGGTAACTTGTTGCTCTTGTGGAGTAGAACAGCTTTCAAGTTGACTTTGGAAGAATCAATGTATAGGCTCCAATCCTCTGTGTTGTACTAGTGGCCAAGTGTTACTATACAGAACATACATCATGGCAAAATACAAGTCCATCTTCCAGTGAAAAGAAATCCCTAAATTCACTGGGCCGGATCCAGAACTAAGTACGACTGACTGGGGACTTACGCAAGTCATAACTACTGACCCCCACATGCACGTAAAGCATGCGTGGGTCTAGATTTTGACCCTTACGTCTAATTCTGAGAACACATACTTAAGTGTCAATAAAAATGTTGTGTGAAGTTTCATCTCCCCTTGGTTGCCGTAATAAAGGAGACTCATGCTGATTCTAGAAAATGAAGACTCCCTTTTAATAAGTATGACTAAATATATATAAAAAAAAAAAATTGAGAAAGAAAGGGAAGTGCAAGAAAGGAAACAGGACTGGGACATTAGCAAAAATGCAGGCATACGATAATGTAAAAGAAAGAAAGACATCAGAAAATGTGTGCCCCCACCTACGCAAACTTGTACCTGGGATGGTGGGGGCAGGATATCGTCTTTGCGGAGTCCCATGAGGTGTATACGGCACATATACCCATGTGGCTCTGCTATATCGATGATATCCTGCTCCTATGGCAGGGTGATCCAGAATTACTGGATAATTTTATATCCACCCTGAATACCAATGACTTTAACCTTAAGTTGATGATGACCAAGAGTCAGACAAGGGTAGACTTCTTGGACATGACTATTGGCATCGATGAGTCCAGATATTTAAGTACAGATTTATATAGGAAGGAAACTGCCACAAATGGTATTCTCCTCTGCCAGAGTTCACATCATAAGAATATTAAGGTCAATATTCCAAAAGGGGAATATTTGCGTTTGCGCCGCAATTGCTCCTCTTTAACAAAATTCTAATTATGAGCCAAAGATTTGGAAATTAGACTCCTAGCTAGAGGCTATCCGCAGAATATTTTAATATCATCTTATCATCTAGCTCTTAATAGTGACAGAGATCACTTGATTTATCCGAAACGGAAAACCAAGGATGCTAAATCTAAGATAAGGTTCTTTACTGACTTCTGCTATCAGGCACGAGCCATCGGTGGAATATTGAATAGACATCTACCTATTCTAAGAACTGAGCCTGCTCTCAGTGAAATGTTTGATACGCATCTCCCAATATGTTGGCGCAGGTCCACTAATTTAAAGGATAAGTTAGTAAAAAGTTTTTACACCTCCAAGCCATCAAGACCAGATAAATATGTGGGATCTTTTGCCTGTGGCACTTGTAATACCTGCAATTTTATGGTGAAAACCACGGAAATTACTGATCGTTTTAACATAACTCACAAATTTAAGAATTTCATGAATTGCCACTCAAAATTTGTCATCTATGTGTTAACTTGTAAGTGCAATTTATTGTATGTGGGCAAAACAATCAGACCTTTCAGGCAGAGATTAATGGAACACATTAGATCCATAAAAAATGCCCCCACAGACAAACAGAAGTGTAAAATACTGACACCAGTGGAACGCCACTTCAATCAAATTCATAACTCCAATCCTAAAAAGCTGAAGGCCTTTATGATGGATAAATTAAAAGAATCTATTAGAGGAGGTGACATTAATCAGCTTCTCTTACAGAGAGAAGCTTAATGGATTTTTAATTTGAATACTGTAGCCCCGAGGGGCTTAAATGAAAATGTTACATTTACCCCTTTTCTTTGATGCTGTCTATGATCCATATAAAGAATAAATAGCCATTTTGCCCCTTTTGAATATAGGCCTCTGTGTTTAAAGGAAGTATGTTCTGATAGCATTCTGAATGGGTTAAATCTGTTTTTCCATGTTTCCCGAATATTAGTACTTGATGGCGATATTTAATGGTCCAAATTGGACAAATGTCCGACTAAATTTATGGGGGTGTTGATGTATACCTAGGATTTTCCAGTGTACTAATAATAGATCTGCTAAAAAATTCATCCTAAGTGCATATATATATATATATATATATATATATCTGTTTTGAAACTAATGATCCTTTATAT
>WWET01000085.1:543334-574814 GCA_011038615.1 Limnodynastes dumerilii | reverse complement strand
CCGCCCCCCACTTTCCTCCTGCCTTTCTCCATTCCCGCTTGGTCCCATTTCCTCTCCCGGGTGCCCTCTAAGGTGTGTATCCTGAAGAAGTCTTACCAGCTCCAGTCTATCCCCACCCTTAGGGGGCGAAGCGAACACTCAGACGGACGCAGGCTCTGCATACTGGTGAGTAACCCGTTTCATCTCCCTTCTTGTCTCAGGTCACTCTGGTAACCAGGTAAACCCTCTAAGGTGTGTATCCTGAAGAAGTCTTACCAGCTCCAGTCTATCCCCACCATTAGGGGCTCTAGCGAACACTCAGACGGACGCAGGCTCTGCATACTGGTGAGTAACCCGTTTCATCTCCCTTCTTGTCTCAGGTCACTCTGGTACTCTAACCAGGTAAAACCAGTGTACCTTAATATTGTGTACCGTAATATTGTGTACCTGGATATTGTGTATCTTCACACTGAGAACTGTGATATTGTGTACCGTAACAGTGAGAGGAGAAGAGATCCCAGAGGGAGGAATGACAAAGTTTGATTTGACCAAGTTGAGTTTTCGGAAATGTTAGGAGGAGCTGGCAGAAAGGGAGTAGGACATATTAGAGAGTAGGAAGGGGGAGAAGTCAGAAGAAGAGATGGAGATTTTTGTGTCATTGGCATAGAGGTGGTAGTGGTGACTGATCAGTTCATCCAGTGAGGAATTGTACAGGAAAAAGATGGATGGACCCTTAGGGACTCCTATAGGGAGTAGGGAAAAAAGACATAAAAAGAGTGGTGAGAGATATGAGTTGTACTCATTGGTACCACTACAATTTCAGCTGCCTAGACAGGTGATTACCTGTTCTGGAACGACTGTGGGACATATAATAAACCTGGATATATGAAGATCTTTCCTCCGCTCTGCTGGTGACCACTGCATCAACTCTAGCCTGATAACTACCTCTCACTACCGCATCCACAACCTATCAGGCAATCCAACACCCTCCAATTCTTTAAATGCTCCCTCAAAACCCACTTCTTCAGGCTCGCCTATCCTTCCTCCACCTAAGCTTACTTGCCCTCCCCATCTTCATCCCTGGGTTTCCTGTTCGTATACCCCCTCTGACTTAGCATGTTAGCTCTTAAGAGCAGGGCCCTCCTCCCTCCTGTCATTATCCCTCTACTTTGTCCTCATTAATTCCCACCTTTTTTTCTCTACTGTCTATCTCTCTCCTTATTCATCTTCTCCTACACACATATCCAGCTTCTTTATTTTCCATACATTTTGTTCTGTATTTTATTTTTGTATTGTATTCCTTATTCTAAGATTTTTTACCCTCTGTTAATTATTGTATTGTATATGTAAAAATTGGCTTTCCTATTGCCTCAGTACAGTGCTGCGGATACCGTGTGGCACCTTATAAATAAACGTAAATTATAATCAAAATAATAATAATAATAACTGTTCTATTACTTTACATTGACTTTTTCATACATGAGCAGAGAAATAAATAACATTTTTATTGTCATATATTTAGAAGCACATTTGGAAGCCTTTATAGTTTGAGCTGATCTCTACTAGCAAATCAAGTATTTGCTTTCACTTTATATACTGAAGTTCTATCTGGCTATTGACAGAATCTTCACAATGTTACAGTTATACCATTTTTTCCTCCAAGAACATGTATGTTGATTAAACCATGCAACAAAAAAACTGTAGCTGCAATAAACCTGTTTTTCTTTTGTCATTTGGTAACTGATAGCAATCTCAGTCCTGTTTAGTGTTATAGAATGGATGTCCTTGTACATTTTTCTCAAGATAAATACCTTACAAACCTAAGTTTTATCCGGTTTTATGCAGTCATTATAGGAAAGTTAACAGATGAAACATGTTGGCTAATTATAGTAGCACTGTATACAAAATAGAGATAAAAAAACATAAAACTTGGATTACAAAGTACAAAACCATGTGGTTTATAAGCATCAATATGTATTGTCTGGAATATAGTCTAAGGTTGTATGTAATAGTTTGCAATTTATTGTCTTTCTTGAGTTCTTGATATTTATGTGACTATGCATATAGGTAGTCTTTTGAATTTTTTTTTATATGTTATCAGTTTTATATGCATTTGATTTATTATATGCTCAATATTACTATTTAGCATTTTGCTGTTTATTAAAATTAATTTGTAATTTGAACATCCATCATTTTCTTGCTTTACTTTCAGTCATTCTGAGCCATAAGGCTTATGCTTACATATAACATTTGCACATTTGCATTAGTGCTAGTATATATATATATATATATATATATATAATGCATATAGGTGATTTTTTTTATTTTTTTTATATCACCATCATATTACTTTACAATTGTAAGCAATCATTCACTTCAGTTCCTGCCCCACTGGAGCTTACATTGTAAAATTTCTAACACACACACACACACACACGGTTAACTTTTGCCGTGTGAGAAAGCCACAGCATCCAAAGAAAATTCACAGAAACACAGTGGGAACATAGAAATGCCACACAGATAAGGCTTTGTCCTTGGGGCCTTAAACTCTTGGGGCCAGAATTACTAAGCTGCAGGAAAGGAAAAGTGGACATGTTGCCCATAGCAACCAATCAGATTCTAGCAGACATTTTCTAGCATGTATAAATCCCTAGCTTGGCATACATGCCCTCTACTGTGGAGGAGATTTTAGGCAGGGTAAGAATGATAGAGAATCACATTAAACTAATAGCACAGGATTAAACAATCTCAAGGTAATGGAGCCTACGTGCGTTTCACAATCAGCTTTAATGAGGCAAAAAGAAAGCATATTTAATAAGTTCTCCATTAGCTTAAGAGCTAACAGCTTTAAAGTTAACATTTTGGACTGAATGTCCTAACACAGTCGGGCGCACTGACAATTAAAGCTGGACAAACAGAAGCAGCACAACACCTGAACCTCTGCTCTCAGACAGGCTCCTTCAACCCTACCGAAGCGGTTAGTGTAGGCGCCATCGGAGTAAAGGTGAATTCAGCTATGCGCTCTGGTCCGGTAAAGTATTACAGCTAAATTTGCTGCCTCAACCTTCCATTTGCTGACTGTTTATAATATCGGAGAACAGATGTATATCTATCTGAGTGCCATATGATGTTCTGTTTGACTGCCTAATACAATCCGGAATTATGCTGACTTATTCTCTGTATTAACACCGTGGATACTATTGGAGCGTAGGTGTATATCACCCATTATAGACCTATCAGAGCCTAGGTGTATATCACCCATTATAGACCTTTAAAAAGCTTATTGTAGTTGGGATACTGCTATTGATTTATTACCATCATTGAGCTAAGAATTTACCCGCCTGCTGGATACTTTTAAAGAGGATACTCTCAATATGTGTGCACACATTGACTTTTAATCCCTGCAGGGTGATATTATATCGGTGCTAAATTTGTGGCCAGCTACTGTATATTGCTTTTTTATTATACTTTTTTATATATTGTATCTTATTTTTATGTTGTAGCTGCATGTGCAATAAATCTTTACCAATTTAAACTATTGAGACTACATAATATAATTGTAGAAATATCTCTACATTCTTGATAAATTGGTTGCCAATTATTTAGAGGTTGAATATTGTCTCAATAGGGGCTTATACTATAATATTGGAGGCTGCCCTCTATGGACATATTCCCATCCTTTATACGATTGTTATTTATTTATTTAGTCTCCAAAGCGCTTATTTTTTGTCTTTTATATATTATGCTTTACACATGCTGCCCCGCTGTTAGAAAAACTGCCATCACGGAAGTCTGATTCTTTGGAGAACAAAGAATCAGACTTCCGTCAGTAGAGTGTGCAAGCACAGATAAAGAACTGTATTCACACCTTAGGTGCGTAGTTTTAAGAATGAGCCTACTACGCATGCATAGTAGGTCATTTACGCAATTTATGTACCATTTACACTTACTCTTTAAAGATAGCATGTAGTTATTTAAGAAGGAAAAGGCATGCCATGGCAGCCTCGGGCCATTTATAAGAAGAGTGGGTGGGGGGAGTCTAGCCACTTAATCATATTATACAGTGTATTGTCTTGTGAATTGTTTTTAGTCCCTTGCTTTTTAATATAAATTTTATGTATTAACAGTCACATTTTATTGTGGAGACTGTGCCCAGACCGGCCGGCCGGCCGGATTACACCTCTACCAAAATATCTGTGAAGGTTATACAATCTATATGTTTTATACAAATAATAAATACATATAATAAATAAATATAAATATAAATAATAAATACTTATGGTGATATTTTATATGGCAGTTTAGAGTGGTCTGTGGGTATAGATATTGCGGTGCTCCCTACTTATCTATTCCTTTCTTTTGATATTCCGTGCAGTCAGCCACATCTTGGGAAGCAGCCTAATTTATTATACCCTAGCTAATACAGCTTATTATAATTTGATATATACTTAATATGAAATAGTAGCCTTTTACAACCATTGCAGCACACACCTAGTCTGCGACTATTTGCCAAAGACTTTTCCCTTTCTTTTCTTTCCCAAGCAGTTGTTTTCTTTTTCTGATCGACCTCCATACATCTTCTGCAATATGGTTACTCTGTAATACCCAAATTACAGACCATAGATGTTTATTATTTAAAGCTATCTATTTTATAATGTGTGAGTTTGTGTTAGAGGATTATTTTTTCAACATGCTTTGTTAGGCATATTCAAACTATGTATTGATGATTTCTTATAGTATAAAATTGGACAGAATACGTGAGTTCTGACTTTTGACCCTTCTTTTTTTTGTAATGTTTTCTTTGTATTTGTTATTTATTTTACAACAAACAACCCACATCCCATCTAAGCAAACAGGTTTATATGCTATAGCTTTTATAGCAGAGCTTAAAATATTCCTTTTAAAGCCTCTTCTCATCTTTGTGAATAAGTACTTCAAGTTAAAATGAGCCACTCTGCACATAATAACACTTGACATCAGCCAGTAATTTAAATTTTTTCTTATTAGGAGATATAAAAGCAAATATGTATATGACACACAAAGGATCAAATATTATTAATCATATTAACATAACCTTTTTGAAAGCTAAAACAAAAATATTTATTTACTAAGTGTTCAGAAATGTATACAAGCAATATTATTTTATTTATACCTGAACTGCTGTGAACCCCAGGCAGTTAAAGAATATCATCTGTTATTGGGCCTAAAGTATTATCCTCAAATAAACCCTTCTGTTTCTTCTTTCGGCGTATATGATAGGCAGATGTAGTAACTATCACCCCCCTTTCCAATTTTTTGGCTGTGTCGCAGCGTGGCCAATGCCTCTGCATGCGTACAGAGGTCAGTTATGTATTGGAATACAACATGATCAATGCTGCATTCAGTGCAGCAATGGACTCTGATGGCAAAGAGTGACTTTTGTCTGCGTACCTGGTGTACTACGATGTTACGCAGAGCGCTACAGCGCTCAGTGTAACATCGTAGCTCTGGATCAGGCCCAAAGTGCCATGTGTACAGAAAGTACACATAGTGAGAGGGAGGAGGTATACTAATTGTTCAGTAAGGGCTTGGTTAAGTGGGATTTCCATGGGTTGCTGTGTAAAGGACACTCCAGCACTCTTGCAATTACCCAGCCACAAACCATAACTTACATACATCTGCAGATATGTGATAAACCACCAGCCACTTCCAAGGATTCTCTGTTTTGGTGGTTCTAACTCTAAAACTGTCAGAGTCCCAACTTTGGGTATCTTGTATTTTTAAATTGAGAGCTCACCCCTGGCAGAGGTCCCCAAGTCTTCAAAACAGCCACTCTGAGACAGCTCCCCCTGGCAGCTGCTATCCCAGACAAGCTTTAAAACAAACACCCAGAATGGATGATGCTCAAATCAATTTATATGGTAATATAGAGCAGGTGCTGTAAGGTATGGGAAATTTACACAGATACAAAAAAGGCCCCCCAGCACTCTTGCAATTAACCAGTAACCAACCATGACATTCTGGGCCGTATACAGAGCTCTGGGTGAATTGCATATGCGCCTGGAGTTTTCCGACATTTGTTACTGCGCATGCGCAGAAATTTTGTAACGTCATCTACGTTCCTTTTTGCAACATAGACAGCGTATAGATAGAGGCAAAAAACAAACATGGCCTGGCACTCTAGCCATTACCCAGTTACTAATCATGATCTTCTATCTATAAAATAAAAGTCAGAGAATTAGTTACAAATATCTGCAGATATGTAATATAAGCCACCCGCCACTTACAAGGCTTCTCTGTTAGGTGGTTCTAACTTTCAACTTTAGTGTCCCAATTGTGGGTCACATATCAAATATCTTTCTAAACTAAAAGCTAACCTCTTAGGAGATCCCCAAGTCTCCAAAACAGCCACTCTGAGACCGCACCCCTCTCAGCTGCAATCCCAAACACGTTTTAAAACATACATCCAAGATAGAGGCTGCTTTAAATAATCAAAGATGGTAATGGTAGTGTTCCTGGTTCATTTTCCTTCTGTTGCTAGCAGATTACCCATGCCATTCATGCACATGTTTACATTACCCTGTAAATTTATCTGAGCAACTTCCATTTTGTTTATTCAGTTTGTGGGCATGTATGGAGCGTCAGAACTCTCTTTTGTTCGTTATGTCTGGGAGCAGCAGCTGAGGGGGGTGTTGTTCCACAGCAGCTATTTTGCAGGCTTTAAGGGGTGCCTCCTAGGTAAGCTAGCTCTAAATTTAAAAACATATATATATGACTCAACATTGGGACTTTCATTGTTAGAATTAGGACCACCATATGCAGAAAGGCCTTGACAGTGGCTGGTGATGTATAATATATTTGCAAATATGTGTAATGGATATTTCTGCATTTTATTTTACAGATAGATTGGTATATCATATGTTACAGTCACCAAGGGAGGTGACTCCCCGAGTCTAAACCAGGGCCAGGTATTCACTAGAGCCCCTGATTGTAGGGATAGGCTTGGCTACTGGCACCTGATAGGTTGTGGTGATAGCTCCAAAGGAAGAGTTGTAGCGAATGTGCCTGAACAGGAACTGACTTACACCTAGGAACTCTTACACAACAAGAGATAAACAGGAACCTTTGCATGCCTGACAATAGACAAGAGCACAGTAGTACTAGAATGCACACATGGACTTTGGTATACAAGGCAGTAGGCAGGAACATTTAACAGAGATAACTGCTATACCACATTATAGACCAGATATCTATGGGACCCACAGGTGTGGAGCAGATGAAAGAGAGAGCCTTCCTGAAACACCTGAGTAACTGCAGGATGGAATAAGCTAGAGACAGCACACCATAGGCAAGAGAGCGGAGTCCGATGGGATGACTCACGCCCACACACAACACACTGTGTTGGAACACTGTGGAGGTGTAAACACCGGAGAGTACAGAGAGACACAAGGAGAGATGAAAAGTACCAAGTGAATAACAAGGGAGGGAACCCGGGAACCATGCCCCGCATGCTGCGAGATGACAAACATAGCGGCACAAACACACAGGATAGCTGAGCAGATGGAGAAGCTCAAAGACAGGTTCAGAGGGTGAGAGGTGGAAACCTCACAGTCACTCAGCAAAGGAGGAAATGCTGTACTGGTCAGAGAACACAGTTGCAAGCGTGAGTAGCAAGCTACTCACGCCGCACACTGCAGACACACACAGGGTGAACAACAAGACAGAGGCAGGAAAGGGTAACACCAGGAGAACACAGGGCAGAAACACAACACGATCCAAGGCAGAAGCACAAAGAGAATACACAATCAGAATGCAGGCAAACGCAGGAACACCGGACGCTATAGCCGACAATGAGGCTTCCCGGGCTGAGGCTATTTAAAGTCCAACCCACCAATCAGCTGCAGCACTCAGACAGGGCTACTAGATTAGCTAACAGCTGAGAGAACCCAGACACATTAACCCAGACAGGGAACTTCACAGACTGCTAGGATTTCTCCTGCAGTGTGTAACATCATATACATATGATAATCAATTTTGTTGCATGCAGAATGGTAGCTAAGCATGGCCTAGCAAGTAGCTAGTGTCACCCAGCTAAGCACTGTTCCAAGTTCCTTCCTAGCCAGTTAGAAATATAGAAATATAGAAAGTGACAGATAAAAGCCACATGGCCCATCCAGTGTGCCCAGTTGTTTATTAAACTATACTGACCCTAGACTCTATTTACCCTCAATTTAGTTTGAGATTTAGGATTTCCTTATATTTATCCCAAGCATGTTTAAACTGTTCTACTGTGTTACCTCAACCACCTCAGATGGGAGAATATTCCACTTATCTATCACCCTTTCAGTGAAGTCATTTTTCCGCACATTTCCTCTGAATCTACCACCCTCCAGTTTATATTCATGTCCTTATGTTCTATTACACCTCTTCCTTTGAAAAATGCTACCCTCCTCTTGTCGGTCATAACCAGGGGCTTAGCTACTCCTCGGCCAGGATGGCACCCACCAGGGGTGCCAGCCAAAGGGTGGCACCGCTCGACAATGCCACCTATGGCTAAGAGATAGTGCAGCGCTGGTCTGGAGTCAGTGTGACTCACACTGACTCCAGACCAGCACTGCACTATCTCTTAGCCCTTCAGAAGGGGGAAGAGGGAGGGGGAGCTGCTGCACCATACGTCTGATCTTTTCTGCTTGTGACAGGGAGATCGTAGCACTGTGTGTGAGTGATGCTGCGATCTGCCTGTCACAGACAGAAAAGATCAGACGTACGGTGCAGCAGCTCCCCCTCCCCGGGAGCTACTGCATCGTACGTCTGATCTTTTCTGCCTGTGACAGGCAGATCGCAGCATCACTCACACTGTGTGAGTGATGCTGCAATCTGCTTGTCACAGGCAGAAAAGATCAGAGGCACCAGTCCCTTACTTTGCCAGGGCTGCTGGATACAACCCTGGTCACAACCATTGATATTGTACAAAACCAATAAAAGGATAACCACTAAATGGCGCTCACCCCTACAGCCCTAAATGTATTCCAAGAGATCCCCAAATCTCTTAATAGAAAGGTTCTAAACTATAAAGATATGTAATACACCTCAAGGCGCTGGGGGCAACAAAATGGTAAGTCTAAAATAAATTAAAAGTTCAATAATCCTTAAAGTAAACAATAAAAAAGCAGCAATATAAAGTGCAATGAAAGAATAAAGTTCAACTATATTATGGTGCTCCTAGTGGAAACTTATCTTATTATAGATAAAGTGCAACAATGTGCATGGTACAAAGTATTTTCCTCTTGGTAACTCTATCAATTTGATAACAACAATCACAGTGAGTGGTAAAGTGCAACATTGGCAGATAATTCATATGAAAAGAAGGTTCAGCAATTTGATTAAAAAAAAAATCAACATTGAGTGATAACGTGCAACCTTGTATAACAATTCCTATGATATATAAATATCTCAAAAAATAATGAAAGTGTGTATTAAAAAATCCCAACCAAGTCCAGGGCTGCTGCCTTGGGCCCCCTCTCCTCTGTGCCCCTTATCAGCCACACCCTCTGCACAAACGCTAGTTATGTCTCTGTACTCTAAAACACAGCAAAATGTGGTAAAGAGAAATGACATCTTACTGGGTGCATTGCAACACTGTATTTATTGCAAATGTCCAGTATATGTGGAATAGCTATTGTCACCTATGGAGTTAATCCTATCTGTAAAAATCTGTATTGTGCAAGAGATCAGGACATGTCTATATATCTTGACTACTGCTGCCTTTAGTTAATCCCAAGACAGTGAGTATCTAAAATATAATACAGTCTATCAGCAGAACTATGTCATCTTTTGAAGAGTCATATCAAAACCTGCAATCTGTTTGCTTGCTTTGATAGGTGAAGTAATATCACAGAGCTGCATGTGACTGTGGCCTGAAGGGTATTTCATGATGCTGCCTTTTCCGTCAATATTGAGATATAACTGTAGATGATCACTCTACAGATCAGAGGCGGATTAAAACTTTATGGGGCCCTAGGCAAGATGTCAGTTTGGGCCACTCCCCCAATAAATCCATAGCAGGGTATTTTTGGTGCTTACCTTATTTATCCCCCTTACATTTATAATTTCTCCTCCCTATATTTAGCACTAATACATATCCAACTCTAGCTTTAAAACTAATATAATGTGCGAACAACCAAGTAAAAATCCATAAATTGCCATTGGCAAGTTAAAATCCATATAATCCACATTGCCAATTTGATAACCCCATTGTCAAAATTCGAAATTGCGAACTTTCGAAATAGCGAAAATTCGCAATTTAGTGGTCGAAATACAGATTTTCGAAATTGGCATTTTCTAACTGGGGACTGACTACCCCTATAAACCCCATTACCATTTTAATATTTCCTTAATCCCCGTTGCCAATTTAATATCCGCATGATCCCTGATGCCAATATGCCTGTTATATGCTGTTATATGCCTGTTCAGCAGTGGTGCTGTTAATAGAAAAATAAATGCTTACCTGTCTTCTTCCAACCGCTCCTACTCCGTCTCCCTCAGCTCTGCGGGGTAGGGCTCAGGCTGTCTTAAATAGAGTGCGGGGCATTTCAGCCTTTACGTACAATCTAGATTTCCGTACAATCCCAATTTTACACAGGGGGGCAGTGCAGAAATATTAGATCTTCGGTAGTGATGAGTGCTGTAACTCAGCACGCACATGGAGACCTGTACAGTGGTAAGTATAGATCTGGTTCTAAGAGACTTAATTTAATAATATAATAATTTAAACACAGATCCTCTAGCAAAAAAATTACAGCGTGATCTTCTAGCATTGAATTGCATTACATTTTTAAAAACCCCCTCTCACAAGTACATTCAAGAATAGTAGTCTGGATATGGAGAAGAGAAGAACATGTCTATATTGTAAAATAATTAAAAGGAAACACTCACTTGCAAACTTAACTCAATCCCAATGTCGCAAGTGTTCTTTTTTTTAAGTCTGAACACTTGCGCCTGGCATCCCACTTAAGCATGCAAAGTGTGTAAGTGGGATGTTTTGACTGGAGAGCACATGCGTCCTCAATTTTGTTAAGTGCATTTGTTCCATATGCTAGAAAATACGCAGTAAGTAGCTGTGCTTCCCCTCTGCCCGTACAGGTGGGCATTGCGGAAGCATGTAAATTGTGCAGTGTGGATTGGGTATCCCACATACGTGCGGATCAGTGATCGTATGATGTATGTCAGGAGGGGATTCCCTTTCTCCTTCTGTTACTATGTCCGATCCTCTATCAACTGCTGGCTTACTACTGGTCCCAGTGCCTGGACTTGGCAGAGGGGAAGGGGGGCAGGGATCCCCACTGGTGCTACTGCTGTGGCGTGTGTAGGCTGTAGGTGAATACCTCGGTCGTGCATTCGGGGTACTTTCTGCTGGCACTTCTCCATTAGATCTTCTGCTAGAACTGGTGCTCGTTAGACCAGGGAAGCGGGAAAGCAGGGTAGAAAGACGGATGGACTAACCGTGCTAAGTTTATAGGTAGAATACAAATATTGTGTATTGCTAATAATATTTAATATGAATTCAAAACGCGTTTGATCACTTGGTGGGGAATTTATCAAGGGTGAGAGATGAATGTGAAAACTTGGCGTTATGTAGGGGTAGTGGGAATAGAACTTTATTCTTATTGGTGGGGGAAGGAGGGGGTGGGGCAAGGCATCAATGCACTTGTCTGAGGAGTGGCAGGTTAATGAATCTGTCGGGCAATGTATGCTTGGAATGTATGTTAGATTCCTGGATTCATGGTAACTGGAGTGAAAAACAATTGACCATATGAAACTTAATAAAGAGAATTTTTTTTAATAAGTAAAAATAAAATAAACAATGATAAATTGGAATTAGTGGAATTAGTGAATGTAAATTGGATAAAAAAATTTGAAATAATGTAGAAATAATGTTCTGTTGTTGAATACTTGGTGGGCAGGGGATAGTTGTAGCTGTCTAGATTGGATCAAATATAGATGAGTAAATAATGTCCTGATGAAAAGGGTGGATGGTAATTTATCACAATAGGAGGGTATTCCAAAATCATACTTGTTAGGGAAAAGAGAAATGGAGCATGGGAGGGGATGGTGTTAATTTTAAGGTCCACATATAGACCTTTGGGGGATAGTGTTTTTAATAGAAACATCCACTGAATCTTATTGGAGTTATTGTCACCCCCTCTCCAATCCATGGTGATATGTTCTATCCCAATGACATTAACTCCTTTGGGGACACTGCAGTTCATATCATTTCTGAATGTTGTGGATATGTTCTGCTAATATGGTCTTGAGGGACTCTATTGTACTACCTACCGTATATATTCGTGTATAAGCCGAGTTTTATAGCACATTTTTTTATGCTGAAAAAGCCCCCTTGGCTTATACTCGAGTGAGGGAAAATAAAATACATGGATGCTACATTGAACTTACCTTTGCTGTCCCTCCGGCGGTCCCTGTGGCTGTGTCAGGCTCTCTCCCCCGCAGCTCTGCCTCCGGCTATCTCCCATGCAGTGCGCGCTGCACAATAACGTTGAGGTGACCTTTGGTCACGTAACGTCTTTGTGCAGCGCGGGGCGCGAGAGAGAGAGCCAGAGGCACAGCTGCGGGGAAGAGAGCCTGACACAGATGCAGGCACCGCCGGAGGGACAGCAGAAGGAAAGGAGGGAAAGGCAGAAGACATAAAAGGTAAGACATTAAGGAGCAGATATGGAGGCTGGCATAAAGGGGAAAATATGAAGGCTAACATTAAGGGGCAGATATAAAGGCTGGCATTAAGGGGCAGATATGGAGGCTGGCATAAAGGGGCAAATATGAAGGATAACATTAAGGGGCAGATATAGAGGCAGGCATTAAGGGGCAGATTTTTAGGCTGGCATTAAGGGGCAGATATGGACGCAGGCATTAAGGGGTAGATATGGAGGCTGACATTAAGGGGCAGATATGGAGGCTGGCATTAAGGAGCAGATATGGAGGCTGGCATTAAAGGGCAACTATGGCAGGAAACACATAGAGGGGGCAGACTGACTGGCAGGACACACATATAAGGGGCACACTGGATACTGGGTGCTGGATACATATGGTGATATAATTAATGTAATTTTATTGGTATCTATTTTTATTTTGAAATTTACCAGTAGCTGCTGCATTTTCCACCCTAAGCTTATACTCGAGTCCATAAGTTTTCCCAGTTTTTTGTGGTAAAATTAGGTTCCTCGGCTTATTTTCGGGTTGGCTTATACTCGAGAACATACTGTGATTTGCAAGGGCATTCTAGTAAATAAATAATTTTCAGTTTTTGAGACCTGATTGAGAGACTGAAAATGAGAGAGGAAAGTTAGTCCTGGGCAAAACCATGCTGGCTTTAAGGGAGTCAAATTTTATCTGTTGCAAACAGTATTCGAGTTGAGAGTTGGCACTTCCCAGCCCAAGTCTAAATAGCAGTGTAAAAGTAAAGCTGGTCACTATCTGTGTGCAATATGCAAAAGCGAAGATATATCCCTGCATGAAAAGAATACAATTAACTTGACTCCCACTGAAATCAACATGATTTTGCCCAGGAGTAACTTTTCTCTCTTATTTTCATCTCTGAATCAGATCCTTGCTGTGTTATGTTGGACGTGAAGGAGGTAATGGCTTTGGTGTGGTGGAATCCTAGGGTTTGCATGCTTGACATTTGCCCCAGTATAAGAATCTCCTATTCTGATCTAGCCAGTTGTGGTTGTTTTTTCTTAGATATGGTTCTTAGCAAGTTTCTGATGTAGGTTTGATGATCTGTTGTAGACTTTTTTGGGTCTGTCACCTATAATGAGTGCTAGTGTGTCATCTTTTAGCAAAATGTGCCAGTGTTTCTGGAGGATGTTCTTGATTGCTCCTTTTGTTCCATGGTACTCTGTGATGAAGTATATGTCAATGTCATTGTCATTGTCTGTTTTGTGTTCTTTATAAGTGAGAAGGAAATCAAAATCCATGTGTGAGGAGGCATTCACAAGAAGCCAGCCAGCAGCTGACAGAGACCAGGATTGGACGATACTAAGTGGCAAAAGGTATGATTCCTTAGCAACCACACACACACTGGACACCCAAAGCTTTCCCACCAGCACCACACTATCAAAGGCTCCAGAACACCGACGGGTACCCGGATGGAAGATAGAGACTACCGGCACCCATGTGCATGATGTGCTATCTGAATAAGACATTAATAAGACATTAAGCAAGATTAATCTACACCTATTCTCTGTGCCGCTGATAATAGGCTATATGCACCCTCCATGTGATTTCCCTTCTTCCACTGACTAAACTGTACTGCACTCTACTTTACCTCTACCACTACTGGACACAGATACCTTTTAATAGACACTATCCTTACCCACATTGGACAAAACCCCCCTAAACCTGACTTGCTCTGAACCCAACAGCATTGGATTTATTGATCATTTGGACCAACATATTCCTTAACTTGCAAAACCAATTATGGAACACTGAGACAGTGAACCCCAAAGGACCAATATTAAAGGTGTACTCCAAGCCACTAATCATCACAAAGTCAAATCTTTATTTAAAAAATTCCTAACTATGACACGGTAAACAATTAACATTGGACAACATAAAGCACAATGAACAGACATGTATTTAAAAACAACAAGCCCTGATCACACCGTTCTGTATTCATACGAAAATCTAAAGTCCAGTATAAAGGGCCATATCAATCCCTGGACCTAAAAAAGGAAAATCAAAGAAATAAACAAAATAACCACCTCACTGTGGAACTTTACCCCCTAAAGGGCAGCTGTCTGACCCTATCTGAAAACAGCAATAGACATCAAGCAGGTGCATGAAAAGTGCATGAATCAACAAAACAGCTGAGAGGTACGGGAGTTCAGGAATGGTGACTTGGGGACAAACACCGACACGTGTTTCGCAAACCGCTTTCTTAAGGTGAGGCATCTAGAGTGTAACGGCTTCTTATTAGACCAGGAAAAGTAAGATGGAAGAATTTATTTGTGTCCTTAATACTAATGACTTGAACATTCGTCTAACTAGATAAGAAAAGCATTAACTTCATTGATATTATTAAAGTTGGTGAGGATGGTCTACTACAAAATTACATCCACAAATAGTCTCTTACTTGAAAGTAGCTCTCACCATCCTGCCATTACACGTGGTATCCCTTGTGGTGAGTTTTTACACACAAGGCGCAATTGTTTGTCTGACGAAGATTTTGAGAGGAGGGCTAAGGAATTAAGTATGAGGCTCCTCAATAGGGGATATAGTAGGAGATCGATCAAAAAAGCATATAATACCAGCAGAAGTCTTAATCATAACCAACTAATTTATGGCAAAAAGTCATGTGAGAGTGACAATCAAATACGCTTTGTTACAAACTTCTCTAATCAATGGTGCCAAATACAGCAGATTTTAAATAAACACTTACCTATCTTGTGCACTGACGATGACCATGCCGAGAAATTAAAAATGTCGCCATTCAAAGAATTTAAAAGACTACTTTGTGAAAACTCATTTTATGAGATCTACTGATAGAGTTCAAACAGTAACAAGGTCATATCCCTGTAGTCACTGTTCAATTTGTAAATATATGCAACCTATGAAGAAATTCATTGCCCTTTTTGGACATAAACATGTGATATCATCCCTTTTAAATTGTTCAACCCAAGGGTTGGTCTACTGTTTGATGTGTCCCTGTTGACAGAGATATATTGGGATGACAAGTCGCTCCTTGAGAGTTAGACTTGGTGAACACTCTTGGAACATATGTAATGCTATAAAAGCTAACTAATGTGGCTAAACACTATTTAATCCATCATAACAGTTGCCTTGATGGCACAATTATGTTTGGCATGTATAAACTCCCTAAGTAGAGGTGGAGATGTGGTAAAATGTCTACAACAGATAGAAGCAAAATACATTTATTTAATGAACTCTGTTTTCCCTAATGGGTTAAATGAAAAGAACGAATTAGGGGCTTTTTTGTGACCTTGGTATATTGGTCTCTGATTTGTTATTGCATTTGGGAGTACTAGTGCACTGTTGTGCTCAATAAAATATTATGAATAAATACTATAAAAAATTATGTTATTACTGTTTGGTTATTTTTCCAACATTACGATTAATCTATTTATTAATTCAATACCATCTTTTTGTTTCTGGTAATGTGACTTTTCATTACTTGTAGTTTATACTATGGCCTTTTTAGATGAATGTTCAAGTCATTAGTATTAAGGACACAAATAAATTCTTCCAACTTACTTTTCCTGGTCTAATAAGAAGCTGTTACACTCTAGATGCCTCACCTTAAGAAAGCGGTTTGCGAAACACGTGTCGGTGTTTGTCCCCGATTCACCATTCCTGAACTCCCGTACCTCTCAGCTGTTTTGTTAATTCATGTACTTTTCATGCACCTGCTTGAGGTCTATGGCTGTTTTCAGGTATGGTCAGACAGCTGCCCCATAGGGGGTGAAGTTCCACCATGAGGTGGTTATTTTGTTTATTTCTTTGATTTTCCTTTTTCGGGTACAGGGATAGATATAGCAATTTATGCTGCACTTTAGAGTTGTATGAATACAGGACGGTGTGATCGAGGCTTGTTGTTTTTAAATACATGTCTGTTTATTGTGCTTCATGTTGTCTAATCTTAATTCATTTTAAATTGTTGACAGTATCATAGTTAGGAATTTTTGTAATAAAGATTTGACTTTGTGATCATTAGTGGCTTGGAGTGCACCTTTATTATTGGTCCTTTGCGGTTCACTGTTTCAGTGTTCCATAATTGGTTTTGTATTTTATAGTATAGCAATGGTAGCACCCGCTTTAGGGGTCCTTCAATTATATAGTGCCCTTATCGCGCCACATGTTTTTGATCTTATTGATTATCCACTTTAGACTAGTGCGGGACATTTTCTTTCTATTTCTTGTTATTCCTTAACTTATTTACAAACTTGTACCTGCATCATTCTATTCCACCTGGTATTCACTCAAGTTTTTCAATACCACAACCCCCTTTTATAAGATCTTTTTCTTTCCAACAATTCCACAAGTACCAGCACATCAGCCTCCATATAGACAGCTCTATCGTAGCGAAATATTGATATTGCTTGAGCGCAATACCATCCTCCTTTTCTGTTCAATGATATTATCATGTCAGAATTCTGCTGTCCTATAGCTTAAATATTACACAAAACCTTGCAAAAGGAACCTTACACTTGTTGAATTGTAATGAATGACAGGGATGGCTCCAGACATATGCCATATAGGCAAATTCTTAGGATCCATTGGTCCAGATGGGTCTAGGAGCATATACACCACATTTGTCCTTCCATCTCCCCATTCTCCCTAGACTTGCTTGAGATTTTTTTTTATCTCCCTAGTAATGACTAGCATAGGCTGTTCGATATTGTGTCTCTCCCCCCCCCCTACTCTTTTAAGAACCATAATGTGTGTGTGCAGAAGAGGTCCTTTGCTCTGCTCCTTTGAGCAAGGGTAGGAGCACAGTAGTATTGTCACACCCCCTTCAAAATTGGTTATAGGGTTTAGCTGTGTTTATAATCACGAGTGCTATAATTTGTTACTTACTGCACCTGCACCCAAGTGGAGTGATAAAAACTAGCACAACAAATAGTTCATGAGAGTTTTATTGCAAAATATGCAACAATTCCAGTGTTCATTATAGAAATATACAACATTTGGATATTTTGTGAAACACTTGACTGATAATTGTTCCAGCCTGAGTTAGATTTTTATCATCTGCACTAACTCAGGCTAAACCTATTGTTGGGCTTAATGATGTTTACTAATACTGCACAATGGGTTATTGCATATTTTACAATTAAATTCTCACTGGTAAGAACCAGATCAGCTCTGTGATGCCTATATTATCAACTGCAGGAACCAATGTAATGTAAAGCACTTTTGTATTTGTGAGTGTGTAGCCAATTCTGTAACCATCTTTACAAATTCTATGTCACATGACTGTGACATAACATTCTAAAATACTTCCACAGGATATGTATATACAATTTCAAGAGAGAAAAAGTGCACTCACAAATGTGGATTTTAGATTTTGTTAGTGACAAATTCCTCATTGACTCAATTAGATGATAAGCACTGCGCATGCTCACAACGGGAGCAAGCACAGAGAGACGGGTGTAAGTAGGCCCATCTGTTGGTGTTCACATCCGACAGCACTGTGCCAATGGAACTGGTAGTTCCACAATATTTAAATATGCAGTGTGGTGCTGTCCGATACCTGCGCATCCGCTTTACGCTTTCACCATCCCAGGGGATGGTGTAAGCATAAGTAGCAACCTATCCCTTCTTCTTTTCCTTTTTTCCGCCACTCTTCCACTCACACCAGCAGTCGACTTCCTTCCCCCTCCTTATGGGCCAGATTCAGACCACCGGATGTAATGCAGTATACAATTTCAGTAAACACCGGATGTATATGCAATACGTCCAGTGGTCTGAATACGGCCCTATGTTTTCTTCATCTTAGTGTGTTAGCTAATGTGAGTAGGGCCCTCCATCCTAGCGTTGTTCCCTGCTCCACCACTCCCCTCTCACTTTGAACCCTCTTGTCTCCCTCTGTCACCCTTTTACCCCATCTGGTGACTCCCTCTCAACCTCTCACTGCGCTCTATCCCCTCCTCCCTGATCTGCCAAGATTGACACCTCGCATTTTGCCTTGCTGTCTGTGCTCGCTTTATTTTATTTATGTGATATGTTTTATTTATATTGTATTTTATTATGTACTATGCTGTCTATTCCTACCCGGTATGTCTGTTCTGAATTTTGTTGTATTTTGTACGGCGCTGAGGACACCTTGTAGCGCCTTATAAATAAATGATAATAATAAGAATAATAAGAATAATAGCAAGCCACCAGATATGTTAAAATTATGAAAAAAAACACTGTAAAAAGTAAAAAAAACAAAACACAAACATTTATACCCCCCCCCAATAAATAAAATTTCTCACCTAGGTTTAAAGCTATATAGAAATATGTACAAAAATATTTTTGTAATCATAATATTGTTTGATTTGAAATTGTATGAGTAAAATTAAATTTAAGACTTTCATACAACCCTTATACCACTTTATTTAAACTATATCACTTATTTATTGACCTTTTAGTATAATGTTTTAAATTGGTGTGAGTAGCATGTATAAATGACTCACAAGTTGCAAATATGGCAGTAATAATTTTGCAGGCTTTGATGTCATTATTAACATAAAATATGATTGCATTATACACTAACTTGCATTTTCTAACGTGATTTTTCTTTAATACAAGTGTTCAGGAAGATTTACATTTCGATCTAAATGTTTTAGTGATTGCTCTATTGGGTTTCATTATGCTAGTGCTGTTAATCAAACCTTGGCTAAACTTGCAGCCATGATTCAATATATTATTTTTTCGACATGGACATGGTTAAACTAAATGAATATAAATATTATCACACAATGAAAGAGCACTCTGTAAAATTGCGCACTGTCTGTCCATGTGTTCTGTAAATTTTGTTGAAAGACAAGGGCCCAGATCCAGACCTGTTGAAAAACAAGGGCCCAGATCCAGACCCCCCCCCCCCCGCATTCTTTACGCGCACTCCCCACTGACGGTATTAAATCTGGACACTTATATGTCCAGATTCCTACCTTAAGTTTTTACGACTAGGTCTGTGGCCATACGGATGCGCAGATGTTCTGAGACAGGGGACTTACGCAAATGACTTGTGTAAGTCCTCTGTCATACCTAAGTGTGGATCTGGGCCAAGATGTGTAAACTCTGTAAATAAATATCAATCATATTAGTCCCTAGAACTGGCCAGTCAAGTGCAGGGTTCTACATTCTTACAAATACTGGAAATTTGGGTTATGTTTTTTGCTAGTACTTTGCACTTTTATTTAAACTAACAGATAACAATGCATAAGCAGCATTACTATACATTTAGCATTGCATTCAGTAGGTTAAATGCTACTACAATAATCCAATATACAGTGTGCAGTGTCAGCTGTCAGCAACTTCCTGCACATAGACATGCCCTGTGGCTTGGGCAAATGTTTTGCCTTAAACTCTGCATGCCCAAGTCTGAGTTCAATGTCAACTGGTTTTAATTGCATGAGCATTCCCTTATTGTACATTGTTTATGTTGTTTCATTCCTGCCCTCCGAAGCAACTGTGGCTGTGATATGTTGACTCCTGAATAGCCATAATTATATGCACAGTTGTTCTGGCTATATGCAGCATGATGGAACGCAGTGATTCACTGCATTATTGCTCGTAAGCTTAGATCTGGATCAGACCCTGTATGAGGTTGGCAGAAGGCACTAATCACTTATGCTTTATTTTAGTTGGGAGAGGGAGCAGTAGATCAACACCACACTATTAAACTGGAAATGTATTAGTGTCTGATTCACAGCTTTAGAATTGGTCATGCTGTGTCCTTATTGCTACAGTGCAAGAAATCTGTGAGGAAAGACCCTAGAAAGAATTAATAAAGTTGAAGATAATGGACTGGATCCAGATTCAGCACTTACACTTTTCTTCTTTATGCGTGCAGAAATTGCAGGCAAAGTTTAAGTGCACATGCACAGCCAATGGACTTCCATCATTGATCTAGATTCTAAGGATCTAGACTTCCATTCTAGAAGACTTTTTAATGGTAGGAAGGGACACCATATGTACAGGAAATTATTAAATTGCACACTTTACTCCATCAACTTGCATTTATTCTGGTTCTATTTCTATACCCACTGATCCAGACTCTAGCACTATCTAAAGGGCCACAACTTGCTTCTGGCTATTAGTCTGTCTAGTCTCACCATCCGGAGCTTTGGTGAAAACCGGGTCAGTAACGTATGGAGGGATTTCATACGTTTGCCCAATCTAAAATTCAATTTAAATAGCACCCCTTGCATATAGAATACGCACAGGGGTCTGTCACACCCCAAATACGGAAACAATGCAGCATCCCAATGCATATCTCAGGGTTCTGGACATGTGCAGTATTGAACCACAGCTGGCTTCTGCATACCGCATAATGAACACAAAAAGCTAATAGTCACCAAATGACTGTATTTTTTGCCCAACAAAGCATAATTTGTGGGATATGTAGAGTCACACATTCTTCCCTCCTCCTAACAGAGTCTTTGAAAACGTGAGGACAAAGAAGTAGGTCAGTATTTAAAGGGTTTTTTACAGAAGACTATAAAATGTTTATTTTACAGTCTTTCCTTAGAAGGGGGGAGAAGAAGGTACCAAAAGAAAAGTTCTCTATCTCCGCCAAATATAAAAATATTCTGACTAAAAGTAAATATTTGAGGATCAATGTATCTGACATATACATTAATACAATTAAAGTATATTATATTTTAAATCAGAAGACACACTGATTTAAATATATAATGATTAATGTTTATTTTATCTGGTGCGATTGTGGGTTTTTTTTACTTTCAGATTTCATTCATTATTATGAGACAAATATGATATCTCTTAAGTTTAATTTTTTAAATTTAAACGCAGAGACCATCACCAATAATTTATCACAACATTTAGTTGAACTATAGCTCTGAATGTGAATTATCTTTCTTAGCAAACTTTGTTCCCATGGACTTTCTCCTAGTTACTAAACTGGAATAATTTGTACTTTTAAGAATTCCCTTCTCCGCAGAAGCTTAAAAGAATTTGCATTTAGGGTAATTTACAGCCTAATACTGAATTACTAAAGCTGAAAGAGGACCAAGAGTAGCTATATCTGCCTATCATTTTAGGATTTTGGAATAACATTTTTAAAACATTTATTCTTATGGGTATATGAAGAGATGAACCCACAAGCTTATCATTTTTAAAATAGTTTTGTTGGCCAGCCTTTCTCCCATAGATTCACGCTCAGAATATTTCTGTATTATTTTACTGCAATTTTACTGAAATTTTATATATTGTATATATATTTTGAACAAATATCCACCTGATGTAATAGTGGGATAAAATTTCAGTAAAGTCTTTCCTAAACAGCTTTCCGCAAAATAGACCCACATCAGTCTGGGACAGGCTTTTCCTGACTGTCTGGTCCCTTACTTGCATCAGGTTGAGGTATTTGTAAATATATCTTTCTGCATACTCTGTTTTACCTTATTTTGGTTCGGGCCACTCTGGCAATATTACAGCAGAGAAACATTCTTATAGGTAGCGACTCTCCACCACTACGCATTTTGTCATGGACTTCATTAGGGGCTAGAGACCAGCCCTCAAGCTACAGACCAGGGGTCTGATCTAGACGGCGGGCGTAAGCGTAAGATCGGCTGAAAAGCCGATCTGCCATGCGCCGGGCAGATGTTGGCCGGCGTCGCTACGGCAACGACTGATCGTGGATCGGGCATCCGTAGCAGCGCTGTAGGGACGCTGGAGGGAACGTCCCCCAGCATCCCTACATTCAGGTTAGTGTAGGTTGGCTGGGGGAGGTTGTTTAATGAGGGTGGGAGGGCAGGCTAGGCGGCCATACGCCCGCACAGGGGGAGTGTCGGGGTAAGTGAACGCCGATACGCTGTGCTTTAGTAAGCACAGCGCATCGGCGTAGGTCTGGATCAGGCCCCAGGCCTCTCCCATACCCATAATTTAAAGACTAGCAATGACCGAACAGAGAATGGTTCGTTATATGCAGAAGCTGTAGTTGTGAATTACAATCTGGTTCTGGATTATTGTCTGCATTAAGTGTCGAGTATATGATTCAGCATATTTTGAACTTTTACCTTGAGTCTTTTTTTACACATTATTGAAAAAAACTTTTCTATTATATCATCATTTATTTGTGTTGTTGTTTATATATTGTAGCATAGCTTTTTGGGGGGTATCTACAGCAAGACACAACTTATTCAGCACCTATATATTTGTTTAAAAATCAGTGAAAACATATACTGTTTTACACTTTAATGCACTTTCAATGTTTTGCACTGAACGTCCACATCAAAAGAGTTAGGTTTTGAAACTAATTAATTGATTGGATTTTAATATTATTGTAGGTTAGAGTCTAAGGTTTTCATTTTAATACATTTCTTTCATGCATTATATATGTTTAGTTATTTTACTCATATTTGTAATTTTTTTTATATTATCTCATTGAAGTTAAGTCAAATAATGTAGTTGAGTGGTGCCGTTCATATTACTACTACTTGTATTATATTTTAGTGTCATCAACAGAAATAGAGAGACTGGGTGGGCAGCTTTTGTTGGCAGGAGGAAATATTAATAATTGCTCTGTTTTTGAAAGGTTAAGTTGAGAGTACATCCAAGATGAAATGGGTGAAAGACATCAAGTTTTGTGGACCAGCGCGGTTGGTAATGGATCAGGGGTGGATAGGTAGAATTGTGTATCATCTGCATAGAGATGATATTGAAAACCAAATGACTTTAATAGTTGTCCAACTAAATATATATATTACAGAAGGACATATAACATATCCTCCTGTACTAAATATGCACTTGCTGTTTAGGGTTACTGGGGTTGTGGGCAGGAAAAGGAGGAAGTGCTCCATCCTCCAGGCCCAGATAGATAGATAGATAGATAGATAGATAGATAGATAGATAGATAGATAGATAGATTCTATTCCTAAAATGATTCCAATAAAGTGGATAAAAGTGAGTCGGTAGAGAAAGTATAATAATAGACAATGTTCTGGTGGGAAACATTGGGTCCAGGCATTCATGTGAATTCTACTTGTCATGTACCACCTTCCTAAACCAGACCATACCTTCATGGTAACAATATTTGATGATTGGAGTGGAATAATTATCAGCAGGATATTGCACTCTGCCACACTTCAGAACTTGCTTAGAAATAGCTTAAGGAACATAACAGAGTTCAAGGTTTTGACTGGGCCTTCAAATTCCCAGATCTCAGTCCAATCAGTAATCCCTGGAACATAGGAGCCGAAGAAGGACACAACACAGCTAGCAAAGATCAACTGACATTGTCAAGAGAGCAAGTTTTATTCTTAGTGACTGATGGATAATGCTTTTCTTCACTGATACACTGTCATCGAAGTAATCAACTTTAGGGAAATCAAGCTTTGTGGCAGCCACTGTGAGGTAAGTTCAAGCAGCACTACCACATGGGTCTGCATCTGATCCAGACCTAATGCACTCCCTACAGCCCCGTACACTAATCTGTAGCCTTATCAATTTATTGACTGTTCACATAAATAATGTAGTGGCTGGACCATGCATGAGCCTCAATTTTTTAAGCGTAGTGCATATAAAAAATAATAGTATAAAACAGTATACAGATTATTTGATTGACGAGTTAAAAACATTGGGGTAGATCCTGAACAACGTTTGCTTTACGTTTGTTCGCGTAGCAAATTTTCGCGTACGTAAATTCGCTACGCTACCCTTAACACACCCCCTGCACGGACGTATTTTGTGAAAATACGCTACCCAAACCCTACCTTAACTTTTCCATACGTAACACAATACGTCCGCTAACGGGCGTACAGACTACGCGAACGTACGCAGCTTAGCACGCCCATACTGTACACTTTAAATACCCCCCCCCGCCTACTTCACGTAATTCGCACGTATTCTTCGCTAACGTAATTTTGGCACGCCCACACGTAATTACTTACGTTCGCAATACGTGAATTATCCTTACGTTAGAAAATACGCTACGCGAATGTGCGTATTTTCTGCGGTGCGCATGCGCAGTTCGCTCAAAACTGCGAATTTACGTGTATACCACACGTAAATTCGCAGAAAAACGTACAGCAGGATCTGCCCCATTTTGACTATTTTATGTTTTCATTATAATCAGTAGCTTTAATGAAGGTGCTCATAAACATACAAAACATGCAAACTAAAATTTAACAAAGGGACAACGTATGAAGTCCTAAAGATTCAGAATGCTAAATGGATTATTAATATGTTTATATAAGCAAGAGTATTTGGCTCTAATAAAAACATATATTACATTTTGTAATTACTTAGTTCAAAATAATTACAACTTTTCCTGTGATATAGTTTTATGCATCCTGTAGGAAATTGCATTATTTGTGAAAGGAAAAGGCAATATCCACCTTTATCTTCTTACAATTCCCCAGAGTATTGACAAATGATGCAAATTATGTTGAGTAAATTAATAAAATCAAGCTTCTGGAAAGAAAAGCGATTACTGTTTTTTAAGATCCAGCAAATCAAACTGTAATTTTTTTTTCTTTCTATAAAGAACCGGCTGACATTTAGCAAGACTTGAAGTCTGTTCTCTAACAGTTGTTGACCCCAATTATGGGTTACTGTGACATCATCTGCAGCCTGGCTGCTTCTCTGGAAATCACATAACTTAATTGTTCATTTAATAGACTATATTATTTTGAATTGCTCTATGGCAGATCATTGTGTTATGCACAGGAAATTCAAGTGAGTGTCTGAAATACTTTTATTGATCACCCGCATTACTTAAACATGCAAGGGCAAAGCACAGAAGATAATTGTTGTCAGTGTGGTCCATTAGATTTTATATGTTTAATCACCAAGACAAAGCCAGATGGATTATTAATAGCAATTAAAGGGTAATTTTGCAACCATGAAAAATCTTGCTTGTAAGTAATTATATTGTTTTTAGTAGTCAAAAAAATGTTATAGTCTAAGCTGGCTCAATTGATGAGACCAACCAAACCTTAAATTAATTTTGTACTTAATAAAGAAACTAGAACTCTGCTGTGTTGACATCCCCTATAACCCAGTTTAAATTGTGTACGGCTATTTTTTTTATTATAATTGCCTTTTTATAGAGTGCCACCAAGGATTCACAGTGGAGTAAATAAATCATAATTATAGATGAGCCCTGACCCCTCCCCCAACATGGCCGCTGCACACTGTTCAAATGGCAGGGGTGTCTTAGCACAGACCTCCTGAGTACACATATAGCAGATGGATAGGGACTCACCTACAGGAGGTGTCTTGACGCTGGGCAGGTGAGCTTAACCCAATATAGCTATATTGTGAACTAAACCTCCTTTTTATGTATGTGCTGACACAAAGTGTTATATAATGTTTGTTTGGAGCGCCAGACTTCTCTTTTGTTCCTTGTAGTTACACAGTGGTCATTTTGGTCCTTGGCTGCACCTCTCCATTTATATACACACTTGCACACATTTCATATATTGAATTAAAAGCACAGCCTTTGGTTTTTTTGCTATTGTTACTAGTTTCACTTTGGAAGCCTGACCCCTCCCCCAACATGGCCGTTGCACACTGTTTAAATGGCAAGGGTGTCTTAACACAGACCTCCTGAGTACACATATAGCAGATGGATAGGGACTCACCTACAGGAGGAGCCTTGACGCTGGGCAGGTGAGCTTAACCCAATATAGCTATATTGTGAACTAAACCTCCTTTTTATGTATGTGCTGACACATAGTGTTATATAATGTTTGTTTGGAGCACTGGACCTCTCTTTTGTTGCTTATAGTTACACAGTGGTCATTTTGGTCCTTGGCTGCACCTCTCCATTTATATACACACTTGCACACATTTTATATATTGAATTAACAGCGCAACCTGTGGTTTTTTTGCTACTGTTACTAGTTTAACTTTGGGAGCCTGACCCCTCCCCCAACATGGCCGCTGCACACTGTTCAAATGGTAGGGGTGTCTTAACACAGACCTCCTGAGTACACATATAGCAGATGGATAGGGACTCACCTACATGAGGTGCCTTGACGCTGGGCAGGTAACCCAATATAGCTATATTATAAACTAAACCTCCTTTTTATGTATGTGCTGACACATAGTGTTATATGATGTTTGTTTGGAGCGCCGGACCTCTCTTTTGTTCCTTATTTCATAATTATACATGAGCACCGATCCCCGTGTTTTGGCTTTGGTTCTAAATTTTTGTCTGGTTTTGTCAAAACACTGTGAAATGTTTTGGTTTTGGATCTGTATTTTTTTATTGTTTAAATCAGCTAAAATCATGTATACGACCCTATATAATATTTTTAAACGATTAAAAAGAAAAAGACTTATAGATAAGGTAATTTAGTTCAAGCAAGGAAAAGGCACCCCCACACAGATCCTACTACCACCAATGGGAGCTTGTGTAGCAGAATAGGCCACATACTGGTGAATCCCCTCCTGTGTCACCCAGGCAAACATGTGCAGATCCTTCTACCACCAACGGGAGCTTGTGCAACAGCCCAGCCCACATGCTGGTGAGTCCCATGACCCCGTTACACAGACACTGCCGCGAATGTGCCACTACCTCCAATAGGAGGTAGCGGTGCAGCAGCCCAGGCAACACACTGGTGAACCCTCTCATAGTGTCATCCAGGCACACCTGTGCTTATTCCACTACCACCAATGACAACACACTGATGAGTACCTCTCATAGTGTCACCCAGGCACCCCTGCGCTTATCCCACTACCACCAATGACCAAACATTGGTGAGTACCTTTGCAAATCACCATCTCCACTAAGCATATCATTAATGTTCAAATTGTTACTCTGTTGTTGTTGTTGTTGTTAAACAATACGTTGTGCAAAGTGGTGGTAGATGGAATTATCCTTGGGTCCTCCCGCAGACCCTCCCATCAGGACAGAGTTCCTGCCAAGAAAAGACCCTTTTAGAAATAAAGAAAGCCGAAAGCTCAATTTCTGCTGTCTCGAAAAAGGCAGCCCTTTGCAATTTTTTTGCAGAGAGAAACATAGAAACAAAGAAAGTGATGGCAGAAAAGAGCCACATGGCCCATTCAGTCTGCCCAGTTGTTGTTTTTTTTAAACTATACTGACTCTAGACCCTATTTGCCCTCAATTTAGTTTGAAATTTAAGATATCCTTATATTTATCCCAAGCATGTTTAAACTGTTCTACTGTGTTAGCCTCAACCACCTCAGATAAGATGTTATTACACTTATCTGTCACACATTTAGTAAAGTCAGCCACCCTCCAGTTTATATTCATGTTCTCATGTTCTATTACACCACTTTCTCTGAAAAATGCCACCCCCCTCTAGCTGGTCACAACCCTTAATATATTTGAAAGTTGCTATCATGTCCCCCCTCTCCCTTCTCTGCCCCAAGCTATACATGTTTAGTTCCTCTAGCCTTTCTTGGTATGTTTTGTGACACAGGCCATGGATCAGGGCTTGAAGTGAGGGGGTATATGGGGGTATGCCATACCGTCACTTATCCCACTGATTTAATTGAAAAGCTATAAATCTTACTTCACTTCTACTATTTCTATATTGTCATACCGCCACTTCCAAGTTTCCACTTTGACCACTGCCATGGACCATTTTAGTTGCTCTCCTTTGCACAGTCTCTAATGTTTTTATGTCTTTCTGGAGATATGGCCTCCAGAACTGAACACAGTATTCTAGGTGATGTTGTACCAACGAACTATAAAGAGGAATCACTATTTCTCTCTTTCTGCCACTAATTCCTCTCTCAACCAAGCATCTGACTTGCCTTTCTCATTGCTTTGTTACTTTGCTTGGCTACCTTTAAGTCACCTGAAATTATGACTCCTAGACACCTTTCCTCCTCAGTAGTTTCTAATGAAGTTTCATTAATGCTATATAAAGCTTTTGGGTTTTTGTGCCCCAAGTGCATGATTTTGCATTTTTTAAACTGCAGTTGCCACACTCTTAACCATTCCTCCACTCTACTTAGATCATAATTCATTTTCTGTACCCTTCCTGGCGGGTCTACCCTGTTACATATCTTTGTGTCATCTGCAAAAAGGCATATTTTCCCCTCAATGCCACAGGCAATATCACCTATAAAGATATTAAATAGCACTGGTCCAAGTACAGAACTCTGGGGCACTCCACTGGTTACCTTACCAGAAGGGATTCCATTTACTACTCCATTGTTGTCTATCCTGTAACCAAGATCGTATCCTATATGTACAGTTCCTCCTTTATATAAAACTTTAGTGACCCAGTCAAAAAATTCAAGAAGATTTGTTTGACATGATTTTTCCCCATGCTGCTTGGGATCCTGTAAGTTACTGGATTTAAGATACCGTACAATTTGTTTCTTTAATAGTGTTTCCATCAATTTCCCTACCACTGATGTTAGACTCACTGGTCGGTAGTTTGACGCTTCTTCCCTACTTCCACTTTTATGCAGAGGGACGATATTTGCTATTTTCCGGTCCTCTGGAATCACCCCAGTTATTAGTGACTGATTGAATAATTCAGTTAATGGTTTTGCCAGCACCCCTCTAAGCTCTTTTAGTATCTTCATATGTATACCATCTGGTCCCATTGATTTGTCCACTTTCAGCTTTGAAAGTTCTTTTAATACCTGCTCCTCAGTGAAAGTAGTAGTAATTGCTCCCATTGTATTAATAGCCTTCCCATTTAAATGTGGTCCCTTCCCCGCTCTTTCCTTTGTGAATATTGAACAGAAATACTTGTTAAGATGATCTGCTATAGCCCTTTAAACTTTAACAAGAATCCCACGCTCTGTTTTGATTCTTACTATACACTCTTTAGTTTAGTTTTGTCTTTCATTTATATACCTAGAAAAGCTTTTGTTCCCTTTTTGTACCAAGTAGGCCAGTTTTTCCTCAGTATATGCCTTTGCTGCCCTGATGATCTTTTTAGCCTCCTTCTGCACAAAATACTCCTCTCTGTCATCAGTATTTTGAGTTTGCTTAAAATTCCGAAAGGTCATCTTTTTGGCTTTTACTGTAGTTGATACCTCTTTTGTAAACCACACTGGCTTTCTTTTTCTGGGGTTTTTCCTAACCTTTGTTATACAAAGGACTGTTGCTGCATTTTTTTAAATTTCCCCACTCCTCCTGTACTCCTTTTATGTGCCTCCACTCTGCCAAAGAAACACTTACACATTTCCACTTTTCCACAAAATCTGCCACCCTAAAGTGACCTAGGGTCATAAAATATAGGGTTAGGATTAGAGTCATGGAAGGAGAGGGTTAGGGATAGCCTGTGGGTAGCAGTTTTTAGAGTTAGGCCAAGGGGATGGGAGTCATAGGGTTAGGCTAAAGGGAGGGCAGTCTTATGGTTAGGCTATGGGGAGGGGTGATATAGGGTTAGGCTGCTGGGAAGGGAGTCTTTGGGTTTGGCTGCAGGTACATTTGGGTAAAGTGATTATCAAGTATTACGGTTAGGTATAAACACAGAGAAAGACAAGTCCTACACAAATAAGGGTGCTAAATTTTAGGAAGGCTGATTTTGATGAACGGAGAAATCAAGTGATTCTTTGGCAAAGTGGAGGCACAGGAAAGGAGTACAGGAGCAGTGGAGAGATTTTAAAAGTTCATTATTAAATGCAACAGACTTTTGTATTAGAAAGTTTAGGAGAAACCCTATAAAAGTAAGTCAATGTGGTTTACAAAGAATAAAGAAAGTATAGTGAAAGCAAAAATGATGGCTTTTAGGAACTATAAGCAAACTCAAAAAAAGGATGACAAGAAGGATTATTTTGAAAAGCAGGAGGCTTAAAAAGTTATTAAAGGCATAAGCTGAGTAAAACCTGGCGCAATTTGACCGAATTATTCAACCAATCACTTGTAACAGGATTAATTTTAGAGGACCGCAAAAGAGCAAATATTGTCCCTCTGCATAGAAGTTCCGAACTTGCTCTTAAATTGACTGCTTTTGCATTGCTAAGAAGAAGCAATCGATCATCCCCAGGACAAAGACGCAGCAGCAATTGATTAGTATTAATCTAGCTACAATCCTTATCCATATCCTTGCTCTAACCCTCCCCTTCCATTACCCTAAACCTAACCCTCTCCTTCCATTAGCAATAGCATTTCAGCTCATTATTTTATGGAAATACACTGTATCCTTGATATATTTTTGTTTCATAATTTATATTTCTCTTTAATAGCAAATAAATTGATGCCTTTATAAAAATAAATGTAATAACAAAACCAAAATCTAAATAATGGTTGGCAATCTATGCATTAATAGATAATATTTTTCTGTTTTAATATATGGAAAATATATGATACTTGCCAAAGTTTTTAAATAAATCTTCGTCTCTTATAGTCTATTCAAGAACTATAACTACTGTGCCTAAAGATGTAATTATATTCACTGTCATTATGTCTTTTATCCCTAAAATACCCATTAACTTTTGTTAACATTGTGCCCTTGACATTCATAAGGCAATAGTTATGAT
The DNA here is from genome assembly GCA_011038615.1 of Limnodynastes dumerilii. Lineage (NCBI taxonomy): Eukaryota > Metazoa > Chordata > Amphibia > Anura > Limnodynastidae > Limnodynastes > Limnodynastes dumerilii. Next base: position 543,674 of record WWET01000085.1, on the reverse strand, counting down.
GTGATTTCTCTTGTCCACACTATCTTCCTAGTTTAATTTAAGTTTCTTGGCAATTTCCTTACCTTTTTTTTATTGCTTTATATGCTTTATTGCATATCTTACATTGCTGAAAATATATATGTTAAATGCAAGGATCTATCTTTGAGGCAACTGGCTTGAATAGACCCTAAGGACACAATTAAATTATAATTAGGTCAAGAGACTGATAATGCATAACTGACTTTCAACTCTCTTTAAAATGACAAACCATTAAAGAAAGAATTCCTCCAAACTGTTTCTAATGCAATAACAAGTTCCCATTACCAACAGATGAAAAAATTATAAAAAAAAAATTACTAAA
>WWET01000085.1:526823-542978 GCA_011038615.1 Limnodynastes dumerilii | reverse complement strand
ATTATTAAAAAAAAATATATATATATTAAAAAATAGGCTGAACAAAAACTTTATTTTGTGAATTCAAAGGTCTCTATTTAATAAATTATCTTAGACACCTGGAATTAAATCAGATTCACCTAAATCTTATTTAGAAAGAATATAGCTTATAATGTACAAAGTATTCTAGTAAATGCTGCATACTAATTATAAAAAATGATTAATTAAATTCATACCAGACTTAGGATCCAGCATGAATTGTGAGTCAATGGAAAATTCTAAAAATGAGCAGTGTACTGGTAGTCAAAAAAATAATTACTCTTAATAGTACTTTGACTACATTATTAATATATCTTTATAACTATACAAAATGGTGGTCTTTCTCACTCCTTAAGTACCTGCATCTCTTTCCAAAGCTTCTTACTAGCTTTAGAAAATATATTCTCCTTTAGCCTGAATATCCTCAATGTCACAATCATGGGATTTTCCTTGCATATTATGTTTGTTTACTCACTGCTGATCACATAACTTCTTTTAGTTTCTGCACTTCCTATTGATCACTCTCTGCTGCAGCTATTACTTTACAAGTGCTGCTCAGTGCCTCGCTGGACTCATTCATTACCTGGTCTATTTAAACTTCCAGCTGACATTACTTTTCTGTCAGAGCAACAGGTTTCAATCACCTGCTGACTGGAATCCTCAAGTTTACTTGTGTGTTCTGGCTCTTAGGTTCCTAGTTGTGTCTCCAGTCCTCAGTTCCAGGTATCCTTCTCTTGGTTTCTGCACCCCTGCATCTCAGGTTCCAGTTTGTGCCTCTGGTGACTAAGGGCTGGATCCAGACTTAATAAGGAGCTTGAAATTAAGAGAAGAAAGTTGCTCCTGGGCAATACCATGTTAATTTCAGGGGGAGTCAGTATAATTGTATTCTGTGCAAGCAGGGATATATCTTTGAATTGCTTATTGCATACAGATAGTGACCAGCTTTACATTTACACTGTTATTTATACTTACTCTGGGAAATGCCAGCTCTTAACTCTAATACTGTTTGCAACAGATGCAATATGACTTCCCTGCAATCAACATGGTTTAGCCCAGGAGTAACTTTCCAATCTTAATTTCAAGCTCCTTCTTAAGTCTGGATCCAGCCCTAAATCTCCATCATTCTGCTGTTCTTTGTTGCACCAAGTCTCAGTAGACACTCCTACACTACCCATTCACACTCACTCCTGCAACCTCCAAATCTCGACATCTGTGTGCAGAGGGCCATGAACTTCCACTTGACTGCTGCCAAGATTATCCCCACCATCAGGGGCTCTGGTGAACACCAGGCTTGTGGTTAGACTCTGCGTCTCTGGTCCCATGTGGTCCATTTTCAGACCGGTGCTGAGTTTGGTGCATGACACTCAAACATTTATCCATCTGTTTATACTCTCTGATGAAATCGCTGTCACAGTGAAGAAAGGCGTAAGAGTCTGATCTCTTATTGGAGCTATGCCTCTGCCTACAAATTGCTATTGTAAGGGAGATGCCAAGCAATTTACATCTAACGGCAAAACAGCTAGTCTGTGCTGCATAAAGACCGGGTCTGGAACCTGCTTCTCTCCTCAATTTCCATTGGATGATATCTGATTCTTCATTGTGAACTGTGGTAGCAAGTCTAGTGTTACCAGCCCAGCGAGCGGACGGGACACCGCCAGCACGTGAAGCCGCTGGAACGACTCAGCCATGATAGCAGCTTGTCTGATCCCTCTCCAGCTGCTTAAGTGACACCAAGTGCCTGACCACCTATCGTGAGTTTTTAAACCAAAACTGCATTGTCTGGGACACGTACACATTCACCAACTTGAGACCAACTGCTACTCACATTATCAGCTATAACTAACAGCTTTTATCTGCCTGCATAACTGATTACTGATTGGTATGATAACACCTTATCCTGCTTAGGTGAATATTACTATTAACCAACACATTGGAAAGACTACAGTTACCCCACTCTGTTTTATTCTGGGACTGTGCATATGTGGACAGATTGGAAATGTGTCTCTCTGATTGCAACGTAGTTGTCAGGCGCACCCAGCTGTTTAAAATTGCCATTGTGTCACTTTTTATTGAGTTACATTGTATGTCCTTAGGACACTGTGTTCACACTGGTATTGCATCTCTTATTTGGGCTTTTTTCATGTGAAGTGTCATTAGGGGTATTCTCCGTTTTTAATTATTTTTAACAAATAAATAATTTTTAGAGTGGTTATAGCGCTATTTTTTTTCTCTGTTTGCATTTTCTTTGTTGATGGGAGTGGGTTCTCTCCCAGTAATAGCAGCTTGCCTTCTGTGATATCAGTATAAAACTGCAATTTAGCGCCACTGAGATTTTTTCTCTCTCTATTAAACCCAACTTGTCTATTGGTAAATGGACTTGTCCCTCAGTAAACATTTATGTACATATCACATATCTTTTTTTAACCCCTTTTTGATTAGATTATAAACTTTCATGAGATGACCCAAGTCTGAAAGTAGTATCTAATTGAAGAAGATATGCTTGTGTATTCTTCTTGCTCATCTCTAATGCCAGAGAACTCTTTGCATTTTATTTGCGAAATATCGTTGCTCATTGCATGTCTGTCAGAATACGTTGTGGCAGCCATTGGCATTCATTGATTACAGTGCTGGAATTTATTAAGTGAAATGATGTTAGTTATGTGAGAAGTGTACATAAATGACAATTGCAGCTGGATCACAGGACATAGAATCCCAAAAAAATAACAAAAGTAACTTTGTGCACATTAAGTAATTTACATATGTGGCACCCCTAGAATATTTCACCAGTGCAATTAAATATTGATCCAAGGGTGGGCAATATTTATAGACAGATAGATCAAACTTTTTTGCCACTCACTGTTCCATAGTTTGCAGCATGAGTCGTCCTTAGCAAAAGACTCTAGAAGATGCCAATCCTTGTTCCAGTTAGAGTGATAGGTTACTGACCAGTTTTCTCTCCAGTGTTTTTAACATTGTCTTCCTCATGTTGTGTGAATGGCAGTCTCTGTGTCCCTCTTCAACCTTCTGGCAATGTGTGCAACTTCAGGTATCCATGAATTTTCATGTATCAGTGAATTAGAGATAAATCTCTAGTAAAGATATCATTTATGAATTCCCAGAATAAAAAATAGGCAAGAGCTACTAACATATGAGTATAGACATTGGTTAAAATGTCTATATGTGCATGGATTAGAAATTGTCCACAGACATAAATTGATACACAAAGTTTCTTAATGTACTGTGTACAATTTGTTTTTATTTTTATCCAAGTATCTTTACAACATTATAAGTCTGTTAGACATAAAGATAAAGTACATAAAAGGAGAGTGAATTTTTATTTATAGAACACAGTATCCCTGTTCTTTATATTTTACGAGATGTGCATTCATAATGGTTCTAGTCTGACTGATTGTGTATCAGTCATTGTTCTTCTTGAGGTCTATATATTTTACCCAAGATTCATAAAACTCCATTTAGACCCCCAGTTAGACCTATTATTACGGGAATTAGCTCTATAACTTCTAATTTATCAAAATTTATAGATTATCACCTCCAACCTTTAGTTTTAAAAAATAAATTCTATATTAAGGATACAGGAGATATTCTTGAGAAGTGTTCCTCCATCATTTGAAAGATTGCTTCCTGGTAACGGCTAATGTTACATCTTTATATACTATTATTAAGCACACAGATGATATCAGAGAGTTTGAGGAGATATTAAAGGATAGTAAAAGGATAGTAAATATAAGGAATCTTTAAGGAAGTTTATTTTAGAGTGAATTTTATTCATTTTAACTTATAATTATTTTAATTTTAACAGTACATTTGATATTTTATTCATAAGGAAAGGGAATAGGAAAGAAATTGACGTCTTTTTTAATTTTTTAAACCAGAATAGTTTAAATATTATGTTGACATTTGATATCCGCAAGGACAGAGTTCATTTTTTGGATTTACCCTAAAAGAAGGAAGGATCCACACTTGTACCTACAATAAACCGACTACTAATACCCCAAACTTTATTTATAAAAAAAGCATCAAATTTAAAAAATATACTTGTAAAGAGTGCTTTTGGAGACCCTATAAAATCCAAGATTATTACTAAGGGTTTTCATCAATGTGTGACCTGCAAAATGTGCAAAATTTTGAAAAGACTGAGTAAAACTAAAATATTTGAAGTTAACGGTACTACATATAAGATCGATAATTTTATTACCTGTAACACTAAGAATGTGATTTATCTTATAGAATGTACATGTAAAAAAGTGTATATCAGAAAAACTTCTAGACAGTAGACACTAGATTTTGCGAACATTTTTATAATATATCTAAAGGGAAAATTGATCATTCCCTCTCCAGCTATTTTAAAGAAAATCACACTTGTTCCAGTTCCTCCATTCATAAATGTTTAGGAATTCAACATATTCTTCCTGAATGCAGGAATAATAACGTCACGACAAGGTTAGCCTAAGTGGAGATGAGATGGATCCATCAACTTATGTCCCTCTCTCCCTTGGGCTTAAATGTAGATTTTGAATTGAAATGGTTCTTAGATTAACCTAAGGTTTCCCTGTGGGAATTCCTCTGAGGGCTAAATGGTGTACAATCTGAAGACGGGGGTCGAACTTATCCAGAAGCACCCAACCCTATCTGATCTTGGAAGCTAAACAAGAAAAGGCTGGGTCAGTACCTGGTTGAGAGACCAACAGAAAATACTCAGTGCCACAGAAAATATCTGCACATAAATTTCTGCCTTGTAGGAGTTTATCCACATATAAACCTTCATTTGATATACATTAGTGCTGCTATTTTATAAATTTTAATATTACAATAAAATATAATAATTATTTTTTTATTGCATTATATATTTAATTATGATATACCTATTTTTATACATTTTAAGAGTTATATATTTGTAGTGAAACTATCTATATTAAAAATCCCTTATGACCTTCTTTTAATAATTTGTTGTTTTTATGTGTTCTATATAAAATATGTTTAATGTAATATTATTATCTTTTTAGGAATATCAATCTTTATTAGAATCTTAAACCTTCTCCCACTACAATGGAATAACCCCTCTATCCCTAGGATCCAGAAACATAAATAACTTTATTTTCCTTTCCGTCTTCCCCAATTTGTTGATTGGTTCAATTATTTACTATATTTCCTCTTTCATTGCTGTCTTTTACAATTGTTTTTTTTCCTCCACTGGTAATCTTTTTCCGAATAAAGATACATTTGTCTTTTATTTATAGTCAGTTACAAAGACTCTGTAGTGTTAGTTTTATTTATGTACTACTTTTATAATGTTGTGCTTATACTTTTGTTGTTAAATTATATTTTAAGTGAAAGTGAGGCTGAAATCTGGACTCTATCTATAAATGTCTTTTTATTGCCAGTACATCCCCTAGCCTTGAAATAGAACCTTGCGGTTTGAAACGTTTTGACGGGATGTACTGTAAAGGAACTGTATAAGCCACCTCTCTGTCTGTGGCACCAATCTATGGGACAGATCCAGAACTAAGTACAACAGCGAAGTTACGCAAGCTGCTTGCGTAACTTTGACTGTTTTTATGTTCTGCACATGCGCACGGCAGATGTTACACATGGTAACTGTGGTCGGTTGTAGCAAGGGGAGTGTCAACACTATGCTAGCTGTAATTACGCAATGAAGGCGAAGGGAGCCATTTAAATTGTACAGTATGGGCTGGGTTAGGCAGTTACAGCCATCAGGATGCTACGTATGAGTGCGGTTATGCTTGGAAAAGTTAAGGAGTAATTGAGGGGAGTGCCCGGGGGAGTGCATAGTACTTACAATTATGTAAATACGCTATGCAATTGTACATAAAGTGCACTTAGCTCTGGATCTGCCCCTATGTCACTACAACCCGGGATTACAATTTAGAGACGTAGTTGTGTTGCCCCAGTGGGTAGCCGCTTTTGCAATTTAAGTGTTGTGTTTTGTAATGCATTTTTCTGTTGAATAAATATTCTCTTTATTTTATTCCCCTTGCTCATCTCTCCTCATTTAATCCGGGACCGAGGGTTTTTTATCATTGAACTCTATCAGATTCCCTGCGCATATATATATTATTTACTTTTTTACTGAGATGCTTAAATGCACATCCAGCACAATTCACTGTGTTGTTTTGCATTTTTAATCTCTCTTAATTTCAAGCTCCTTCTTAAGTCTGGATCTAGCCCTAAGTCACTGATTGTATTTTATAGAATCAATTTTTTCATTATTTAGACATTTATATTTGGTGGAATAGGGTTAGGTTTATGTGTTTATATTTCTTATTGTTTTATTGTTTATTTATTTATTAGGGTATTTGGGACAAGATTCAAAGCTTGAAAATGAGAGGAAAGTTACTCCTGGGCAAAACCATGTTGATTGCAGGGGCAGTCAAGTTAATTGTATTCTTTGCATGCAGGGATATATATTTGAATTGCTTGCTGCACATAGATTCTGATTAGCTTTACTTTTACACTGTTATTTAGACTTGGGCTGGGAAACGCCACCTCTCAACTCTAATACCGTTTGAAACAGATGAAATATAACTCCCCTGAAATCATCATGGTATTGCCCAGGTGTAACTTTGATCTCTTATTTTCAATCTCTGAATCTTATCCCTGATCTTAAGTGCACCCACTTACATTTTTTTCTATATATCATTGCTTCCTAGGAAGTCTTGTGATACTCCTATTCCTTGTGGGTAGTGGCTCTGCAGAAAAAAAAGAGGCACTCTTTTATACTCTTTATTTAATATAATAATAAAGTACATAAAAGCCAATATATTTTGACCCACTATGGACCTTTTGTCAAGGCTGTATAATGATATGTATCAAGTTGAGCATTATTTAATGGTAACCTGGTCAGGAAAGTGTTGAGACCCAGAGAATGACTCATTGAAAACATCTGAGCTAAATAAACATTTTTATTTCATTTAAGAACATATAAAACATAGAGGAATATGCTCTTCTGTCTTGGGATGTGTAATGCAGATGCAAAGAAAACTGTTACCCGTGCTCTTATGGCATCACTGCCTACTACTGTAATAGATAACAAATAATGCACTTTGATACCATAATAGGTGAGAATAAGCACACTTTCCCTCTATCCATCAACTTGAATATTCTCAATGAAATTATATAACATTTCCATACTTATTGTAAACAATCATGTGTTTGCACACCACTAAATAACTAAAATATATATATATCTAATCACTTTTTGCACCAATAAATTGCATAACTGATAGAATTTTTAACCTTTATAGCAAACGGCCAAATATTTGGTCCTATTATTGCTATACCTAAACATATACTAACTTGTTCAAACTAATATTCTGCATAGCATCTTATGCAAAGCAATAAAAAGTAATCACCACATAGTTTATTTGTACATTATAACTCTTCAATGTCTTCATTTCAAATTATTTATTGCAAGAACTCCATTTCTGTCATATTATACCTACACCCACACTACAGAGCACAGTCTATTTTCTAAGTATCAAAGAAGATTACAATAGTTTCCTTATGATTTATTTTGTTATGACTACTGATGTGTGGATGAAACACTTAAACTTCAAACACATAAACAAGAAAAAAAATGCAAAGCCAACCTGTTTTAAAGACTTTCAGTATATTGATTAATGTAGAAATAGAAAAGGATGTCAGGTAATATAAATCATTGATAGCAGCACTGCTTTTCAAAACTATTTGGTTTTATTTTCCTTCAGATGGCTTAATACACCTCTTTTTTATAGGAGAACAGAATTGCTACTTATCATCTGTGTTTGGAACATTATAAGCAAATGGATTTTTTACTTACTTTAACATGTTAATTAGGTTTTAAATAAAGTATCATATTGGGACCAATTTCTGAAAATGTATGCAAATTCCTAGCAACAACAAACAAAGTTTCTTTTGTACAAAGTATCTATTACAAAAAGAAAATAACTTTAGTCAAAAACTAATAAACTTTATTATTTTTTATATTCTCTTACATGACATCTTGCACAACATAATGCAGTTGTGTAAGAGATAAGAACCAACTGATCTATTTATTTCCTTTATTCATTAGTAAGAACTGTAGTAAGGTATCTACTAAGGACTGAATCCAGAGTGTGAAACTAAGAGAAAAACGGGTAGAAATCTACACTTGGTTAAAAGTATGTTGAATTACAGAAGATTTCAAATTTATTTTATTCCTTATTGCACACTGACTAGTTTTACTTTTACACTGTTATTTAGACTAGGGCTTGTAAACATCTTTTCTTAACTTTAATGTTTATAAGAGATGAAAACTGCCCTCCCCCTAGTTTTGCTCAGGTGTAACTTTTTAACCGATTTGCTCTTTTCATACTTTGGATCCAGTTCTAGGAGATCAAGAGGGCAGATATATTAGTGAGGTAACTTAGCAAACTAGCCATCTACTATTATTATCAAAGTAGTGTTTTACTTTACATGACTGGGATCCTTAATGCTAACTGAAGAATAGAGTATAGTTATATAGTTTATAGTTATTTATTTTATAGTTTTGTTTCCAGATACTGGAGTCTATTTACTTACCATTTCCTTTTTAAATGAACAATGCTGATCCAGACTCGCTTCTCCTTGCAGTGAGCCTGGCAGCTTAATTTATATAATTTATTAATACTTACCCATACAGTGAGGTCCTGCAATGTGGCCGCAGGAGCTTTCATACAACCGAAGCTTTACTGAAATCCTTTGCAGTGACTCTCATTTGGGACTTTGCAGGCAGATGTCTCCTGGTCAGGTAAGTTTTAACCATTTTCTCTTCTTTTTTTTTTTCTTTTTTTTTTTACTTGTTTTTTCTTTTTTCATTTTCTTTTTTGAAGAAAATGTGGTACTTACATATAATCCAGCGGTCTCCCCATATATACCCCCTTTTTCCTCCCCCTAATAACAGCTATTAGTGGGAGAAAAGGGGGGTTATATGGGGATATCGCTGGAATTGTAGCACTGACACCAGCCCCAGTGTTAATAAATATAACAAAGTGCCGGCCCTCTCTGAATAGAACCAATACTGCTGTTTTCCATAGTGATCCATGGTTTGTAAATATGATTAATTTCATTTTACTGTGATGATGCCCGCTTTCTCAAGAAGTCTGGATCAGGCCCAATGTGTCATTTTCCATGGCAATTGATAGACGCTACACCTACTATCGCTGACCCACTTTACTGAATGTGGGCTGATTGTTATATTTACTAAATGTCGGAGCAGATGGCATTGTTGTAAGAAATCCAGCAGTCTCCCCATATATCCCCCCTTTTTCCTCCCCCTAATAACAGCTATTAGTGAGAGAAAAAGGGGGTTATATGGGGATATCACTGGAATTGTAGCACTGACACCAGCCCCAGGGTTAATAAATATAGCAAAGTGCCGGCCCGCTCTGAAAAGAACCAATACTGCCGTTTTCCTTAGCGATCCATGGTTTGTAAATATGATTAATTTCATTTTACTGTGATGATGCCCGCTTTCACATGAAAATAAGCATGATCACATGAAAATGAACTGTGTAAGTCGATCCAGTGTCAGTTAAGTTTTATCATCTATGGACCTGATTCATAGTTGAGTGAGTTAGGTGCAGGCAGATCCCCACCTAACTCACTCTTCCAGCCCCTAAAATGCCCCCCATTTTTAGATACCTTATGGCACTTACTTTCCATATGGACATTGCTTCTCCCTGCCTCACTCCCCCCTGGCTAATCTAAATCCCCCATCCTACTTCTTCCTAAGAATGCCCCGAGGCGACATAACGTCGCCACTTTCAACGTAAAGTACGTAATTTTGGTTAAATACGCACTCAAGAATCAGGCCATATGTAACCAAATTTATTTCACATTAGATGAAAATATGGAGCACACTGTAGATCATGTGCAAAAGAAAAAATGTGCAGTGCAAATGAGTTTTGGGCCATATCTTGACAAAAAAGATTGTACAGCCCTGCGGCTATGAGCGTACGGACGACTTTACTATCCTACAGTTTATTCGTCATGGAGTAGAGTAGTACAAGCCCCCTTCCCCGATCTCCTTTATGTAGAAGGAAGTTATGAGGACTGCACCCTCCCTTAAGTATTCTGAACGAAAACACTTCCCTGTGGAATACAGGGTTATATGTAAGGGCTTAGCCAAGCCCTTAGTGAATAATTTAAATTACTATGCCCACCCACCATGTAATTTCGTATGCATGGTGACTGGGTCAGTTCCCTGTGCACCTATTGTATGAAAATCTCATGTATTTATAATGTCTGGTTCTGCTCTTTTATATGTAATGGCTTTTAGTTATGGGCAAAGATGAAAATGTCTGTGGAGTGTAGAAGTCTAACAGCCATGAATTTTACAGTGTTCTTTGCTATGTTTTGGATTATCATGAGAATAAAAGAATGAGAACAAATTTGTCCACAAATGTTATGCAAAAAGTGTTGTATGCAAACATTTGTTATTAACAAATGATGTGAATGTAAAATGTTATTTTAAATTTTTCATTTTTTGTTAGGGCCAGAAAAATATTCGTCAACAAAGGAGGAGGAACCCTGGCAAACTCCTCAAGGTTTTTGTACACCATATTAAGCACACATTTTTCTCTTAATGGAGATGCCAATCAAGAAGCAAGAGTACACCTTAAAATTGAATTTGAGAAACAGGGAGCATTCTTCAAGAATATGGGTAACTGCCATAATTCCCTCCTTGAACACTTGACAAAACAAAATTTCTTACAGAACTCCCATAGCCACTAGAATGCATCATAGACAGACAGTGCTGAGTGCTTCTTACAGAAATTTCCATAGCCACTAGAATTCTTCATAGACAAATGGGGCCAGATCCAGACTTGACAACGGCAGCAAATTTATGCATGCTGAATGCGTAAATCTGGCTGTGGGAACACACTGCCCGTGCGCGCGTCAGATCGCATCAAAACTCTGATTGTACATAACTTTTATTTAACGAAAGGGTGTGACATCCCTACACAAGCTTATTATATGCAATGTAGGAGGAGGGAGGAATTTAAATTGTACAGTATGGGTTGGGTTAGGCACTTATGTACAAGGTGATATGTACGACCAGAGATACACATGGAAAAGTTAAGGTAGGGGTTTGAACTTGTAAATCAGATAAATTACATGCGTGTGAGAGGACTGCCGGGGGAGTGCATTATAACTTAGTAGTGCGTAACTTGGGTATGCTTGTATACATAAAACGACCTTAGGTCTGGATCTGACCCATGGTGCTGAGCGCTTCACAAAACAAGACCACTACTGTGGACTCATGGACCACAATTCCCAGAATCTTTCGTGGCACCAACTGTTGGGGACAGATTTACTAAAGTCGTGTTTGCCACATGTGGTGATTTTTCCGTCATTTCTTAAATTGCTGGTGCTGTATTTACTATATATAGATTTGTAAAATTTCACCAAAAAATTGCCTGAGAAAAAGAGGTGAGTGTGACTATTGATTTGGTGAAAACCACTCACTTTGAAACTTCCCCTAAAAACAGTTACAAATAAACAGTTAAATAAATAAGTAATCAAACCTATAATAAAAAGTCTAAACTATCCCTTTCTAATAATTAGAGAGAGGGATTGAGGTCCCATTGAAAATTAGTCACTTTTGGTCCCCTATTTATAACTGCTGATGGACCAGTTATTTTAAGTTTTGCCATTAAGTGTGCATACGGGACTGGATCTAAAGCACCAGCATGAGCACACCCACACGTTTCATTGGCTATGTGCCTCCATTCCACCATATGCCCATTAATAGGCAACTGGTGACAGACTGCTTTACGTTTAGTGAAGTACTCACAGTTGTTGAACATGTGAATTGTAAAATCACAGAGAGATATGCTACTTTATTGGGAGTCAGCTCTAGTCTTGATTAGGCACAGTATCGCTAGATGAGTCAAGGACCATTCCTAGAATACAGATAAAAATAAAAAGCATGAAACAGTAGTCACTGAAGATTAACATTTAACAAATTCCCTGTATAAAGCCCCACACATGGGGTCTACACAAGTCCCAAATTGAGGCCGAGAGTGCCGTTGTAGGTAGGGAGAGCATAGTGGTGGGTCGCCCGGCCCGTGGGATCCCCCAAATAGATGATAGCGATGACAATCGTAGATAGGTGGATTCAATATCTACCCAGGCCAACCTGCCTGGGGGGGGGGCATAGGAGGCTACAACGTGGCTAAGCTGGGAGGCTTGATAATAGAGCTTGAGATCAGGGAAGCCCCGACCACCCTGGGTAGTAGGTTTTTTAAGCAATGCTAAACGAGTTCGAGGAGGGCGGTGGTTCCATATAAATCTGACCACGGAGCTTTGGATAGTTGTAAGTGTAGTGTTCGGGACTTTTACAGGAAGGGTTTGGAAAAAATATAGGAGCTTGGGAAGAAGGGTCATTTTTACCGCTACGATCCTGCCCAGCCATGACAGCAGTAGGTGTCTCCAGGAATAAAGTTCAGAATTAATCTCGTCGAGAAGGGCGGGGTGATTGGCCTTGTATAGTGAGTAGTAGGAGTCTGTCAGGAATATACCTAGATATCGCATCATTGACCTTTGCCACTTAAAATGGAAAGTAGATGTAAGATAGTGGCTCTCGAGAGGGGAAGTATCTAAAAGAGTGCTTCGGATTTGGACATATTAATTTTTATATCCCGACAATTGCCTGTATTGTTGCAGAAAAGCAAACAGGTTTGGTAGGGAAATTCTCGGGTTTGTTAGGGTAAGCAGCACATCGTCCGCAAAAAAGGGACAACCTATAATTCTGACAACCAATTTGGATGCCAGTTGTATCTGGTGATTGACAAATAGCAGCTGCCAGGGGTTCAATGGCCAGGGCAAAGATTAGAGGGGAAAGAGGGCAGCCCTGTCTGGTGCCATTGCCAATGTGGATCAATGGTGAAGGGGAACCATTTACCATAACCCTCGCAGAAGGACAAGAGTATAAGGACTGGATGCCATCTAGGTAAGGGCCATGAAGGCAAAATTTTTGCAGGGCTTGATCCAGGAAATCCCAGGAGATTCTATCAAACGCTTTCTCAGCGTTGAGAGATAAAATCACTGAGGGGGTGCCACGGCTTCTAGCTATGTGAATTAGGGTCAATGCTCGCCGAGTATTATCTCTGGCTTGCCTACATGGGATAAAACCTACCTGGTCATAATGGATCAGGGAGGGAAGGACAACATTGAGTCTGGTGACCAGGATTTTAGAGAAAAGTTTAATATCTATATTGAGAAGGGAGATAGGCCTATAACTCCCGCAAAGTTGGGGGTCTTTTCCTTCTTTAGGGATTAAAATTATCCTAGCCTCCAGCATTTCAAGGGGCCAAGGGGTACCAGACAGGGCCGTATTAAACATGGAGTGGAGATGAGGGAGCAAGAGGGGGGCAAAGCGCTTATAGTAGGCCGCAGAGTAGCTGTCGGGACTGGGGGATTTGCCTACTTTCTGCAACTTAATTGCAAGCGAGATTTCCTCCCACGAGATTTCCCCATTTAGAGAGGCAGCTTGATCAGGGTGAAGGAATGGGAGGTTAACATGGGTAAGGAAGCTATTTATTATGGTAAGTCTAGGGCCGGATGATGAGGTATTTGGTGGGGTGGGTAGGTTATAAAGATCATGATAGTACTGCTGGAAAGTCGTACGGATAGCTTGGGGATCGTGTAGGAGGGTGCAAGTGGGTGACTTAATAACCAGGACATTACGAGCGGATAATTTAGAGTGCAGATTAGCAGCGAGTAATCTATCCGCCTTGTCCCCTTTCTCATAAAAGGATTGATTTAGCCACCTCAACTTATTGGCCTGATATTTTTTTTTCCATTTAAGTTCAGTAGTTCAGTAGTGTCTTTCATCAACATTGTCCTGGACTTAGAAATGCCCTTGGGTTGGTGCAACAATTTATCTAAAACCTCTCACACAAAAAGAGATTTTTAAAAACGGTGGTTAGTTGAGTAAGTGGTGTGCACTGTTGATTCTTAGTAACGATAAGAGGCAGCTCCACTGGCTCCAATAAAATTATACTGGGAGCTTCTAAGAGGTAGAGTCAGTAATAGATGTAAGAAGCTCTATGTTATGTACACGTGGGTATGGTAAACAGTCCCCGCACTGCAGTGTGGAATAAGGCACTTAGCCTAGGGGTGAGGTTATAGCTGACAGAAGCAGGCAGTTTGCCACCTGTCCTGAAATAGTGGGAGGCTTCGTAGAGCAAAAATTAAGATGGGTCTGTAAGTAGAGGCCGTATAGGAAGACGTAAATGCCCCAAATAGTAAACACTCACCGCTGCCCGAGCAGATATATTGCTGAGATGAACAGAAGGGCTTACGGAGGTTAATATGCGGTGAGACGTCCTGACCACATAGGGAAAAAGTAGTGTCCCGAGTAGTATGCACTCACCGCTGCCCGAGCAGATAGTAATGCTGGGATAAACATATGGGTTTGTGGATGTTAATAGGCGTGGAGACGTCCTGACCACATCGAGACCCGATGATGGATAACGGGAAAAGTCCAGAGAGCGCAACATGTAGCTGAGTAATCCCACAGGGGCAAGTCCAACCGCCACTGCAGTTGGATAGAGCAGTAGGCTCCAGGTAGTGAGCAATAGTCGGCTCATAGCTTGAGAATGTAGCGGAGGGCTGAAGTATAATACCAGCTCCGGGAAAGAAATGGCAGTTTTTGGAGCTGTCAATGATGCGTGCACACAATAAACACACGTTCCTTGCACCTAAACACCTTGATGCGTTTCTCTGTAGTAGACGTACAGTTTCATCAGAAGGATAGTTGTAAAATTGTACCTTCCCTATTTAAATACTAGTCTTGATTCGGATGATTAACACCTGAGTGGTTTAGGGGAGGGAGTGTCATAGCAATCAAAACAGATTAACATATAAATATAGGAACCATTCATGTTATACTTCCTATATAGAACAACATTAATTTTCAATCAAAAAGAAAATATTTACAAAAAGAACATCATAGCTTTTGGAATACCAGAAATGCAAAAAAGGTTAAAAAAGAAACAAACAATTACTTAAAAAACAGCATGATATATATTAGCTGAAACCAGATAACATTTTAGGACCATATGAAAAATCCTAAAGTCAGGGGCTCACTATATAGGCTCTATGATCTTGAGCATAGATCACAATCACTAAAGTGCAAATCATCACAGACCAATAGACATGATAATCATAAAAGATAAATAATAATAATAAATATAAAATAAAACCTAATGAAAATTATGAGAATTAAAGAAAAAAGTTTATAAAAAGAAAAAAAAAAGAAAAATAATCAGGATGTTATTAATGAAACATAAAACATAAAAATAAAGATATAGGGCCGTATTCAGATCTAATAACGGCAGGACACTTACGCACGCAAGGTGCGTAAATGTCCTGCCTTCACTGGAGGGCGCATGCGCCCTCCAGATGTTACGCTAGGGTTACTATAATAACCCTAGCGTAGCAGCAATCGGATGGAACTTAGTTCCGTCTGAGCCCATTTCCGAGGAAATGGCCTGTGCTTCCCTTCCGCCTGCTAAAGCGGGCGAGGGAAAGCGTGGTAAGTGTACAGTGTGGGAGGGGGCTCCCACACTGTAGCGGAGGACATAATTTTGTAATGCCAGCTGTATAGCCTGGAGGATGTCCATGTACTTTCTATAGTATTCTTGCTTTCTTTTGTGAAATAAGAGATAATATGGCCACGCATGACTGCTTTTGAAGCATTCCAGAAAAGAATAGATTTATCCCAGTGATCCATAGTATCATCGACATAACTGAGCCAGTTGTAATGTAGAACCCCCATAAGGTGGACCCCCAACCTATCTAGCCTCAGCTGATATATTATTATCACCTCCAATAATAAAATTAGATGTGTCTCTTTGCAGATATCCCCACAGTAATATTCAGTAAAAGATATTTAACCATCTGTGGGATATAGTGATCTGTGATAGTATACAGTAACTGCTTGTTAAATAAAATAGCTTCTTTTCCCTTCTTCATCTGCTGGAAGATCACTGAAAAATCTATCACTGAAATGTCAGCCATAGAGACTTGCAGTGTTCAGGCCTGTCTGTGTGCATCCTTTCCTCTCCTGCACCCTCTACAAAAACATTTGCC